>JAHKNZ010000028.1:0-566514 GCA_019054715.1 Fusarium sp. S19/10 | reverse complement strand
TCTAGTAATAAATGCTAAAGGTTAATTAATCCTACTATTTATTATTAGTTTAGGCTAATATTATCTTGTAAATTAGTACTAAGAAAGTAATCTCCCTAGTAATTAGGTTATTGCAATAAGCTAAAATAGATAGATAAATAATAAGCTAGGTCTTAAGTAGCTAAAATACTTTAATTAATTAATAGCTAAGTAATTAGTTAGTCTTTATTATCTCTTAATCCTTAATAGTTATAAAAGTTATTACTCTATTAACTTTAAGAGATACTATTAGGATTATAAGATTATTACACTTTATATACCTACCTATATATCCTACTTACTCTAGCCTTTTAATATAAAGTGTTTTTTAGTGCTAAAGAATACTTATAGTTAAGAAATAGAGTATCTAATTAGATACTCTATAACCTATATTTCTAAAACTAAGTTCTTTCTAGCCTTTTATATTGCTTTTTAAGCTACCTTTACAGAAAGTAATATCTAGGGGGCTTTTAGAGGAGCTAGACTTTATCCTCTTAACCTAGAAACCATTATCTTAAAGCTTAATATATAGCTATAAACCCTAATGCCTCCTAGGGAGGCAAGTTAATTACCAAGTTTATAGGTTTTAAAGACCCTAAAGATAGCAATAGAGGCTTAATCTTAATCTAAATACCTTATTAGATAAGTTATTATATATAAAAGTAGCTCCCTAGAGTTAATAATTTAGGCTATTAAGTTAAATATAAAAGCAATATTAGTAGTTATATATAAGGTTATCCTATTAAGAGATTAGGTCTAAAATCTTAAAGAGGTAAATAGGATACTAAGCTATTGCTAGAGGGTAAAAAGGATAAGATTATAGAAAGGAGGGTTAATAACTATATAAGATGTATTACAAGTAATTAATTAGATGGATGTTAATATGCAGGTAGTGGTAGAATTATTAAGAAGTGGTAGTTAAGGAAGGTTAGTTGGACTAGGTATTTGGCGCTGTAGTGTATATAGGAATACTGGTTATAATGTAAGAACCTATTAGGAGGATATTCTAGCCTTTAGAAATAAGTATAGTAAATAATTTTAACTAATTAGGTAGTTTATGGTGTTTTTATTTAGATATTAAGCTTAAAGGTTAATATTTTTAGGTTACTTGCTTATCTAGGTTACTCGCTTATTAAGCACGTTAACTTTATATATATTAATATATTATAAGTATTTTCTTTATATAATATTTTTAATTAGTATATATTATAAATAAGTATAATATAGTTAATAAGTAAGTATTATAAATAAGTAAGTATTATACTTTTCCTAGCTTATTATCTTTAAATATCTTAATTATTATTTAATAAGTCTTTATATTATACCTAGCCTTACTATATATATTATAATACTAATTACCTAGTTACTTTAACTTTATTCAATTACTATTTTTTAATAATCTAGCTACTACCTATATATTAATATTTATCTAATTAATTATTTATATTATTTCTTATATAATTATAATCCTTTCTTTATATAATTTAATCTTTTTTATGTTATAATACTAATTTAATATCTTATTTATATTCTAAAGATTATAAACCTTAGCCTTTAATAATATATTTTTATATATTATAGTTATTATTCCTTTTACTAGAGATTTTAAGACTTTTAAAATTAATTCTAAAAAGCTATTATAATAATACTTAATTTAATTATTAAGATATATAAATTAAGATTAAGTCTTAAGAACTATTTTTAAAGCCTTTAAAGCCTATAATATTAATTTAGGTAACCTCCTTAAGAGGTATTAAGGTCTATAATTATATATTAAGCTTTAAGATTATATTTTTTAAGTTTAAAAAAATAAGCCTAGCTTTTTTAAAATCCCCTTAAATATTACTTTCTATAAAAATATTTTAAAAGTAATTGTAGATACGCTATTGTAATTAGAGTCCTACTTAGCAATAGTCTAATTAACAATGCTAAGATCTATTAGGCTATAATAATAGAATTACCTCCCTTCCCTAAACTCTATGCTATATTAGATGATATTACTTAAAATATAAAGAATATTATTTAGTTAACAATTAATGCTTAGGCCTTCTTTAAGTATAACAATTAGTAAGATGCCTTTGTAAACTTATAGATAGCTACCTTAGCTTAACAGAGGTAATATGTAATATAGTTAGCAAAGTGTAAAGCTACGTTAGCATTACTTCAGGTTTAAATTCCCGGTAGTAATAATTTAATAACTTTTAAGAAATCTTAGTTAAAAACTAATATATCTTGCTAGTTTTATTTACCTTATTTATTACTATATATAAAGCAACTTATTAGTATTTATTATAAGGTAAGAGAAAAAGCTTAGTTATAGCTAATACCTATAATATAGTAGGGGGTTTTCTTCTTTAAGGGTAAATTAGTAATATAGATTATTTAGTTAGAACTTAGTAATTTCTACAGAGTATACTAATATACTTACTAATAACTTTATACTAATATAGTAGGTAAATAAGCCTATTACCTTATAACTAAGGAATATATAATAGCTAATAATTGCCTATTTATACCTGTCACGGTCGGGGCTCAGTATACAGATGGACAGGGAACGCTTTAGGCGGAATCGGATCTATTGCTACGGATAGGCACTGCAGGCAGGTCAGGCTCTATTAACAAGACGTAGCTCGAGGAGCTACGTTCAGGATCTAACTGTTGGTCAGACTAAAGTCACAGCGATAAGGCTTATTGCCACGTGACCTATCTTGCAGCTAGGTCTAGGGTAGGCAGGTCTAGTCTTAGGCTGTGACAGTACCCCCCTCTCTAGCATTAAGCTCCGTTGAGATAGGTTACTGTGGTCCAGGCTTATTAGGGTATCTTCTGTGAAAGTTAGCTACAATCTCTGCTGCGTTTTCTACGTATATTATAGGAACCTCTGTGGGATTAGTATAGCTAGTCTACTTTACGGTGTACTTTAGTCTAGGACAACCTCCTTAGCCTTATTAGTCCTACTAAGAGTCTATAATGTCCTTAACCTCCTATTCTTCTATTCCTTTAGCTTTAACTAGTAGTAGGGGTTCTAGGTTTTAACCTAGCAACGGGTTATTTGCAGCAGGCCAGAGCAGGTTTATATAGAATACAGGGTATATCTTTATACTGCTAGGTAGATCTAGTTAGTAGGCGTATAGGGAGATAACTCTAGTTATCTTAAGCAGTCTAATGTTCTTCTAGTCTAGTTTCTTCTGTAGCCTTAAGGTCTTAATGTTCTAGGCATCTAACTAGATAAGGTCTCCTTCCTAGTATCTTCTAGCAGGTCTACAGTAGCAGTTCGCCTATTCCTTATAATAGGCTTACGTAGCTATACTTTTGGATTTCAGGTGCTCTAGTATATCCTTTATAGTCTAGGTAAACTTCTTAGCATCTCTTGTAGCTAGGGTTCCTCTAATAGTAATAGTAGGTTTGAAGCCTATTTAGGGGTAATACCTGTAGTTTGCAAAGAATAGGGATATACTGGTTATTTCCAACTTCAGGGAGTTTGCTATAAACTTAGCTAGTAGTAGCTATTGGCTCCAGTTATCTTGCAGGTATAATACATAGGCTTACAGGTATTATTCCAGTATAGCATTTAGTTATTTAGTCTAGCCATTAGTCTTAGGGTAATAGGCAGTTAATAGCAGTAAGTTAATAGATAGTTACTAGGTAAGTTTCCTCTAGAACTCTGCTATAAATTAGGATCCTTAGTTGGACACTATAGTCTATAGGAGGCTATAGAGTTTCTATACCTCTCTTAGGTAGTAGCAGGTAGTATCTTTAGTATTATAGGTTCCTTTGCAAGTAATAATATATCTTATTTTAGTTAGGTAGCAGGCTATAATCAGGATAGCGTTATATCTATTGCTGGGCGGTAGGTGCGTAATAAAGTCTATCAAGATATACTGCCAGGTACGTTTAGGTACTAGTAGGGGTCTTAGAATACCTTGTTTAGCATCTCGGGCAGGATTCAATCTTCAGCAGGTGTGGTAGTTCTTTACCTATCGTTCTATAAACAATAGTATTTCGGGCTAGTAGTAGTCTTAGCAGAGTAGGTTGTATATGCAGGCGCAGCCTAGGTGTCCTGCTATAGGATATTTGTAGCAGGCTTTTAGTAAGGCAGTCTTTAGGGGGTTATAGTCTAGGATGTAAATGCAGTCTTAGTATAGTAGCTTTTCCTAAACTATCTTGCATTTAGCAAGAGTGATCTTTGGGTAGCGCAGAGCCCTTTCTCTTAGGGCCTAGAGTATTAATTACAGGTCTTTATCTACCTAGTATCCTTCGTTTAGTAGGCAGCTAATCTCCTCTAGTAGCTCTATAGAAAGAGTTAATTCTCCTAATGTTCCTGGTGGTAGTTAGTCTTGCTATATTAGCCATTAGATGTAGGTTTATTTTACTCTTAAGGGCAGAAGTTCCTAATTTTCTTTTTTTAGAACTATCTAACTTTGGTACACTAGGCGCTTATCCCCTTCTTTAGGGAGATCTTCTAACCTCCTGGTTAGGGCATTAGGCTTAACTCCTTGCTTTCTAGGTTAGTATAAGATCTTAAAGTTAAATTAGGATAGGAACTTAGACTACCTAGCTTATCGGCAGTTTAGTAGCTTAGTTATTGTAAAGTATTCCAGGTTCTTATAGTCTATAATCACTTTAATCGGCAAGGGTGCCCCTTCTAGTTTAGGTCTCTATTCCTTGAAACAGCGGATAATCGCCATTAGTTCCTTATTATAGATCTTATAGTTATACTCCGTAGAAGTATACTTCTTAGAAAAGAACGCTACAGGGTATAAGATCCCTTCATTGTTGGTTTGCAATAGTACTCCAGCGGATATATAGTCAGAAGCATTGGTTTTAAGGGTAACATCCTTAGTCCAGTTAAATAAGCGTAGGATCAGGGCAAAGGTAAAGGCTGCCTTTAGCTTTACAAAGGCTTCTTTACAGGTCTTATCCTATACAAAGGGTATGTCTTTTTGCATTAGTCTATTCAGAGGCGCTATAAGTTTTAAGAAGTTACAGATAAATCTTCTGTAGAAGTTCCTAAAGCCTGTAAAGGCCTATATATCCGTTAAGTAGGTTAGTATACTCCAGTTCTTAATAATCTCGATCTTAGCTAGGTCTATTCTAATTCCTTCCTAGCCTATAATAAGGCCTAGGAACTTAGTTTCCTTAACTAAGAATTTACACTTCGTAGGGTTGGCGTATAGCCCTGCTTCTTAGAGCTTCTAAAGCACTTGCTTTAAGTGCTCTATATGTTTATCTTGGGTTTGGCTATATATTAGGATATTGTTAAGGTAAGCGGTATAGAATATATCTAAGTGTTCTCTTAGTACGCTATTAATATATCTCTGGAATATTGCAGGGGCTTCTATTATTCCGAATAGTATAACTAGGGACTTATATAGGCTAAATTAGGTCTAGAAAGCTATTAGATACTCCTGGCCTTTCTCTATTTGTAGGTTATTAAAAGCAGATATAATATCTATGTAGGAGAAGTATTTTATTCCAGATAGGTTATTTAGGGATTCCTTAATTAAAGGTAGTAGGTATTAGTCTTTAATAGTAACGTTATTTAGGGCTCTATAGTTAACGCAGAATTATAGTCTGCCTCCTAGTTTCTTAACAAAGAGTACAGGGGAGGCTATAGGAGATAAGCTTGGTCTAATGAACCCCTTCTGCAGGTTCTTATCTAGCTACTCTTATAGTACTATTAGCTTATTGCAGGACATGCTATATAGTAGGCCAAAGGGTAGCTTTAAGCTAGGAATTAACTTAATGTAGTAGTCTCTAGGTTAGTATAGTAGTAACTTCTTAGCTTCCTTAGGTAAGAATACATCTTAGAACTCTTATAGTTCTTTTAGTAGCTAGAATTCTTTAGGTTTATCTTAGAGGGCTTTATCTATCTGTTCTAGGGTAGTAGTAAAAAAGCAGTAGCGCTTCCTCTAGCTATATAGCTTAACGGCCCTTAGGGATATCGGCAGGATGTCTTTCTTCTGCAGGCAGGACGGGATATTCTGTTCTATTTAGCATAGGAACTTCTTTGGAACATCATATAGGGCTTTAATTCTTGCTAGTTATAACGGGGTATTACAGTACTTCTGGCAGTATAGGCTATTAAAAGTAAAGGTATGGGAAGCAAAGCCTACTTGCGGATTATATTGCTTTAGCTAGGGTATTCCTAATACTATAGGGTAACTGCCCAGCTAGGTAATAAAGAAGGCTATCTTCTTCTTATAGTAGTTGCTAATGCAGAGCCTAGTATAAATATAATAGGTAACCTACCTGCTTTTAGCTAGGTAGCTATTAAAGACTTCTAACATAAATTTCCTTCTTAGGGGTAATAGTTATAGGTTCTAGGATATAGCCTAGTTCTTATCTATAAAAGCCTTTCCTTTAGCTCCAGAGTTAGTTATAGCATAGGAGGGTATAAGGTCTCTTCCTACTACAACTAGTTTAGCAGGTAGTATTATTAGGTTAGAACGTAGGTTATTCTTATCTTTAACCGGGATTCTATGGATAGCAGCAGCAGATATTCTAATCCTTAGGACGGATATTTAGGTCTTTAGTATAGTAAGTATAGGGGTCAGAGCCTGGCGCTAACTTATAACAGGCTTACTCCGTTTCCCTGGCCCTATTGGGATTAATGGGAACTGGATCTGCTAATAACAGTAGAGGGCAGGGAGGGCTATTGGCTAGAGCAGTGCAGGCTATACGCAAGGGCAGCTTAACGAAATTTAGCTAGTTGGTTATTAGGTTTAGGGCAGTCTTAGAGGTAGTGTCTGTTAGAGCTGCAGCAGAAACACTGGTTGTTCTCCTGTTGGGCGTTTAGGCGATTATAATAGCGTTAGTTACTTAGGTCTATAGGTTCTCTGGCTAGCTAGTAGTTCTTAGGGGGGCTTCTGCCTCTCTAAGGGGATAGTGATTTTCTTCTAGGCAATAGGAGGGATTCCTTTGAAGAGATATTATTCCTCTAGGGCGCTACATATAGGTTAGTAGCGAAACGGCGTTAACGGTTTTCTAGATCTTACAGAAAGGCAGCTAGGGCATAGTATTTGTAGCTAGGAGGCAGGTTATATACTAGCATTCTATAGAGTTCTTAGGAGATAGCTTATTTTAAAAGGGTAGGGAGAGCTTCCTCTAACATTTCTCCCTCTAGTACTAAGCATTAAAATTCAGCAAAGAAGGTACTAAAGTCCTTATAGGTTTAGCGGAGGTAGAATAGTTTAGCGTAGGTATTATTAATATAGTTTAGGTCCCTAAAGGTATATTCCAGCAGGTTAATAATATTAGGGTAGTTAGGGAATTAGTATTCTCTAGACTTAATGTACAGTAGGACTTAGGCATAGGCTTATTTACTAAGGCAGCCTGTTACATAAGATATCTAGGCAAGGGGGGTTAGGAATTAGTTATAGTTGGCTTTTAATTTTAAGTATATCTAGGAGATAAAGCGGCATAGGTTATTTTAGTTGCCTTTAAACTTATTAGGGTCAGGTAGTTGTTCAGTAAGGCTAGTTAATTTGGCAGATTGGGAAGAAGGCAGAGAAGTTGTTCCTATAAGAGCTGCTATGTAATACTTAGCTAGAGTACTAATCTTAGAGGTTTTACAGGTAGTAGGTACCGTAGGTTAGGTAACATTAAGGGCATATTGTTTAGCTAGATAAGCCTTAAAGATCTTATTATCCTTCCTCTTTAGGGCTTTAATATTCTATTATTCCAAGTACTTAAGTTGCACTTATATAGTATTGCGTTTAGTAATAGCTTATTGTAAGGTTTCCTCCTAGTCTTGGTTAATATTGTTTACAGTTTAAAGCTAGTCTTTAAGGTTAGAGATGTAGTTCTAGGACTGTTTAGTATATTCGTAGATATTCTTAAAGTACTCAAACTAGTTGTTAAGGTGCTCAGGGACATATCGCCGGAAGAAGTCTACGCTGTCTAGCAGGAACGGGGGAAGCAGTTAGGCAGTTATTGCGTTTAGCGTCTAATTAGTAGAAGCTACGTAGTGTTACAGTTAGGGCTTAGTATACAGATAGACAGGGAACGCTTTAGGCGGAATTGGATCTATTGCTACGGATAGGCACTGCAGGCAGGTCAGGCTCTATTAACAAGACGTAGCTCGAGGAGCTACGTTTAGGATCTAACTGTCGGTCAGACTAAAGTCACAGCGATAAGGCTTATCGCCACGTGACCTATCTTGCAGCTAGGTCTAGGGTAGGCAGGTCTGGTCTTGGGCTGTGACAATACCCCTGTTTTTAAATTACTTACCTACATTTATTAGTTTATAGTAAGTACTATTATATACCTAATAGCTTTGTATATTAGCTTCGTAGTTAGTTACCTACTATTAAGCCCCTATGTACAGAGTAATATATATTAAAGTCTACCTTACTTAATCTACTAAAAGGGCTATTATAGTTATAGCTAGTTAAGTAAGCCGTTTTTAAGCCTTCTACAAGGTTTTTATTAAAACTGAAAACGTTAATAGACTAAGTTTTTTTTTCTCCTTCCCTAGAGAGCTTTAGAAACTACCTAAACCGGTTAGTAATATAAATAGTTATAGGCTAGCTAGCTCTATTGCGCTATACAGTACCTCTCTTTATCTTTTTATATCTTTCTATCTCTCTTTTTTTTTTTTTTTTAACTAGCTATTTTCCTATTTTCTTTTATTATTTCTTAGGTACCTCTTTTAGAAAAATCCCCTCTTCTGTTAAAGTTTCTTTTTCTGCTGCTAGCTATTTTTTTCTTACCAGTTACCTTTACCTCTTTTAATAAAATCTTCTTTTATTTAGCTCTTTCCTTACCCCTGTTAACGCTATATTACTTACCCCGCATAATATATAATATACTGCCGCTAGTACTTTCCCCGGCCCACAGGGGTCTCCCACTAACTGAAAGAGGCTTTCAACCTCACCCCACTCTGGTCCCTCTCTCTAGCCAATCACAGACTTAGATACTGACAGGGGATTTCTCTTTCAGTGAAATTAGGACGAACAATAAGGATGTAGGTTGTACAGCACACAATGCCATGATCACCATCTATCCTCACGAAAGTGATTGGTCAAACATCGCCGGCCTGACCGGCGATGATTCGTGGCACCCAAACAATATGGGTCAGTACTTCAAGCGCCTGGAGCGCTGCGAGTATCTTCCAAATGGTACCCCTGGTCATGGCTTCACTGGGTGGCTTGGTACAAATCGTGCTGATCTTAAACTGGCACTGGGGGACTTTAAGATCCTCTCAATAATCAGTGCTGCTGCTACTGCTATGGGTAATACGATCCTCGGGCTCATCCCCGAGAAAGTTTCCCAACTACTTGGACTCCTGCTGCGGGACGTGAATTCCATTGATCCTCGCCTGGATATGACTGAGGGTATCTACCAACTCCCCCTGGCCATGAGTCACGGAAGGGAAGCGGTGTCCGCGATTTTCTTGTAGATACTGCCAGGAAGTATCCGCTGGACATCAGGACAGACTGCCTTGCTACCCGTGTGATTTTCGACGAGAATTCCGTCGCAAACTCCACTCCGAAGGCGACTGGTGTTGAGTTCCTCGAAGGCAGCAGCTTGTATAAGGCTGATCCCCGGTCAAGTTCATCCACAACTGGCACCAAACGTCGAGCCCTCATCTCTCGAGAGGTCATCCTTGCGGCTGGGGCTTTCGGCACACCACAGCTTCTGAAGCTGAGTGGCGTCGGTCCAATGGACGAGTTGCAGAAGTTTGGGATCCGTGTCGTCAAAGATATGCAGGGAGTTGGAACCAATCTCCAGGATCGCTACGAGATTCCCATCATCACTAAAATAAAGGACGACTTCCCAATCATAACGAAGTGCACGTTCGGGAAGCCTGAGGACCCGTGCCTCGCAGACTGGCACCATCAGCGTGGACCCTATCTATCCAATGGACTCCCCATCGGCATAGTGAAGAAGTCCAGTCAAGCAGATGTTGACCCTGACCTTTTCATCTTCGGCGGTCCTGCATTCTTCCGGGGGTACTTTCCTGGGTATTCGGAACTTACCACTTCGGACAAGAGACACTTCACGTGGGCCGTGCTCAAGGCTCACACGCATAACCAGGACGGAACTGTCATGCTCACCTCATCCGATCCTTGAGACGTGCCAGATATCAATTTCAATTACTTTACCACGTCTCAGGACGAGATTCAGGAGTCTGAGCGGGATCTCGGCGCCATTGCCGAAGGCGTCGCCTTCGTACGACGCATTATGGACGATGTCCCGCCGATTGTCACTGGGCCCCTTGAAGAAGCATCGCCTGGTCGTTACTTGGCTTCTACCGAGCAGGCGAAAGAATTCATTAGGAATGAGGCCTGGGGCCATCATGCTTCCTGCAGCTGCCCGATTGGAGCGGATGGAGACCCCAAAGCCGTTCTTGATTCTCACTTTCGTGTTCGCGGTGTGAGGAACCTGCGCGTTGTTGATGCTTCCGTCTTTCCTTGTATACCTGGGTTCTTTATCGTCCTTCCCATCTATATGGTGAGTGAGAAGGCGACTGATGTTATTCTTGAGGACATTGGCGAGAGTCGCCATGTCTGAAACGCCTCGCTGCCAGATATTGATCGCAGCAAGTCGGTCTTTCTGCTTCGAGTTGCACAAATCTGTTCGCCTTGCTTTCTTCTCTATACCTTTTTCTTTTTTCTTTTTTCTTCTTTTGTACTTTCATCAAGTCGGGGTATAGTCTGATAATATTAATGAGGATTCTTTTTATTTATTTTACCGCTGGGCACCTCTCCGAATGGCAGGTATCCGTGATAAGACTCCATACTTCTACTTTGGCTCCCGTACTGCTGACTCCGTACGTTGCCTTCCTTCCACTTCCGCCCACTATCCCCTAGTTTTGCGCTCTTCCCACATACACCAGCCATTCCCCTTGACTCTCGCCTCGTGCCTCTCACGGTTCGCTGCTGATCCTTGCGGTCTGAGGGCGTTCCGTTTTCAAAGCATTTTCATCCAACCAACCAGGCAAGTAGCTTCCTTCATGGTCTTGTGCATGTTCCCGTCAAAAGTGAGTTTGTCTTCCGATAAATCCTGTAGCTACTGCGGCGCTGCTGAGCCCCCCATTATGTAGCAGCTGGTACCATAAATTTTCGTTGCCCAAATACGCCTACAGCCCGAGCAGCATTGCTGACGTCTTGTTCTGTCGCTCGCCATTCGTGTATGGTATATTCTATGTTGAGTATATAGCGCAGTCCTCATATAATAGGAACTGAAGGCTTAATATCTGTAGTTATTCTATAACCTTTCGTATAGTTCGAGGTACGCCTTCCATGTCTTAGAAACCTGCTCTAGGTATGCACTGGCCGTCAAGAGGGCAAGAGGGAGAACACCGGAGCTTGCCCAGCAATAGACTGACCAATCTTGACTGTAGACGACCGTGTCGTCACGATGATGACACCATAGAAGCTGTCCGGGAGAAACGGACGAATGTCAAAAGTCTTCGAGTCTAGACGACTCATCTGCTCTGTAACTTCGACCGGCCGGATTAGCCGTATCGCCTTGCGTAGTCAAAGAGCGACGATTGGCCACCTTGACGGCAAGACCGAGACAGTGGTAAGCCTCGAGATAAGGCTTAAACGTCTATAGCTGGGGTATGTTCTCGCGTGCACGGATCCATTTGGTGGCATCTAATTAAAGCGCCAGCGAGAATTGGTACAGTAGGTACTTACAGATACTCACTGAGCATCACACAGTCACATGCAGCTACCATGCAATCACATACAAAACCCATCCACAGTCTGTGTGGAACTAGATAATTTAGACACGAAACCTCGGGAAACTCTGGAAAGTTTCAAAGCATGACTTAATAAAGATGGCTGCTTTATTGAGCGCTTTAGGTTTTGTTTTCAGGATATTTATGAAGAACGTAGAGGGCCAGTTTCGAATATGGTTGCATTGTTAAATTGGGGCGTGGTATCGTTACTTTTATTACCACCCTTTTCGTTTAAATTTTAAATTTCCTGGCCGCTCTAGCTTCCCTAGCAACTTGACTGGTTGCACTATGGCGCGCTGCTGTAATAGGATTTCATTAAAGAGTCACCAGGACTTTTTCATCCACACATCTACATCTAGGATCCATTAATAAAGTTCCGGACTGTATGCAACGTGACGTTATTAATATCAATACTTGCAGATGCTTTGGTGTAACTTTATGCAGTCGCATTTGAATTTGATTGATGACTTGGAAGAAAGCACGAAAACTTTAATCAGCTCCTGACTCCGTTGTGTAACGGAACTCAAGATTGGCAATTGGGATGACGGCCTGTGATGCTACCTCTCACTGATCACGACACGAAGGCCATTCAAGTATCTTTAGGGAGGTTTCGGCCGGTCGCTATTACGCAGTTGCCTACCTGGACTAAGTATAAATCCGTTGAGTATTGGCTGCCACGCTTTATAAACTATCGAAGTGTCCCTGGAGAGGTTCTAGGTAGCAGGGCTGACAAAAATGCGACCTAAGGAGGGTTAGGGGACAGCAGCACACTGGTAATTTAGCTGACAGGGGAAGTTTGGGCTGGACGGCGCAACGAAGCTGTTCATACTCCCTATATGGTATTCCGCTCGCTATAAGAACCCGACCCAAAAGTATTAATTTTGTAGGATTACTCTATGATTTATAAGGACACGCTGGTCAGTAACCGTTGAACATGTTAGCATATTTATCCTCGTTCTCATAAATGGTGAAAATATAGTTTGTCGTATTTTATGAACTAACGCGCATGATAAATGAGTGGACTAAAAATCCCTCAACCTATCCCTTTGAGTGGCACAAGGTTTCTCATAATGATTGACAATGATAACAGGTCCACTTTGGAATAATTCGAGTCACTGCATCCACTAGGAAGATTCAGTAGGCAACAATACAATACAATTTA
Source organism: Fusarium sp. S19/10 (assembly GCA_019054715.1). Lineage (NCBI taxonomy): Eukaryota > Fungi > Ascomycota > Sordariomycetes > Hypocreales > Nectriaceae > Fusarium > Fusarium sp. S19/10. Next base: position 553,645 of record JAHKNZ010000028.1, on the reverse strand, counting down.
TTACGCCCGACGGCTTATTTTGGTCGATAGGGCACTAATCATTAGTTCGTACGTACATTGCCTAGATTTCGTCCTCGCCTCCCCAAGCCCATGCTGTGCTACACGTTGCTCAATTTGTGTCCGCATTTCCTCAGTAGGCAACAGTTCAGTGGCATTTTGGCATGAAGAAGGTACGCAAATTCCAAAAACTCAAGCAGTCCTTTGAATATTTCCACCAGTTCCTTATCCATTTGAAAACATCCCACCCTAGGTAAGTCGTCCCTCTCCTATTGGGCTCGAGAAGTCATACTTCCCCGCAACGCCTTGTTTCTCAAAGATGCGCTTTATCTCGTCGGGAGTGGTGAAAGGGAACAGTTTCCAGACGGAGTTGTCTTTGTAGAACTTGGGGAAGGCGATGTCAAGCAGATGGTGTATCTTGCCGCCCCGAGCGAGCTTGTCCTGCGGCTTGTCACGTTTGATGATATCAAATCCCCAATCCGTCATTGTGGCGGGCGTCCAGTCCTGTTTAGAATTTAGTTAAGGAGATGCTACCAACATGGTCATTTCTGGGGCAAGCGTGGGATATGAGCAGAGAGAGAAAAGGGCGAGCATACAAGAGTATAGAACCGATCACCCCTAACCAAAGTAACAGCATCGCTCAAGATGGCCCTAATCGTCGTGAAGCCAGCGCAGAGTCCCGAGCCTGGATAAACAGGTTCCTTCGCATGCTCGAAGAGGACGCCGGGGTACATTTCTACGAAATCTGGTTCCTTGTAGAGTGCCTTCATGGCCTCCTGCGTCTCCGGATCGGGGTTGATGTCCTTAAATGGGCGGCTGGGAATACTACTCTATCTACTAAGGCAATAGGAAACCAGAGAAAAATATTGGAAGTAGGTGAGGTTGTAGTAAAAGTCCGTTGAATATTCTGGAGAAATCAGAGGAGATTCCAGAGATACAATTCGTTGTTTTATAGCACTTTTTCATATCACTTCAGCAAACGTGAGTATTATAGCTAGAGGTTATTTTGGGGAAGGCAGTGGAATGATACCAGGCCCTCTCATGCTTTTACGATAACGCCACATTCTATCCAGTCCAGAACATTATTAATTGTACTTCATCATGACTATGTAATGAAGGCATGAATCTATATTATCCATTTCCACATGAACTATCAATAGGTTTTGCATGTGATTCCATGGTAGCTGCATGTGAATGCACAATGCCTAAGGAGTATCTAGACAGAGTCTGTCCCAGCTGGTTTTGCATTTCTTACTGTGGTCTGTTGTGACTAATGGTTACTGCAAGTTGCACTCTTGTATTAGTGATACGAGAAGTGTGGTGTCTACATATTGAATCCCGGCGAGGACTATCCGTCATATCCCAATTTACAAACACAACGTGGCCAAACCGCCAGGTGCGCCTTAGCTGAGTCTCTTATTCGCTAACTTCTGCAGCACACAAACGTTCTTGTTGCTTACAGAGTCTGTGGGTAACCAACGGCATAATCCGTTCATATGTACACCTTGCACTGTCGACTAGACACCGTTTGAGGATTATTATCAACGACGACGGATGCTTTAGATCTTCGACCAACCTCTGCTTGAGAATATTCGACTACGACGTCTACTCGCATGCGAACGTGGACACTAACTTTGAGAATGCCCTGTAAACTAGAACTATATTCGATATTGTACCGAGAAGCTGAGGAACACATCGGCCTCTGATTGGGTTCAAAGAACCACGACTTTCACTTTATCTAGTCTTCTCCGGTCCAGCAAGTGTCTGGTGCATTATCACCTACTGCTGAGCCTTTCGATGGCAAGGGAGATCCGGCACTGAGTTCCGTACTATTACGCGGAACGTGGATGTTGGGTCAAGAACTGCCGAGATAAGGAGTGTTTTTGCTGCATGGAGCCGGAAGCAGTGACAATCCTGGGTCCCAGGCAGCCTGGTGGTGGGGAACCAATTGTCAACAAACCCAGCTAAGCTGTTGAACCAATCCCTGACCTTTAGCTAATTGCCGTGTAGGTCCTTGCTTCGGAAAGTTCGCTGTTGACGTATCATACCGTTGCAACGCCGTACGAGTGATAGCTTACTGACCATATCGTGCATATGGAAAGTCCCGTGCACCCCAGCTCAAGCTTGCGGCAACAGGTAGGAGGCTCATGGGTTCAAATGCCAAATCCATGTACTTCAGCGCTTCCAAAGCTGTATGTGCACATTGTGCGCGACCCAGCGCCTCTTGCTAGGCATGCAGCGTCACGATACGCTGGGCCTCTGGTTAGGAGGAGGCTCATCTTCGATTCTCAACGGCAAATCTTAGTATCTATGCTTTACTGTACTAATCTAGCTGAAATGACTCGCATGTGACCCGACAAAATGGGGTGCGGACTTTCCCGCAGGACAGTCAATCTTAGGTTTGGAAATCCCCGAGCCCTACGGGGATCCGGCTCATGGCCCCGCCCAGGGCTACACATCGAGGGTTGAGGGTCGGTCGCAAACTCAACGTTTTGTCTGTGCAGGCCGTCCACTCCACTAGGCTAGGCCTGAAAGAGTTATACGGAACGTATAGACGTAAGCTTCCATGATATCCTACTGTACCGGTCCCCCTTGTATTTCGACAAAATGCACACAAACCGGCCCGTGCGTATGTTCTTTTCCTTAAAGTTCTCCATACTTCTTGTCAAGATACGACAAGATTCAAGTACTTTATACCTCAACTATTTTTAGTAACTTCGTTTAACTATACCAGGCAGCCTTAAGAAGCTTTTACTAAAATATTAGTATGATGTATTTATCAATGTATATTAACATCTAGACTCTCGAAAGTTTAGCAAATTTTAGAATTTTCAAAAGCATCGGTTAAGAGGGAAGTCCATTGCTAGATTCGAACTTTACCGATTATCAAGGTTGGGCATGCTATCACCACCTTTTCCGCAAACCTTTTAACTTGGTTACTTGAATTGTGGCGCCTAGCTCCGATAGGCTTTCATTACAGGGCCACCTAGATTCTTTAATTCAAGGCCACATTTGATTGCCAACGTATTCCATTACCTCAAGACCTGCGTCGGCAAGACCGACATAGTTCAGGGATTCCTTAGAAAAACCCGGCCTCACAAACTAACAGTTTCTCCTCCCCTTTCTTTTCCAGCGATCCAACCTGCTACACCATGCCGGAAGAAAGGCCCAAGCTGGCAAGCTATAAGCGCATCATCCTGTGCTCAGACGGCACATGGCTTGCGTCCGACATGGGCGACAAGTCCACCCCTTCGAACGTCGCCAAGTTGGCTCGAGCGGTTGCGAACGGTGGCCCTGATGCTAAAGGTAATATCGTCAAGCAGATCGTGTCGTACCATTCCGGCCTTGGAAGCGGGGACCTGCCATTTCAGAAAGCCATCTATGGTGAGTTGCTGAGACTAAACCTTCCTCTTCACTTTCGCTCGAACAGTTTTACTGACGGGTTTACTACTGCATTTCACAGGCGGCTTCGGCTGGGGTCTCGACATGGAGGTGTCTCAAATCTACGATTTCATCTCCAATAACTACGAGCCTGGCGATGAGCTGTTCTTCTTTGGCTTCTCGCGTGGGGCTTTTACCGTGCGCTCGGTCGCCGGCCTAGTCTGCGACGTCGGCGTCCTCTCAGCCGTGCACATGTCCCGCTTCACGGAGATGTGGAAAGCCTACCGAGCGAATACCAGCGGTGAGCCCTTCAGGAAGTCAGCATGGTATCTGAATAATAAGGAAGAGCTGGGTCTCATGGACGTCAGGGTCAAGGTGGTTGGCGTTTGGGACACCGTTGGAGCTCTGGTACGTGACCCAGGACATGATGGATGCTGCTTCCGTTCAACTGACCTTGCATGGCTAGGGAATCCCGGAATGGCCCGTGGTGAGTTGGGCGACAAATGTTGGCCTCCCAATCAACATGCGATACGCATTCCACAATACGAACGTATCAAAAGGTGAGTATTATCGCACGTGTTCCTCGCAGAACGGCCGGCCCTAAATGACGACTCCTTCAGATCTAGACTATGCTTTCCAAGCCCTCGCCATTGACGAAAAACGACTAACTTTCCCTCCTACCCTGTGGCACAAGACTACTGATGGTCCTGCAAAAGATCTGCAGCAATGCTGGTTTCCCGGCGTCCACGGCAACATCGGCGGCCAAAAATTGGATTCGCATGGCTCGGTTGACTTTGACGAGATCGGCCACAACACATTTGCGTGGATGGTAAGCCCTTCCTATCCTACTGCCTCAGTTACGGTCCTAATAGACTGACTTCCTCGTGCTCCAGGTGGACAATCTCTCTTCTATGCTCACCTTCGACGACGCCGCGATCAAGACTGTCATCGAGGAGCATCGTCGCGCGCTCAATTCCATCAATATTACTAACGGCTGGGGCTGCGGACCGATTGTCGATAACTTCTCTGGGCTGCAAGGTGCCTTCTTCTGGCTTCTCGGGAAGAAAGACCGTACACCGGGCACTTATCCGCGGGACCCAGGCGACGGCACTGGTGGCGCCACGAACGAGTATTTCCACCCTATCACACGAATCCGCAAGGACAACCTGAACTACAACCCGGCATCGTTGCAGGGGTATGCCCTCGAGATGCCTGATGGCATTGGGGGGTGGAAGTGGGTGAAGAGGGGCGTGCAATCGATGCCCGAGTACGTGATGCTCCCTGAGAAGAAAATGAGTTTAGCGTACGAGGAGGGTGGGAACGTGAAATATCGGGTTGAGGACAGCCTGTCGAGGTTGCTGTGTCCGAGGAGCATCCTGTTGGATCTGGATAGGGACAATGGGATAAACGGGTAAACAGGGTCGTGGGTTGAGCGATCATGAGAAATTAGCACCTGAGTGAACGAGGAGTCCAACCATAACAGAGACCCAGTGTATGCGTGGCCAACGAAGCCCCGAAGATTTCAGTTTCTCCAAACTCAACGCATTAACATGTTAAAGCCCTCCGTTCTACAAGGCTTTTCCTATATTGCAGAAAGTTATCTAGCGAATAGGAATGCCATCAGAATAGGGGACTGATTATGGCGCTCTTTCGTTTCCACTAGCATTACGAGGGCGCGTTGACCTGTTGAGATGCGTACTCCAACTGTATCGTGTTCTTGATAACTGAGATAGTTATCTGCTTTCCCGACGTCCCGTCACATGCCTAACCAAGCCCTAGAGTGACAGCCCAGCTTTCGGCGCTCTTATAAGGGGCGAAAAGTCCACATACGGAGGTGGCACGGTCTCCGCGCGCAAAACACAATTCCATCGGCAGAACTTACTAACTCGAAAGATCGAGAAGCAGAGTAGCATGTGAAGTTCTCATGTTTTTATAGTTATGACAGAACCTATCAGCGAGTACGGACATGCTGACTCGTTAAAGAACCAGAGTGAGGAACACCGGATGGAGAAGTCACATTCTACGCCCATTGCCTTCGGTGAGAATCGATATAACCAAATTTAATGTCTCATTGCTAAAGCATTATTTAATGCTGACTCAACGATGACACGATACAGCTGTGATAAGCGGACTTCAAGTTTGACTTCCAGGCTATCCATGACGATTCTTGTACCTCGCCTTTAATGACAAAAGCAGCCAATGGGATGACTCATTATTGAAGGTATGCTGAGCAGGCGCGGCCTCGCGGAGAGAAGTGCTAGAACCGTCTGGCTTATAGTTGAAACCTTAAGGATCCATCAGTCTCGTCTGGTGGTAGAAATGATAACGTTACATAAAACAGATTTCCGGTCATGCAAAGCCTACAATGCGGTGGTGTCTCACATCAGCGTCAACCCCTGGCAACCCACTTCAGCCCTTGGGGGAAACTCTAATATTGCTTCATGCCACCCCTTTCGTATAAGCCGTCTTTGTAGTATGGGCGTAACTTTCCTGCCACGTGTATTCCAGTAAGCTTTCGCATATACCATTCTTCTGAGGTACATGTACTTAACCTGGTGTCAAGAAAGATTCGAGAGTATGGCATGATAAACAAGGTTTAGCATGTGAATAAGTGGGATTATTTGTAGAGGTTGCGCTTTAGAAAGGGTGTTATGATGGTGATGTTCATGTGAAGGTCTCAAGATTTCTGAGGTTGCTATCGAGATCCGCTAATTTCACATGTACCGGGTAGCGGGTTGCTGTGAGATGACTATAAACGAAATTGAAGGGCGCAGGGTTCATGAAGAAAGCTCAAGGCAGGTTTTACTGAGAAAAAGATGTGTCACTCCCAGTTACTGTGTTCCTGCACCTAAATAGCACCTGAATAGGAGAATTTAGCTCGCAGGGTTACCAGGTGTGGTTCCCTTACGGGACTTACCTTGCCACAAGCCTCTCTACTCGAATAAGACTGGCACATACGGCGCCGAGTGAGCTACAGCACAACTTTAGAACGAATGGATCATCTCCGTAACTTCCTTAGCCGCCGGATCTTGTGTAGTCTATGTACAGTATTACTTGCCTCGCTTCTTGAACCTTCATGGACCTACGTATCCCGAGGTGTTATAGCAGCGCTAACTCTTGCTTGTGCGGCTGAAGTAGTCTCGCAGCACGTTCCGGAAGGCCTCCAATATTACGTTCTTTCGATATTAGGGGCCGTGATTAAAAATAGAAATTACTAGCTATATATAGACTCCGTATTTCAGATGTACTCTGTCAGCCCTATCCTCGGCCTTTTCTCAGTCCTGCCCCATTGCACTCTTCTCTCACCATGGTCAGCTTAATTACCACCGTTTTAGGAATCTTTATAAGGCTTGTTAATCTATCAATTACCTTTATTTCTTTCCTCTTATTCATCATTGGCCTCCATACCCGTGACCTAATCTATAGCGTAAGTGATCCCTCTCCCCTCCTACCCACCGCACAATTATAAGTCTGAGAGAAACTTTGTATAGATCGCCAACCTTTTCCTTCCCAGTCGTCGTGTCGGGAGGGTTGTCCCTCCCGGCCACGCCGGACATCGCGGCGTCTGGTCGCAGTATATCGCTCCCACCCCCGGAATCGAGAGCCGTTCCCCCTGTCCTGGGTATGCATCCCCAGCCTCTCCTCATTCACGCTTTACACTTCTGATGCACATGTTTCGTTTCACGCAGGCTGAACAGCCTTGCCAACCACGGTACGATATAGCGCAGTCTCTTCAAGGATTGACTTTCACTAACATGAACGTCGAGACATCTTGCCGCGCGATGGCAGACACATTACCTATAAACAGATGTCGTATGCGATCCGGCACGCATATAACCTTGCACCGTCACTTGCCGACCAGCTGACTTCCTCCGCCGTGCAGCTCGACCAAGGGCGGGGCTGGATTGACTTGCATGATCTCAATGCCCTGAACGTCAGTAGCGCCATATGGATGCAATATGAATATACTACCTCTCGTCAGATCCAGGTATAGGCTGATCAATCCCCGTTCTCGCAGGTTATCCAGCACAACGCCTTATTCACACGTCCTGACATTGACTTCTGCGCCGACCAAAGCTCTCCGCATACCGACCTCGTAGACAGCTTACTCGCCCACGCCTCGAACAGCACATCCCTCTCACTCGATAACATTACCTACTTCTCCGGACTCCGGCGCGCCGAATGCAAACGCACCAACAGCCAATACTCGCTAACATAGAGCTTCCTATACGAGTTCTTCGGTGGGACCACCATTACATTACAATTTGCGCATTGCTGGCCTCACTAACGCATGCTTCGCCCTAGGCTCCGGAAACGGCGCGCTTATGTACTCGATCTTTAGCGGCAATGTCAAAGACCTACAGGTCTAGCTTGCCGAGGGGCGCTTTTCGGACGGCTAGGAACCGAAGAACAGAGAGGCACTTAGGCACACTATCGCGATATGTTTTCTAATCTTGCCTAGGCAATCTGTCCACGTGCTAACCAGGGTGCTACGCACAGCAAGCGCAAATCACCTTACTTACAATCAAATTCAATATTAACGAGAAACAGAAGCTTTAGACTAGGGATACAACTTATCCTAAGCCTAATAGGGCATAGATTCTATACTCTGGCTTATCCACACCGTTCTTTTACCGTAGGACTGTCTATATTCATAACTACCTAAGTTATCTAATTAATTTTACCTTACTAAACAAGCATTTCTTTGTACAACATAAACGCATAATATATTTCAGAGTAGTCAAACCGTTAACGTGGGCCACCCATAACCCGCCAGGTTACAACACCACAAATAGATCGATTTCGCGATCACTAAATAACATCAATTGTACTCATAATAATCCAATTACAGCTTGAATTTAAATAATATATCTTCAAACGTTATTATTTCCTCTTTAATATTATTAATATATTCTCTGCCTAGCTTCTTGATTTGCTCCCTAAAGAATAAATAAATGAATTTATTCCGCCCGGAAGGATACGCCTTATAGGGCCCACAACGTTAAATCTCGTTACATTCTTGTCCGACTTCTGGCCCCAAGACCCTCAAACCTCACCAATCCCTACTCCTCGCCGTATTTCCCAGCCTTACTTGTCCCTACAACAGGCCTACTTAAAGGCTAAATTCTCCAAGTGTTTAGTATCTTAACTTTAGCAACTAAAGCCTAGTCTATCTACTAAAGGCTATACTATATTAGTTCTTACTATATTATATTATTAGATTTATTAGTATATCTTATATGTTTTTATATCTATATAGTATCTAAATAGCCTATACTTATTGCAAACTTAATTACTACTTATATTACTACTAGGTTTAGCCTCTATTTATACTTTTCTTTTACTATCTTACTTCCTAGAAAGAATAATAAATTACCTATTATTTCCTAGTTAATATTTTATATATATTCTTATTACTTATTCTACTATAGATATTAAAAAAGGAAATAGTTAACTAATTCTTCTTTTTAGCTATAGTTATATATCTCTATTTCTACTATGCTTATTCTATGTAAATACCTATTAACCTATGCTATTTCTATTTATAGTTATACTAGGATGTTAGATTTATATCTCTTTAGGATGTTATATAGTATATATATATATTTACTAGGTAGTAACTTGTTAAACTGCTTTAAATAGCTGCCTATACTCTTAGGTAGTACTATGTGCTATTAACGTTGTGCTAGTAGTATTCTTAATTAGGTTAATTAGGCCTGGTACAGTGGTTTTATTGCTCTGCATTTGCTATCTGTAGCTTTTTGCGCTTCTGCCTTTGCTTTTACTCCCAGTATAAAAGACTTATTTGTAGATAATACCTAGTGCATTTTAATAGTATTACTACTCTTTTCCAGTTATCCTATATATCTATAGATCTCCTAAATAGTGCCTTATCTTAACTACTATTAAGGTTTTGCAATTACTTATAGCGCTAATCAGTTTCTTATTATAATAATTACATCTTAATATCGGAGACCATTAGGCATACACCTAAGGACTACTGCTATTGCTTCTAGCTTAGCTGTGTATGCATTCTGCTTATCTTTCGGGCCCAAAGTGACTAAGTATTTTGCCAATACGTTATCTGCTCCTCCGCTACCGACGTTGCGTACGATGACGCCTATGCCTACTATTCCGTTCTTTGCAGATACACTCGTTACGATAAGCACTTATCTTATGCTGCTGGTCTCGGTTACATCATTGCCTTAGCCTGCATCCCCTGCTGCTTCCATATCTATATCATACTCCACTGCCATACATCTATGCTATAGTGGTAGCGCGTATAGCTCAATCGTTTCTATCCATTCTACTCCACTATTGTAGGCAAGTGCTAGTTTCGTCAACGGCGATAGATACCTCTGTGTCTCCCTTACCCTAAGTAACGCAAGCAGGTGCATCTTTGGCAGTGTTTGCATGCTAACGTAGAGCCGCGTACCCGCCTACGCATAACGTTTGCTGACTAGAGTAATACCGGCTTCCGCTTCCTGTTGTTTATTTTACGTAGTAATGCTGGGTGAAAAAAAGTTTTTATAAAACTTGGTTGTTCTATTATTAAGATAAGAGTTCTTAGGTTTATATCTTTAGATAATTTTATCTAGGACTTTGAACTTTAAATATAGGACTTTTAGACTAATAGTCTAAATCCTGAAGGGAAGGGGGATTCCCGGATTTTCTAACATTTTCCAACAATGCAGGAACAGATTAACAAGCTCAAACAAATGCAGCAGCACGCTTCACGCGATAGCAAGCCTCTTCAAGCGCAAGCGGTTGACGAGATTAAACGCATCATAAAAGATTAGATACTATGGCGCAGTGCATTGTAGCCGGCTCCGCCCAGACGCACCCTAGGCAGTTATTTGCAGATATAGCTTGTATACTACTAATGGAAGGGCAGAATGGCAGCGTTAGATGTCCCAAGACGCTATTATTACCTGCGCTGCCGCTTTTATGCCCTAGAGAGGACCTGTTCTACACAATAGATATCTCCGGAGCAGGTAACAATAGAAGCGATAAGGCGCAGATCGGCGAGGTCTGACAGGCTATCGAAGCTACCGTAAGGACAAGAAAGAAGGACGAGAGATGGAGATGCGCAGCGGTGATTAGAGGGGCTAGGAATGCCAATATCATCAAGGTAATCTGCAGAGATAAGGCGGAATTGCACATAGTCTAAGAAGTAGTACTAGGAGCAGATATGCCAGGGGCAAAGATCCTCAGAGAGCAGCTATACCTGGTCAAGTTTAATAGGGCTAATTAATCAGCCATTCCTAATTTGAACGATAACCTTTTGCCCGGAGCAAGTAAGGTACTTAGCTAAGAAAATAAAGTAACGATAGCTAAAATAAACTAGCTTAGCAATAAGGGAAACGGCAAGGCCTATGGGTCAATAGTAATCTACGTAATGAAAGAAAGCAATGTGAGACGGCTCTAGGAAGATAAATACTTTTACCTTGCAGGCGAATTAGCAAGGACTAGCACGTTCAAGTCTAGAGCTGGTGTAGTGCAATACTATAACTGCTAGGGGCTAGGCTACAAGGCATTCGTCTGCAAAGAAACGCAGATATACAGTAGATGCATAGAGCAAGGATACTACTATAGGCAATAGGAGGCAGCAGAGCCAATGTACGTATTATGCAAAGGATAATACAAATTATTCCGTTGGGCGTATTAATTGCATTAAATGCAAGGAAATAAACACTAGGCTATAAGTATACTAACTAAATGTGCAAAAGAATGAAAAAGTGCATCTGAGCATAATAAATAATAAAGACCTCGAGGACTATGTAGCGCTAGCGGTAGTAGAGCTGTGGGCATACGTAATTAAGGGACAGGTGATAACAGCGCCCAACTACCATAGCAACTAGACGAAGGTAATCCCCACTAAGACGCGTAAGCTGCGTGTGTTGTGGTAGCTAATCCGCAGTATGCTCTGGATACGGAGGGACTTAGAGGCAGAATAGGTCCTAATTCCATCACTAGACCTAACGAGAGCAATCATTAGGTCCCCCGAAAGAGATGTGCTGATAGTGTTGGTATATATAGAGGGGAGGAATAAGCAGGCTCTCAAAGCAGCGATAGGATAGCTATACACAGCGATTGCAGAGTTCCGCAATAGGTCCAGTAGTGTTGGAAGTACTAAGGTTTCCCCTTACACTATAATCAAAGTTAATTATACATAGAAGATTCAAGAACTTAAGGATAACTTAAGTATAAAAGACCTTGATAATTCTTAAATAGAAGAATAATAATTAATAACTAAATTCTTCTACATAAATGTACCTGGTATAACTGCGTATTATAACAATGGGTAGAAGAACTAATGTAATCTTAGTAAAAGATTTTAATTATTATAACACACTATAGGGAGGTAATAAGGTAATGGGAAGGAGGCAAGGTGAAGCTAGACTGATTATAGAGCTAATAGGGGAACATGGCCTTTATAGCCTGCTGCCCTGAGGTATAAAGATGTAGGAAGGCCTAGGAGGTAGAATGAGTACAATTAACCTAGTGCTGGCCTTAACGGAGTTAGTGGATAAGATAACGAGCTGTAGGATATATTTAACAGAGCATGGATTGGACCATTGGGCAATCTAAACGGAGTTTGATATAACACCTCTGGAATGAATGCCCAGCAATAGACTGCTATTTAAGAATGTACCTTGGTTAGAGATTAAGGAGAGGGTAAGGATGAAGCTGGAAGCGTTGCTGTGTAGCGGCATAGTGTAGGCTTAGACGGATAGGCTAATGTCGGTAGTACTGGATGCGATTAATGACCTAGTCCTACAAGCCAAGCCATCGCTAATACTCTCATTATCGTCCATAATCTGCCCTTTATCCTACTCTTTAGTACAGGCTGCATTAATAGGCCCTTTAGACTACCAGATATTATCCACCTACAGCTTACAAAGAACTCTAAACTGATGTTTATTTATCCCTTGCCCTGTAATTACCTGCATAGTTATTGGCAATAATCTGGACAATTGAAGCTAGAAATAGATAAAGCGCTTTAATTCCTTCCGGTAGAGCTTCTCGGAAGATGACTTTGCTACTAGCTCGAAGGGTGCTTTGTAGGGGCGGTCTAGGAACTTGGCACAAAGCTACTTTCTTAGGTATACATTAGTTCTCTGGACGGCCTCGCTGCATTAGTTAAGGAGACGATCAAGCGCTACCATTATTGATGTAACTTTCGTTTATGTTACGCTAGGCTATAAATTACTTCCTCTGTTGAAATAGGAAGATTTATATTTCTTTTATTTATTTAAAATATGCAGTAGGAGAACTACTGTTTATATATAGGTACTACCTCTGTGGAATATTCCACCTTGTTCTACACCTTGCCACTGACTTAGTTGTCTTACATTTGTGATCTCTAATATCCTCTCCTAAGATACCTAGGGGCATAGGCTGGTCTGTCCTACAATTAGGTAACTCTGTAAGTGCAGTAAGGATATTACAATGTATATCTTTGAATGTCGTTTCCTAGCCTGCATGCCGCATTAAATTTGGCTGTAAGGTAAAACATGCCGGCGCTATACTATTATATAGTCTTGTATGGCCTATTATATTGATAAAGTTGCAAAGGCACTAAGAGGATAGGATACTCTTTATGGAGGTAGGTTTAGCCGAAGAAGAAAGAAAGAGCTTAATTACTGCTCCCTTTCTTACAATTAAATTACTATATACTGCGACGTCTAAGAGTGCAGTCTTCTACATGGTTGGCATGGACCTTTGTGGGAGAAACGCAGTGCGTTTTGTATTCTGGGTTTCTGAGCCTAGATGGAAATGCGCTGCATTTCCAGAGGAGAAATTTGGGGTAAGAATATGGAGATTCTGATTAGTGCAGAAGTGGAAATGTACTGCGTTTCTAGTCTACATGCTTGATTAGGGCTTGCAGGTTGTGCCTTGGTCCTCTTCGGCTGGAAATACCACGGCCCGGGTCGAGTTATTTGGCTAAATGCGATGGCTGTGCCTCTTATTGAGAAAGCTCTTGTCATTATAGGGATTGATGACCCGGATCTCATCAAGAATTGGAGGGGGCTCTATTGTTCTCATCAAAATGAATTCGTGGTGTTTTGGGGGGAATTGGCACGAAATCTTTTACGGATTAAACTTTCCGTACCCCTTAAGTACTTCCGGGGTTCCCAAGGTCCTGTGGGGCGGGGTATGGACTGGAGGGCTTTATGCACTTAGGAGATAAGTATGGCGTGAATCCTTGCTTGAAGCCAGGAGTCTTGACTAGCTGAGAAAGCTGACTAAGAAATGGTAGGTGGGGGATAAAAATGGTAAGTGGGGTTGGTGATATAAAGCTTGTGTAAATGCAGCGTTATACGCAAAAGCTAGTTTTAGACTTTTCTTCCTTGTTGTAAATAGCTATTTTTAGCTGCTTCCCAGCTTAGAATATTGTTAAAACTAAGCTGGGACCTTATTTAGTGTAATACGCTTTAAGCTGTTAAATTTATCCCTGCTTCTACCTAAGAGCCTTAACTTTATCTTAATAATATTTACTAAAGCGTAATAATACTAAAAAGAGGGATAAGTAATACCTTATAATATAGATCTACTTAAGTATATTAATATAAAATAGAATATACTACTTATTATAGACTAATAGTAAATTATACTTTTTTATACCTTATTAAGCTCTCTAATAACCCTATTATAAAGTAAAAAGTTTATAACTAATTTAAGGTTTTATAGCTTATACTTATCCTTAGATATATATTAGCTAATATAAATAAATAATTATATATTTTTTTTAATAAAGTAATATAATAATAGTATTATAGCTAAATATACCTTAGGTTACTAGTATATATAGGTTAAGTAAAACTTAACCTATATATAAAGTAAAACTTCCTACTCTAGGCTATTACCTACTAGTAATATCTAACTTATAGAAAGGTATACCTATGTTTAAATAGCTTAGATCTAGGCTTAAACCTTAAAATGCTAGCTAGTAGCTTAAGCTTATAGTTTAAAGGTAATATAATTAAACCTATAAACTCTATAGCTATTATCATAGATCCTATTTATTAAAGCCTAATCTATAGTAGAGTAGTAATAATAAAGTTATAAGCTAACCCCTAGGTTAAGTTAATCTAGGCTTTTTAAAAGTATTCCTAAAGATATAGATTTCTCTATTAAATTACTATAGGAAGCTAGCTTTAATATATAAGTAATAGTATATTATACATAGGTTAAAGACTATAGCGTAACTAGCTAAAGGAAAGGAATAGCTTATGGATAATAATAAGATGTATAGTATACTTAATAGTCTATATTACCGTAGTAATAAATAAGTAGCTACCTAGGCATAGCATATATAAAAAGATAGTAGATAAGTTTTATACTAAAATGCTAAAATTTCTACCGGAGCGTAAGCTAGTGCTATAGAGATTAAAGAAGCAGCTAATAATACATAGGCTATTAGTTAGCCTCCTAGTATATAAATATAACAGTTGGGTTTTCTAAGGGATAAACTAGTTTATTCTAAGTTTATATTAGTAGAGTTATAAAGTATAGTACTAAGTAAAGCAAAGTTATTATAACCCTAGCGGTTATATTATATATACCCTACAAAAACTTATATAAACTAACTTACTTATATAGTAAACTTGCTTACTAAGTTTACCTAATTAAACATAGATTACGCTTATATAGAATTACTATACTTTAGAAGTAACTATAATCTAGGATTACTATAATCCCTTAAACTAAGTAATCCCTTAAGGATCCCTTAGGTATATATATATTCCTTTAGTACTAAATAGAATACTTAGCTTACTAGCTATTAATAAGACCTTTTTACCTAAATATACCTAACCTGCTCTATTTACTATTAAGAGATGTAATACTTTATAAAGCTTAGTATCTATACTCTATATATCTACTAATATAAACCTAGTATAGACTAGTTTATCCCTTGGGAACCTTACCTGTTATAAAAGTATTATATCTCTTAATAGTAAATAAGGTAAAAAAGTCTTATTAATAGCTATTAAGCTAAAGGGTTTTATCTAAGCTAAGGAATATAAAGTATTTATACTATACTAAGTATAAAGGTAAATAGTAGTAAATATATATCTTCTAGACTAAGATCTTAGTATTTTAATCTAAGATTAATATTTATAGATTTAGTCTATAGCTAATTAGCTAAGGTAGTAAGGATTAATATTAAATATTATTAGTCTAGTTTTAATTAGTTATTAAGGTTAGGACTAAAATAGATACCTTTAGTTATTATATAATTAGTAGTAATATAGGAAAATTGTAGGTATATATAGAATAGTTATTCTAGGTTATAATATTACTAAGGTAATTGTAAGCTTTATAAAAAGGCTTATAATAACTTAGGTAAACTAATAAGCAAGTTTACAGCTAGTACTATAAGCTTAAGTAAAGCTTACGTAGGTATAGGTAAGCTAGCCTTTAATTAGTAAAAATTGTAAGGTATATATAATATAACTATAGGGATTATAATAGCCTTAGTTTAAAAGTTACTCTTAAGCTACTATTTAGCTTATCTTATTAAATTTTAAAGTACTATAATACTTTTATATATAAAATTAGCTAGTTTCTAGTAACTCTTTAGCTAGATAGTATATTCTTCTTAGTTATTTCTACTTAGCAAGCTTTAATATAAGCCTTAATAAAATTAACTTTATTTATTAAAGTAAAATTAGTTAATAAAGTAAACCTTTTTAACTCTTATTAATATATAGCCTTTAATATATTAAATACTCTATTATCTAGTAGCTAAAGTCTGTAAAAGTAGTATACTAGTAGATAATAGTAATAAACGTTATTTAAAAAGTATATAGCTATCTATTTATCTTTCTATTACTTAGTACTAATCTTAAGGTAGGGAAAATAGAGAATATACTATTATATAGCTTTTATAACTATTTAAAATAATTAGTCTTACATTTAACTTATTAGTAGGTATAGTCTAAGGTAAATAAACTTTTTTAAGCTATTTAATATTAATATAGTTATTAGTTTACCTGTTAAGTAATATTATATAATATTAGTCTACTATTTACTTAAACTCCTTAAGAAACTATTATTTCCATAGTTTTTTTCCCTTAAAGATTATACTAAGAACTAAAGTATAGCTATTAGTAGTAATAGCTTTAATAAATAAAGTCTAATTTTAAGTTTATACTTCTAATAACTAGGCTATTTAGACCTAAACCTAGAGAGTTAGTTAGCTAAATTTTAAAAACTAATAAGAAATAAAGGTTAATACTTACTAAAACTAGTTATAATACTACCTTTATTAATATTAATAGTATTTTTAAGCTTAATCTAGCTATACTAGCTATCTTAGATATTAAAGTACTAATAAACTACTTTAAGTATAAAAGAGTTAAACCTTTTAGCTTTTTAATATTTACCTATCTTAGTCTTTAGATCTACGTAGTAATTAATAAACTTAATTACTTAATTATATCCTAAGTTAGAATATTTACCTTACTATCTTAGCAGGCCTATAACATAAGTATAAATTTAACTATAGAATAGAGCATAGCCTAAGAACTCTTAATAAAGAATTTAAAAAGCTAGCCTATCCTCTTAGGTCTTAGATAAGAGTTAATAAGGGTAAATCTACTCTTTTATAGCTCTGTAGCTGTAAAGTTTATTAATTAAAGTTTATTAAGGTACTCCTTATCTATAAGTAGCTTAAGGGGGTAAAAAGCTATTATTAATAATATCTAATATAGCCTTTGCTATGTTATCCTCTGTGTATTTCTATTAAAGTCTTAACCTAGGTATTTTTATATTGTTATTAAAGATAAAAACTAAAATACAAGGTAAAGAGCAGTAAGGAATTTAGTAATTAAACTAATAACATTTCTATAACATAGTACGCATAGATTATATACCCTGCATAGCCTTATAAGGTTAAAATTATTACATTTAATTATTTTTATAATTAATAGAGATAATTTCTTTTAAGTAGCTATATATTTAGGCTGACTTTTGTATAAGTAAAGTTAATAAGTTTTAGTAGAACTTTTTTTATTTTGCCTGGCGAAAGAGGGGTGGTAGCGAAAGAGGGGTTGTGGATGGTATTTATGGGTGCGAAAATACCATCTGGACACCGTTTGTCCCCACTTCTTCGAGCGTGCCGAAGTGGCTCTTCGGATACGCTCCGGATCCCGTTGAGTGCTGACTCACGACCTGGCTTGGTTCACGTCAGCGATGTGGCAACTGGTTTCCGACAGGCTGTGGAGAAGCTATCTCTTATCAATGGTACCACGGTGTATCCTGTTTTTGATCTTGTGACGAGCCAAGAAAGTATGTCCGAAATATTCTCGGCGATTGCTTCACGATGGAACTTCAAGGGACAATGCATGCTCGTCGGACCTGGAGATGACTTGTTTGCCGACGCAATGGGGACTAGTCTGCGCGGCTCGTCTGATCGTGCGAAGCAGTTGTTGGGCTGGAAGCCGACTCGGTTGAATGGCTTGGTCACCGATATGGATATTTACGCCGAAGCGTTTGCCTCTCAGTACTGATCCAGGTCTGCGAGACAGAGTACAGGCTGTCATATGCTTTAAACAGTAATTGTATAGCAGCTAGACTGGTTATTTGTGACGGTAGTCACTTATTCATCTTTATGTACTCTAGAGTGTAGACTAGCTGACAGTATTCCTGTACAAAAGACACTCATTAAGACCCATTCCCTACCGAATAGTAAACAAACCTGACCATCCCTTCCATGCTCCCCCAAGACAAAAGCCTGTCGGTAACATAACGTATTGAAGCACGAAGCTTAAACTGCCTCCACATGCGAGTTGATCGACTTCTCCTTTGCGTTCATCTCGCCTGCCTCTTGATTCAACCTCTCCTGCAACAACGCGGTACGTCTTGCAAATTCCTTCTCCTCTTCCCAGGTAAACGCACTCTTACTAGCAAACAAATAGTCGACCTCTTCCAATGTACGGCCGGCGGTTTCGGGGAGAAAGCAGTATACGAGAGGGATATACGCGAGCATAGCACTAGGAGAATGGTTAGCTGTCGGTCTTGACCTGATGAGAGGCCACTCACGCTCCGAAAACATAGAAAGTCTGCAAGCTTAGTTAGAATCTGAGAGTACTATCGGTGGGTTGAATGAGTTCGTACCTTTTCGTTAATGCCAGAAAACATTATTGGCACCAGGAGGGAACCTCCGCCGTAGCCAACAGCCCAGCCGGCCACGCCAAATGCGTTTCCCTTAGCTCGGAGCCAGGTGGGGAAGATCTCAGTCGGGTAAATGAAGGGGATCAACAACCACGAGGAACTGAATATCAAGAGATAAACAAATACCATGGCTGCAGCTGCCGTGCCGTACTGAGTAGCCTTGTCTGGGTTATCGATGGCACCCCGGAAGAGACCGCCGATAACAAAGAGGACAATACTAAGTGCTACGGCACCCCAGTAAAGTGTTCGTCGACGGCCTACCCGGTCGATGGTGAAAGCTGCAATGGCTGTACCGATAATACCAACTAGCATTAGTAACCCAGATAGCCAGCCAGACTTTACACTGTCGAAACCGGCCGTACGATAGATAGTCCCGGAGCTGCAATGGAGTCAGTATACGACCTCAATTTCCAGGTAATAACTTACTATATCACCACAGCAGCGATTCCAGTACCATACTGCATAAGCACCTGGAGCCAAAAGGCCAGCTGGATGCGGCGACCAAGATGAATATCTCCAGATCCAATGCCAAAGAACATCTTGAAGTAGTTGGTCTTGGCGTAGTGAGACTCCTCTTCGACCACGGTGACAATCTCTCGATATTCCTTCTGTGCCTCAGGGTGGTGGGCGTCACCGTCTCCTCTAAGCTTCGCAATGATCTCCAATGCTTCATCAGGTCTCCCGGCCTTGACCAGCCATCGTGGGGATTCTGGGACCAACAAACTCAGTATGGCCAAAGCAACGACAGGAATGACCTGAATCGAGAATTCGAACCGCCAACGAAACTGTCCACCTGCCGCTTCATCGAACGAGGTACCGAAGCCGATCCATGCTGCGATAGCGATACCGGAGAAATTGGCCAAGAAGGTGAATGCGATTTGCTTGCCTCTGTGGGATGCAGCTGAGAGCTCGGCCGTCCACATCGGTGCAATAACAAGAATGAAGGCCACGCCCATCCCGGCTACGAATCGTGCGCAAAGCATGTGTGCAAGGTTCACCGCAGAGGCCTGAAGGATGACCCCAGCCATGCACCAGAAGCAGGCCATCCACATGCCCTTGATTCGACCGTAGTTATCAGAGAAGCTTCCCGCCCAGAAGGCTGCGAAAAGCGACCCACTAAGATGAAATTAGCAATGATCTCTCCCCCAGACAAGGCGGATACGTGCCAGTAGTATATGGAGGCGATACCACCCTGCAGCATGGGCTTGATGACTTCGTTGTTCTCGTTCAAATAGCCCATTCGCCGCCCAAACTCTGGTGCAACGGTCACAGCGCCCATGACGCCCTGACTGATGCCTTCGTAGGAAATGGCGACCGCGGAAGTGATTGTCACAAGCCTCAGCAGCTGCTTTCCGGACATGGACTTCCAGCTTTCTCGGTTCCACATGATTTCGAAAGATCACTGTTGAAAGATAAGTGTGTTGAGATAGAAATGACTGTGCCTAGATCATGATAAAAATTTCGTCGGTGCTCAAGACCCTCTTATTATAATGTTTCTTCTCCACGGCGCTTGCAAACAACCTTGCTTCAACCCCATGGGGAACTGCCTGGTCCCATCTCCGCCCGGAGCCGTTATTGCGAAATGGTGGGGATATTGGTATCGTCTCGAGTTGCCAACAAGAGTTAGTGTCAAGGGGTGGGCTGCAGCATGTCATCTGGTGATGCATTAGCTATATTAGGACAAGCCGTCTCGACTTAGCGCATACCCGGGTCCGCTGCCCTGGTAAGTTCGGGATTAACAGGTGATCCCAACATCCGCTCATCCTTCGTCAACCCTTTCTCTTCCACTTCGTCTCGAAATCCTTCTATGCTCCGACCGTCGATTGAACCTTCAAGAAAACATGGGTCGGCTGAGATCTCGTAACGGCTGGTAAGTCCATTTAGCCGGTGGTCTAGATCTGCCAGTTAACTTGTATCAGCCTGACGTGCCGAGAACGTCATGTCAAATGTATGCCCACGGCAAGACTGCAAGGTTCTCCATGCTGACTTGACAGGTGACGAGACGAGACCAAACTGCGGGCAGGTATGTTAAGCATATTCCATTGCCGAGGATCAAGAAACTAACGGAAGTTACCGAACGCAGTGCCTCAAGCGACATCGACTCTGTCACTGGGACGAGTCATCACCTCGGCTTAAGTTTAAGCGATATCAACCGAAGCATATGGAGCATTCCACCTCCGTGGAACAGTCCCTGCCACCCCCTGAAAGGGATGGTTCATCGGTGGAAGGGTTCCCATCTCCAGGAGGCTCGACATCACCGCCAGATCCTATTTGGTGCCCGCAGGACCTGACCTCGCCACCAACAGCTCTGTCCATCTCCGACCTTAGTCAGCATGAATCACCAAACCAGTATAGCGATGCTTCTCTCATGAGCGTACCTTGGACAGTCCCCACACTTCCTGTGCTTCGGCGCCAGGAAGCTTTCTACTTACATCACTTCTCCACGCATCTAGCTCGGTGGCTAGACTGCACCGATGCATCACGACAGTTCACACTCAATGTGACTGTCCTTGCTAATAGTTCACTGATTCTTCGATATGCTGTGATTTCTTATGCTGCTCGCCATTTAGGTGATGGTAACACAGCAGATGAATTCCAAGAAAAGTGTATAGAGCTTCTAATTCCCTTGTTGAGTACTGAAAGTATTGCCAACGATGAGGCCATCCTCTGCGCTATGGTGATATTGCGCGTCTGCGAACAACTAAGTGGTAAGTTCCACAGCAAGATAGTCTCTCTTATCTAACTTGAGGTCAGTTACCGTGATTGGTAGCGATCAGGAAAGGCACCTGGCTGGATTGAGTGCTTTGCTCAAGACGTCTCAAGGACGGCAAGTAGACCCATCGACACCTACACTTTCCCAAGCTGCTTTCTGGGTCTACGTGCGACAATGCCTTTACAATGCCTGCATCAATCAACAACCACCTAACTTGGATTTCGAGCTGGTATTAATACCACCACCACACGTTGTCAGTGGTCAAGCTGTCGACATCAAGTCAGAAACTGCCTGGGCAAACACCATGACCTGGATTTGCGCCACAGTAGTTGATTTCTGTTTCCGCGGAAGTGTTGTGTACTTGGAATCATCAACCAGGATCCAAAGGTGGTACGAGTTGTCGGAAGCAGTCGAGAACTGGAATAAGACAAAGCCAAGTACTTTCGATCCAATATGGTCTGGGGAACAGAACAGGGAAGCAGGCCCGTTCCCAGAGATCTGGTTCACAGCAGATTGGCATGGTTAGTAGACACACTCTGAATAATTGAGATGATCTGCATATCTGACAATCATCAGTAATGTCATTTGGGTTCTACCATCTAGCCAAGATGCTTTTGATGGTCTACCGTCCATCGCCACGATTTGCCATTCGAAATTTCCAACGGGCCATGCCCGCATCTGAGGTGGGTTCTGTAACATAAAAAGTGGCTGACTTTAATTGACATCATCTAGGAGACTGTCATGGAGCACGTTCGAGCTCTGTGTGGAGTATGTAAGTGCTCGCCATGCACTGTGCCATCACTCATCACATTGTGTCACACTACATTTATTTGTATGTTGTATTATCCTTTCAGAATACGTTACCATCTAACCTTGATTAGGGGGATCCTTGATGGTAGACAAAGATGAGCAAGCAGGTTTGGTCGATATGCTTAAGAATCTCGAGACATCACATGCATGGCCAACGGCTTGGATAATCAATGCATTAGAAGAGGAGTGGTTAAGATGCTAGTAATACATCGTTGGTCTCAAATGCCATCGCTGAATGAGATCACGGCGTGTTTCCCGTTCCTGACCCATCCCTTTCCCGGTGCCTCTCTATCAAGACTTTCAACCTTTTCCTCACTCTCTATGCCAACGCACGTATCGGACTTGTTTGTTCTCAGGGCGAGGATTTTAACCCCACTTCCATGGCCAAGAGGTCCGATTGCAGACTTGAAGGTTGTTGTATGCGGCCAGAGACCATCCCTGGTCAACTTTCGATAATTCAGGTCTCCTTTCCATATAGTCAGATGACTATTCTGGAAGCGCTTGAACAGCTCAGGTGCTTCAGCAGTCATCTCATGGAATGAGAACCCTGTTGTCCAAAACGGATGAACCTCAATACGAATCAAGCCCAGCTTAAGGTACCTCTTAATCAGGTTAGTAATAGATTCCAGACCTATAGACCGAAGGTGCTCAAGAAGGAAGTCCATGTCGCTGGGTATCACATCGCTGACAAACCAGGGAAAGCACTTGGCATGGAGAGTGATGCTCGTCCCAAGTCCTGATTCGATGAGGTATGCCGTGTAAAGGACGTCTGCAAATAGCTCAAATCCAGCATTGTCAAAGACAATGTCAATATGTCGATCCGTCTGAGTCAACTGCCCCTTGCGCAAATAATCCCACACATGCTGTACATCATTGTCGACGATGTTTTTCTGGCTCTCCTCAATCGCTGCCTTTCCTTGCAACGTCTGAATTTCTTCAAGGCTGAGGTTTGTCAGAAGGGACAAGTCTGTTGCGTTGCCCCATAAGGCCAGCTCAGTCATTTCAACAAAAACAAGTTTAGCTGCCTCGTCATCCAGGGTTTTGAGTGGTTGTGCCGGATTTGCGATGACTTGGTTGAAACGGGTAGCAAGCTCCTCAACAGCCTTCAGCGACTTGATGAGTGTAGAATCCTTTTGGCGCTTGAAGATATCATAACCTTTCCATAAAGATGACTTGGAAAACAACAACTGCACCCGCCTGCACAAGTCAGTACCATTCGGTCTTTGGGAAGTAGCAAGACTCACCTATAGAGGTAACATTCACCATAGAGCCATGGACAGTTTAACCAGGTTAAGGTGCCCAAGTCAAGAAGAAGCCGATTGTAGGTGGCGATATCCTCTGAACCGTCTTCCTCCAGCATGCTGGGCCAGTTTTAGTTACAGGCCAGAAAGATCAAATGTGTGTAGCACTCACCTTAGCTCGCCATCGCTAATAATTTCATCTTTAAGGTTGTGGAGCTTTGTCTGGATCGACTTGATTTCGTCAAGTGCGGGGGAGGGAGGGAGCTCAGTGCTGGTTTCACAGACATCATCAACCATACCCTGTACAAGCTTGGGCCATCGAAACTTGGCAGTCTCCTGGGCCATCGTACCCGGGTCGGATGTCCACACGGACGGGGTTGTTGTTGTTTCCTTATGCATACTTGTCAGATGAATGTTTGTTGCTGTAAGACATCGGAGTAAGAAACGAGGTTTGGTAACTGAGAATAAATACCATTTTAGACACGGCCAGAGATCCCAGTGTCTTTTACGCATCGATGACTTGAATCACTTTGCGCCAATTTACGATTGGGCTAGGGTCAATCGGCGGAAACAACTCGGGGATAATCAAGATGTGGACCAGTTGCGAATTGAGCTTCGAGACGAGTTGCCAGAAAGAGGACTTCGACACGACAGCGGCTAACCGAGCGGCAATAATCGAGATATAACTATCTCCGCTGAGGGGTGCACTACCCACTGTGCTGGGACTGGGGTTACCCTATCGTCACGAAGACCCAAACATGGGGTCCCCAGACCTTCATGGCCAACAACAAGTAAGTTATATTTGACACAAGTCCTCACTTCTTGAGCTGCTTCCATCACCAAGTCATTCCACAATCATCTTGAACACATCGACATACTCCAGCAATTCAATCATGACACGACCATCAGCCCAGCAGAATGGAAACTCCAGCACAAACGGTCAGCCAAATGATCCTCAAGGCCAATCTTCCAATGGAAATGGTTATCATCAGCCGTCCACTTCCACTGCGCTTGACCTGACTGTGCTGGGCATGAATAGTGGCACTGCTATGGACGGTATCGACTGTGCACTTGTTCGGTATTACCAAGAGACCCCAGAAGACGCTCTACACATGGAGCTACTCAAGGTATATTATATTTTACACTTATCTTCACGCCCGTCACTGACCAAATGCCCAGTACGATGAGATGCCCGTCCCTCAATGGATCAAGAAGCCCGTCCTCACTATGCTTCGTGAGACCAAGACAACTCCTTCCAAGATGTCACAGCTCAATGTACAACTTGGAGAAATGTTTGGTCATGCCGTCAAAGACTTTTGTGACAAGCACGAAATACCAATAGATATCATTGATCTCATCGGATCACATGGCCAGACCATTTGGCTTCTGTCTATGCCAGAAGAAGGAGAGACACGTTCGGCATTTTGCCTTGGAGAGGGCACAGTTATCAGTGCTATTACTGGCATCACAACTGTGACGGACTTCAGAATGGCAGAGCAAGCAGTAGGGAGACAAGGAGCACCGTTGGTCGCTCTGATTGACGGCCTTCTGCTGCATCACCCTACCAAGTGGCGTGTGTGTCAGAATATCGGTGGAATCGCCAACCTCTGTGTCATCCCCCCTGATTCAGAGGGCGGAGTTGACTCTATGGTTGACTGGTGAGTTGCCTCCTACCTAGCGCCCTCATGAAGTGACTAATGTTCCCAGGGATTGCGGACCGGGCAATATGTTTATTGACAACGCCATGCGATATTTCACCAACGGCGAGATGGAATACGACAAGGATGGCGAATGGAGCTCCAGGGGTACTGTGTGCCAAGACATTGTCGACCAGTTTCTCAACACAAACAAGTACTGCAACCACACTCCTCCCAAAACCACAGGACGGGAGACATTTGGCGACAACGAAGGTCAAGAGCTTATCGACCAATGTTTGACTGCAGGCTGCGACAAATACGATACGCTGGCAACAATCACTCGGATCACAGCCCAGAATATCGTCAAACAATACCGCACATTCTTCCCTCGCTTTGGCATCAGCCTGGATAGAATTTCTGAGGTCTACATGTGCGGTGGTGGAGCCCGAAACCCGACTATTATCAAATACCTCAGGGAGCAACTTCCGGGTACAGAAATTCGCGCGCTTGATGAGACCGGAGTTCCATCTGATGCCAAGGAGGCGGTATCCTTTGCCCAACAAGCTATGGAGGCTATTCTGGGTCGCGCGGCGTTGGTTCCGGTCAATAGTGACAGCTTGGTTCCTAACACGATTTCAGGCAAGATCGCTCCAGGCAGAAAATGGCGCGACATCATGAAGTTGGGAATTGCATTTGGCGAGGGTCGTTCAAACTTGCCTACAGTTAAAGAAATGATTGTGGAAAAGCCCTATACTGCCTGGAAGTCTATGCAATCTTTCGATTAAGTAGTCATAGTCTCTTGAGAGTACAAGACCAAGATAATTAAATTGTATGAGTGTCATTCAACTTCAGGTCTCCCGTGAATACTTAGTGTCGAGAGGAATCCAACTTTGGAGCTACACTTGCTCTTGATATGAAAAAAAGTCCCATATATCTCTTCTTACTCGTCGTTTCTGCCTCGAGGTATTGCTTTGTCAGGAAGATAAGCGTAAGCAGCCCTATCCTTGTCACGTTTCGTAGGCGTGCCCTTCAGGTTGCTAGCAACTCGTGTATCCTTAGTATCCTCCCATTGTGTTCCTTGCTCGGCCGTCGATCCACCGGTTCTAAATGCCCCCTCTAGAGCAGTGCTCACTCTCCCGGTGCTGGCTCCACCTGCCCCAGGAACGCCATTGGCACCCTTGATGTTAAGATCAATCGGAGGATCCTGTCTCGGTGGATGTGGTTTGTAATAAAGAATGCCGAGGCTAAGAAGTGACGCTCCGGCAACAATAGGAACCACAAGGCGGTGCTTGTTTAGGCCCGTGAGATTTAACATGGTTTTAGCTGTAGATCTCAATATAATAAGACCGAGGAGTATTAATATGGAAATAGTGTTAGGTACAGTCGCCTTTAGAATCTGTGATTGTATGAGAATTATAGTGGTTTTATTATTATTATCTTCTCATATTACCGAAACTGTAAATTAACATTCTTTATATCTGATAACCTTATTGTAATTGGAACAGTAGAGATATTTACCTTTTCTCCAGATCTAATAATGCTTTAATAACTTTGAAAATGCCAGTTAATAACTCTAACTAATAATACTAATATTAAATACTAATTAGCTACAATTTAAAGGGTCTTAATTTCCCTCAGTATTAGAACTCTTAGACCTTTTATATAGGGACTTACTATAAGAATATATTTATAATAGGTAAGGTTCCTAAGGGATAAACTAGTCTATACTAGGTTTACTAAAGTAGTTATAAGCTTTATAAAAAGGCTTATAATAACTTAGGTAAGCTAATAAGTAAGTTTATAGCTAGTATTATAAGCTTAGGTAAGGCTTATATAGATATAGGTAAGCTAGCCTTTAATTAATAAAAAATTATAAGGTATATATAATATAACTATAGGGATTATAATAAAATATTATACCTCTTTAAATTATTATATTAGCTAGAAAAAGAAACTTATAAATATAATACCCCTTTAAATATTTATATTAGCTATAGGCTAATAATCTAAGTACTAGTAGTATAAAATACTAAGATAATCCTTCTTTTTTTACCTTCTAATTAATCTTTTACCTTCCCTATTAGGTTAAAATATCTCTTGCTAACTATAGTATTTAAATAACTTATAGATCTAGTAGTAGGTAAAGAGTATAGTAAAAACGGGGTAAAACTAGATTAATAAGAAATCTTTAATAGTAGAAATCTATATTAGTAGGATTTCTACTAAGATAGGAACTCCCTTCCTACTAAAAATCTACCCGCTGTATATACTAACCCTGACCCGGATGGGACCGCCTATTTTCATTTTAACCAAGTCTAACAAAATACCTAACCCTAGGCCAAAGTTCGTCTCTAATAAACCTAACCTTAACAACTTAGTATAATTCATTAACCTACAAGTAGAGCCTACGCACTGTGTCTATAGAGCGCATCCTTGCTTATATAGCCCTATAGTTTAAGCTTATACTACGCTTTTGTAGTTATTATGCAGAAACAGTAGCTACGTCCGTTACTACAAAAAACTTAATTACAAAATTGTAGTTGACTACAGGTTTACAGTTAGTTACAACCCTGAGTTAGCTACAAATTCGTGGTTACTTTAGTTTGTTTAAGAAGGTGGGGACTTCCATTGTCTAATCAGGGGGTTGGGCCAACGGGCCTACATTTTACCGAAACCACATATCATGTCATCACGCCCCGCCAACAGATGACACTCCGGCATCACGTTAGCATCATGTGTTCATCTAGACGCATCCCATGGCAACCTCCAAAACCCAACCCCATTCTAGCGAACTTTGAAAGGCGGTGTCGCGATAAGAAAGCACAACCGTTCCTTGATGAGAAACCAATGAATAATACTGCAGCCGCTTGCGCATGGAAAGATTTCCGTCAGCCCCTACTAGGGCGATTCACACGCAACGGAAGAATCGATTTTATCAAATTGCTTGGATATGGGCAAGATGGAATCGTTTGGAAAGTCAACGTTAACAGCCAAACATATGGGCTCAAAGTCGTAAGTCTTGTTCAATGGATCGATTATTAACCAAAGTATGTTGCTAATTGTTAAGTTCTGGGTCAACCAACCGCCAGAAGGTACAAATTACTGGGCGTTCCAACGCGAATGTCAAAATGCATCGCTTCTCGCGAAGATGCAATTCGCGATCAATAAATCCTCCGACCCTATCTGGTTGAACCCTAACCCGACAACGTTCCGCGATGCGGCGTCTAATCTCTACGCGTTTTCCAACGAGGGCCGCAGCAGTCAGCTACACCGAAAGAGGCCAGATGCAGTGGAATACAGTACGGCACCTCGTCTAAGGGAATGTTATGGTTGGACGTCGATAAGCGGTAAGGAGCTTGGTACAATGCCTTCAATTCTGCATCCTCCTGAGATAAAATCGGGAGAGGAAGTGCGCAGCATTTCGCTGACTGAAGAATACCACGCCATTGTATATGAATATGTGCTTGGTAGCAATTTAAGCCTGGATGTCGACGTTGTACAAGCGCAGCTGGATTTCTTTTGGTTGAGCGGATGGTGCTTGGTGCCGTTGCGGCCAGCGAATTGGGGAGGTGTTGGCATCTTGCTCGATATGGGAGATCTTATATGCCTTCGGCATGCTGCATGGTACCCAAGCCGGTACAAACAAAGATACGCAAGAGAAATAACAGAAGTACCTGTAAATTAAAACCTGCTGAATGCTGGAGCCTAGACTAATTTATCTGTAGCTCAATAGATACTACCCAAGATATATAACTAGATTCCTGTGTCCCTTAACGTGAAGTTCCTAGGTACCTATATTGTACATTGGATATTAGTAGAGAGGGAAAGAGTAAGAAGGAGAGAGAAGAGTAATATACCTTTCCGCGTAATCGTTTCCTTTGCATTACATTTAGCCCCGACCGCCGTAGGTTGGACACAGAATACCCCTAACAATCTTTTCGCCGTTACAGGTGTTACACGTTTAAGAGTCCATGGCTATTTCGCAATCGATAAAATGTGTTAAATTCCACCTTGTATACATAAGGATGACAGTTTTGAAAAAGCTGAAGAGCAATCGCGCGTTTTGTTTACAGCTTATGTTATATGGGGTTACAATACAGCGTTGCAATTATCGCGGAAAAAGTACTTCTTAAGGATAAGTTAAAGAAGAAAAATTCTTTATTCTATATGCAAAAGTAAGAACAGGAGATATATAGCTTATCGGTATTATATTAAAAGATATTATATAACAAGGATTACTTACTAACTTATAGGGTATTTAAAAATAAAACCTAGCCTATAGAGTTATAGGGAAGCTATTATATACTTACTATACAGCTAGTTTTAAAACTATATTAGGGATACCTATATTTTATAACAAAGGCTTATTAATATTAAAAGCAGAATTATCTATATATTATAACTAAGGATTAACAATATTAAAAGCAGAAGCACCTTAATTTAGCAGTATATTTATAATAATGATACTTTTCTTCATTAACAGTTCCCTATAACTCTTTATATAATAAATATTAGTAGTAGCTAATTATATAGTATAGCTATTATAGTTACACTTATAGATATTAGTATTATTATTAAGTAAAAATTATACTATCTTAATTTTACTAGATCTAGTAGCTTTATAAAGTAAATAAAATCTATAATCCCTTTAACTAAATATTCTAGGCTTAATAGTAATAGTCTTTTTATAGGCTAGAAGAACTTATAATACCTTAATACTCCTGCTTACAGCTACGTTGTAAAAGGAAGACTAATCAGCTGGGCTTTTAGTATAATCGTAATACTTACTCCTAATAGCCCAAGGTGGAATGCTAAGGTACTGTTTAAGCGCTATGTTATCGTTGTAGTAAATGATCCTGTAAAGAAGGATATCCTAGTCTCTAGATTTGTATAAAACGGTACTATCTTAACAGGTTATTGTTATATAGGCATGGGCAAGTCTAAGCTCATCGTCGGTATTTGGCCTCCACTCCTAGATGGGGACTTTCTAGTCATACACCGTACCTTGAACATACTCATAGTCACAGATAAGCTTCCCTACGTACTCCTGAATTACGATAGCATGTTTCTCCTCAAGCTCCGCCTTCCACTTGACAACTTCCTGTTCCATATCGAGATACTTCAAACCCAAACCTTCAATCGCCACTCTGTCACTTTCCAGTAAGGTCCCTAGAACATTAGCAACCACAGCCATCTCAGACTGCTGCGTTTCGCTAGCTTTAAGTCAAGAGTAGATTACCTTCTTGGCATCCAAGTCTATAGCATCGCATAGACTGCTCAAAAAGGCTTCGCGATCTTTGACCTGCCAGTCGGCGTCGACAACAAAAGGCTTCATTCTATGAGCAGCTCCATAGTCGACGTAGAATTCATAAACTAGCCTTAGCTAGTTGGGTTCTTCTGTGATGCTCAGGTAGTAGAGTCTCTTCCGACTACCTAAGGCTCATGGTCGGTGAGGCTTTTTCCATGGACGTAAGCAGAGGCGAGCCCTAGTTTAATAGAAAAGCTAAGTGAGAGTGCACAAATGCAGTTTTACCCTCAGCAGCTGCATAAGCAAAAGGTTGTTCCAAATTGGTACAGAAAGCAGCTTGCCATATGGATCTGAGCGCCTCTATGTTAGATGGATCAGCTGCCTTAAGCCCTCCTTTCTCTAAAATGGTTATGGAGGGCGCCCGTTGATATTTAATAGCATTCTCTTAAAGAGATGACAGTGAGGCTTAGATATCAAGAAACAACAGGCATAATTTATGATCAGATGATTGGAACTGTGTATGCTATAGTCGATGTTGGACGTAATGACTTTCATTTAGTAAATGTATTAGTGCTGTCCTTAATCTATCCACTAAAGTAACCAGTTCCCCTTAGGTACTTTTAACCCCAATTGCAAGCTCCTTACCCATAGAGTATATAACTGTAATAACTAATACAGAAGCGTTAGCAGATGTTAATATGAAATCTACATGGTGTATTCCTTACTTGCTTCCTCGCCACATTCGTCGTACTCTGTAATCTTGCTACCTATCTCTCCTTCAGGAACACGAACATCGTTCTTTTCTGTTCCATCGGCTTGAATCAGATGCAAAAAGCCATCATCGATATAGGACTTAACTATCAGCATACAGTCCACATTCATTAGGTACATAAACTGACAAACTGGTACTCATAGCGATGAACATTAGGAATGTCCACGTTGGCATCGGGCTCGACTGAAAGCTCCTGCTTCTCGCCAGTGAAAATATCAACGCCGATGATATGAAATTTTCCTTGCCTGTTGGATAGTTCGACAATCTTGCATGGTTGGCCATTAATTACAAGATGGCCGCCCTTTTTCACATCTGAAGCTAGGGCTGAATAGGTAGTGCTTTCGCCAGCAGTAGGCCCTTCATCAAACTGCTATTTGTTAGTTTGCGAAGAGGCAGTAACAGATTGGTGAAGCTAAGAGTGAGACTTGGAGAAGTCGGTCTTGATTTCATAACGTACGTTGTGTTCATCATCGGACATTGTTATAGATTTCAAAGACAGACTTAACTGTTTAATAGCGGAATGTAAGAGGTTTAAGGTTTATTGTAATTAGGCCCATAGATAGTGAAGGGAACTGAGTACTTATAGTTCAAGTGTTCATGGTTTACTGCAATGACGTAGAGATAGACTAGTAATCTGCACGGCACAGGTCTGTCTCAGTTATTGAAACCTGGCACTTTATCAGTGGCCAATCTCATCTAAGATAGGTGTCGATCTGAACACTACCAAGTACAAAGCAAGACATAAATACCAAGTGAAGAGTATAACATCTCTGATTGGTCCTTTCCAGTTCCGCCCCCATAAAACCACTCATTAAATTGCAAATTTGACGCTCCGAGCCCCTAGAAGCTGTATTCAACTAGTTTTCAGCTCCCCACTCTACGTAAAGTGACGTAGGATCGCCGCCTCTCTACGCTATCTATTAAGTCAAAGCG
Organism: Fusarium sp. S19/10; assembly: GCA_019054715.1. Taxonomy (NCBI): domain Eukaryota; kingdom Fungi; phylum Ascomycota; class Sordariomycetes; order Hypocreales; family Nectriaceae; genus Fusarium; species Fusarium sp. S19/10. Next base: position 521,730 of record JAHKNZ010000028.1, on the reverse strand, counting down.
TATCACAACAACAACCTGAACAGCCACCACAACATCGTCACCAGTGACTCCTTGACCCATGCCATTTACAACGAATTTACGTTCCACTTGAAACATCTCATACTCTTCCCTACCAACTTCAGCAGCCTGTACCGTTGTCTTTCTAGCGGTCATTTTAAAACGTCAATCGCTACAATGTAGATCGTGAGTTCTCGTTGTTGAACCCAATTAAAATCCACAAACTCGGAGGTCAGAACAACATCGGTCGCAATGGCCGATACGCCAACGAGCTTTGGCCCCGGTGATTTTATTCCTCAAAAAGTTTCTTTGCGCGGGCTTTCTGAATAGCGGCGAACCAGATGCTGGCCATCTTCTTATACCCGTCATCGTTGGGATGGGTGCCATCCATCAAATCATCGAGCTTAGGCCCATCAGTACTATTCATATCTGCAAGGACTATGCTTCTCCGTTCGGCTTCCTTTAACAAGACCAAATCACGAAGATCGCTGTTGACGCATAGAACTCGCGAGTTCACTTGTTCGTCGGCGTTGACTAGCAGCGTTGACAAAATGATTGTAGAGAGGGGAGAGGTCTGCCACAGATGTTCAAGCATGTTGTCCATTCGCTCCGCAAAGAGATCAAGTTGAAAGTTTTGGATACAGTCGTTGGATCCGGCGTTGATTGTGAAGACATTAGGCTTGACAGTCGCGATGGATCGTCTAGCTTTATTTTCGATCTGGTCGAGTCGATGTCCACGCCATCCTTCGTTCTCGTTGTTGTGCATAGACCCAGCCTGGCGCGAGCCAACAAAGCAGACTTCGTAGCCGTTGGTAAGAAGGAGATCTTGCAGGAACTGTCTGTACCCATTTCCATTTGAAGATCCAACACCATATGTGACGGAGCCTCCTAGCGGCATCAGACGTAACGATATGTTCGGTGGCATTGCCTGCGTGCTATGACGAATGGTCGATTCTTGGTTAAGTCTGCTGCCAACTGTGAAGTCCAGACCATGTTTAAATGGGTATCGACCTCTGCTGAACATCCGGTGTGGCCGACGCATTAATGGTTGTGGCAGCATTGTCGATATCTGCAATTTCTGGGTGTTGTAGGCGGGGTTGCGGACATAAGAGAGATAATTAGCTCGCGGCGCGGAACAATACCGCCGACTTGGGGGTCAGCTGACTGTCATAGCAAGTTGGGGATGCATTAATAAGTTTTCCCAGTACTTTAGGCGGGGCGTTTCAGACTAAAAGCCCTACGAGCTGAAAGTTACTGCCTTGCTGGGATTTAGATGTCGTTATTGCCTTTGGAGGGCAGGCATAATGCAACCTGACAGACTTGCGTTCAACCCAGGCTGGTAGGCAACAGAAATTCCATTCTCTCAGGCTTTGGGCTTCAAAGTGAGTAGCTTAAGTGCTAGTCTATGCTGGTATAATATGACCAAATTCTTTCATCTCTTATGGTCAATGGCTCAGCTTTTCCAGCAATTCCTTAACCAGCACCCTTGACTTGTCAAGCTCTTGTTCAAGTCCCTCACCTCGATACTTCCCAGGCAGATACCAAGGCGCAATATTCTGCACCAGCTGCTGGAGCAAGTAAACCTGTTCCCAGTGGTCTTTGTCGACGCTTTTTAGTGGAGTAGGCACACCATTTTCCTCAAGCCGCTTCAAGTACACTTCGTAAACATCCTTCGGCCAATCGTTGCTGTTTTCAATATAGTCATTGAGGAACTCATCGAGGCGAGGAAAGAATCCAGCGAACTCAAAGTCGACAATACCAGTGGTTCGAGGAGGCGAGTCTGATACAAGGACATTCCGAGGGGAAAGGTCGTAATGAGTAAAAGTGAACGCATCGCCTCCTGTGTTTAAACTGCTCATGGTTGGGAGGATTTCCTGCATAAAGTTTCGCAAGGGAGCTATGAGGCGCCTGTTTGGTTCGAAAGTCTCGTTCATCTCCAGCGTTCGCAATTTACGCTCCATCAGGACCTTGTAGTAGTCTCCAACTGTCGCGATGGGGTCCAGGCAGCAGATTCCTTCACCCAGTATACCACGGACAACAAGGCTTGCTACAAATTCTCTCGAATCGATTAGATTGATGTCCGGCCGCGAGTTCTTGTACTCATTTTCCTGGAATCGCAAACTTCCTCCGTGCACCTGTGGGGGGATATTTTGCCGCCAATCTGTGACATGGTCTGCCAATTGAACGGCTAGATCGGCAAGTCTTTCCTTGTTGTGTTCAGAGAGTTCAATAGGTTCGCCGGGCACTCTTGTCATCAAGATCCAGCCACCAGTATCTCCGTGGAAAGCTTGTTCCTCCATATCGGTCCTATTGCTGCGCGCAACGGTCATCTTCGATCCATCTTGCGACCAAGCGATAGCTTTAGGCACCGGAATCCAAGGGCAAAATGCTTCTAGTAGCCGTAGGCAAGAAACTTCGTTTTCAATTTTATCGCCTTTAAAATCGCGACCGTTGATTTTGAGAACAAACTCTTCATTTTCCAGATCGCTGGCATCAGCTGTCTGGCGTGAGCACTTGAGAAAATAGATCCGATTGTTGTAAGATTTGAAGGATGGAAGACTCTCAATGTCTATCAATGTGACTTCTGGAAAAGCCAATTATACTAGCTTTCTTATATTCTCAGTGGACATCTGTATCCCGAAATTGGGATGATGAGGTGGCGTTGACGGTCGTGGATCAATAGAAGACATGCTGCTCGGCTGGTGTAGGAAACTAATGGAGGAAAGAGTGTTGGTGGAATTTCGGTGGTCGAAATATATAAAATATTCTTGTTCTACTATTTTAAACGGCATCACTCATTCGCCGACGTATTGTCCCACCTGTTGCGTACCCGGTTTGACGATAGCTTCTTGGCCAAAAAGGCGGGGTCGTAACCACTTGGTACTTCGACAGTATCCATTACCTTCAGGTCCTTCGTCAACCACGCAATAAAAGTTGCTACTCTGGCTAAAACTGGGCTTTGTACAGGAATTACAAGACCCTTACTAGGCATCATACAATCTTGCCGCAATATTTCGTCTCTTGTGATCTCCCATACACAGACTTGATCACCGACCTTGTGACTCTCGCTAAATGTATCCTCGCAATGAGCAGTTCCATGTACTGGAAATTGGCTTGCCGCGTGCCTGTGACCCTTGTACTTGATGGAAGATCGACGAATATCTCATCATCCGATACAGACGCAATCTGGCTGCTGGTGGACGCAGCTGCATGGTCCATCATGTATGCCGACCACCATAATCGAATAAGGTGTTCCTTGGTTTCTGGATCTTCCAATTGAGAGTCCGGTAACATACCCTACAGTGTCAACGATAATCGTAGCATCCTCAAGGCTGTCTCTGGCCTGATCGAGCTATTGGCGTCGATGGAGAAAAGCTCGGTTTCTTTTTTTTCGGACAGCGCAGCTACAACTCGTGCAGCATCAGAGACAGGGTTCTCTCTGATCACATACTCAGTATAAAATCCAACGAGGCGAGACAAAAGTCAGCACAACAGACTAATATCACCTAACCTACATGCACTACTGGTATGTCAGTTATTATTCTCCGGTTTTATATAGTGTTACTAACCGAGAGAAGGTCGGTACCCTCATTTGGCGGGTTTTGCAGCTAGATTGAGGTGCTTTAATTTTCCCTGTTAGCAGACCCTTTTCCCAGTCAATAAACCCCCCGTGCTTGGGCACGGAGCTTGCGGAGTAATACCACAAGCTAAGGGGGGGCGGTCTCTAGGCCCTACCCAAATAATGCCGCTATCTGCGGGGTATTATCATTGTTATAGCATTATGACAGATGTAGTGCGTAGGCGCAAGCCAAACTGTGTTAAGCTTATAATACAGTTATGCGCTAGTGGGTGCTCCTACAAATCATATTATAACTGCGACATACACACACTATAAGTCAATTGAAACTAGCTGGTCTGAAAGGGTTATGTCATATTTGCAACATCGAGATCATCACACTCTAATATGCGCGACCAGGCAACGTAACAGGGCACGCGTTGTTGCATAAACTTGGAGTCATAGTCTGGTCAGCTTTCTAGCATTAGCGAGTCCATAAACAATAAATTACAAGTCATTGGCACTCTTGGCATGCTCGGCATCCTCTAAACTCCTTGTACAAGCTTTCAAAAGACCAATTTTACTACAACTCCAATTTTTCCCCACACCTGTCATTCTACCACATTCTAAATGGATAAATCCGGCAAGGAGATCGCATCGCCAGCATTTAAGCCCCCGTTCCCGCCAACTTCTTCCTTGGTTTCTCAGGATGACCTAGTCCTCCCTGCAGCCTTCAACGATATATCTCCCTTAGCAAGGGAACTGCAGGTACTGAGATATGAGGCTAGAGATGAGGTGCAGAGATTTCTTTGCGCCTTTTTCGATCTTTCTCGATTCAATTCCATACGCAAGATGTTATGGCTAATCGCCGTCCATGGAGCTCCCCGATCATTATACTACCAGAAATTCCTGCGTCGTGAAATTGTAATTGCAGAGGAACTGGATCTTCATCTTGTTTGGGCCAAGTCGAGAATATTTATCAAGCCACTACCGGACTTTCTCCTCAACTACGATTTCTGGGAGGCCAACATATCCTGTGACCCTCAATTGCACCGAGCAGCGTGCGGGCTTCTGTACTCTTATTGTGGCCTTATTCGCTTTGCTCATGATTTGCGAGTGGCTCAAGAATCTCGACTAATCAATGAGAACCTGGACTACCGAGCTTGGTCGGAATTTGTCCGTGTAATACTACCAAATCTCAACCCCAAGGACTCTAATATCATGGACAAACGATTCCAATACGGCGAGTTGCGGTTAAATCGGCTCGACACGATTTACCGATATACGCCCTACAAGTTTTCCATATCCAGTATCCTTCAAGGCTTCCCCCATGCTTTGACCGAGAGCTATGTGCCTTACATGGACCAGTACAATAACGCAGTGTCAGCGTTTGGTGCTATTGTCATTGTTCTGTCGGCTTTCAATTTATCATTATCCTCACACTCGAAAAATCCAGATCCTGATCTTCAGCAAGCAGCATACGGTTTCAGTATCTTCGCGATGATTTTAATCGCTGCCCTTACTGGATTGTTTATTGTATTACCTGTAGTTTCCTCACTAGCGACAATCTATAGCTCTTTAGCTATACGAAGACGACTTAAGAAAAGAAATAAGGACAATTACGCATAGCTTAGTTATTATTACCTGCACTCTGTAGTCTTAGTATAATATACTTTAGTTAAGATGTTGGCCTTTTTTGGGGTCCCTTGTATTGATGCTTAAATTCATCCAGTCTAAAGTCTTTGATAAGGGAATTAGATAGACCCTGGAATTTAGAGCTGAAAGCATCCCTGCTTAGCACTAACCCAGCTGGAATGCACATAACGAGAAGCATTCGCCTCCTACGAGAATAGACTTGTCTTATCTAAAACGCCAGCGATGCACTTGCAAAATACCCAAATTAATCCTTGTCACAGTGTTAACAGGACTTGTGTTGGTATGCCCAGTGGTATCTCATCTGCTGACCTGCGCGCAGACGATGGCACAGCTATCGTATACTGTTCGCTGCTGCCATTTCCAGTCAGTTTCAGGATTTCTTAGTCCCTCGCTGTCCTAATATTTGTCGTTGTATCGGCCATTGTTGAATCCCTCCCAATGCTAAAACTATCAACACATATCAGCTCGGCATTGGGAAAGTAAACTCAGCGGCTTAACTAACATTGAATTCCCTTTAATACAATTTTAACTACTACTCTATTAATCCAGAGGGCTCAGTATATAGGTAGACTTTTAGTCTGATAATTTCAAAAAGAAAGACTTCTTACATCATGGTTAAAATCTCCTGATAATAAGGTTTCATCTTGAATTACACTTTTCAAGCACTATAGCTCCAATGCTCACACGGGCCAAATTCTCATATCTTCCTTCCATTAAAAGCCCGAGGCCTTCAGCCACAGGGACATTTTTCAAAGCTGTTGTAGGTTACCTAGGTAGGTAGATAAACATAAGATACGTACAATCCATAGGGGAGTATCCTACTAAACTCAATCTCAGGGTGATAAAGATTACATAGCTCCTAGAGTAAATACTCTTTTTTACCCTGTAGATAACAGTTAAATTGGTACAAGCATTCTTATGTTCTCAGTGGATATCTGTATCCTAAAATTCGGATGATGGGGTGGCGTTGATGGCTGTGGATTGATGGAAGACATGTTTCTAGGGTAATGAAGCTGTCTGGGAAGAGACTGTTGATGGAGACTCACTGATCCAAATATATGCGAATTTGTGATAGATATGACTCATTCGCCTACCTATCGTCACGAGTACCCGGTTAGTAAATTCCTTGACCAAAAAGGCGGGGTCGCAACCTCTTCATAATTTGACAGAATTCAATAAGCCTTCAGACCTTTTTGTCAACCACGATATAAGATTTGCTAGTCTGACTAAGACCGGGCGTTATAACAGAGCATAAGACCCTTGCTAGGCATCATACAACCTTGCGAGAACGTCCCCTTGGTAGGCTTCCTCAAGAACATAATCCTGACCATTGTTACGATCGATACCGAAATATTGAAATGCCTCCACAACAGCTTCTGTCGTAAACCCCAGATCAACGAACCGTTGGCCATATCACGATCGTACCCTTCATATCTAGCATGAGTTGCATTAGTACCAATACTTTCGGACGTGGAGATACAATCAAGAGGAGGTTCGTAGAACAAACGTAGATTGGTCATCGGAAGGAGGGGCACCCGAGAATTCTATAGCCCACTCCTGGGCCTTGTTTTTGGAAGCAGCTGGGCATCCGTTAAACATCTTCAGTGCCTCCTGGTTGTGAGGATACTGGAGGTTGGGCTGCTTGAGCAGATCAATTACGGACTCCAGCTCCCTTTTGATACTATGTGTTGGGTCCCATGAGTCAAGTGCATCAGGTCCGACCTCACCCTATTATCTTCAGTTTTACTGCCGCGAGCAAGATTTTCGTAGTCCATATTCCATGGGTTCGCACCGTTTCCTGGTCGATAATCGGAGGCCATATCTTGGTATTGAACTTCAGCACTGGTTTCTCGAACGGATAGCAGTTTGGAATCTGTATGTAGATTGAGTAAGTCCCCGCGGAGTACGGCGTGCCCGGAGGGCCTCGTAGAGCAGCATCAAGATGTAATGGATCGCCGGGGGTACGAAGACGGACCCCATAATTGGCGCTGTCTCCAAGGCTGCCATACTCCTTAGCAAGCCTCCGTTTCAAGTTAGAAGACGTTTGAAACCAGAATTGACAGGAGAGGCGTTTAACTAAAAATTGATAAGCTAGGAAGAAAATAGGAAAAGATGCGCAGCTGGCCGCAGCTATCAATTAAATAGTAGAGTGAAGCTACGTAGCAGGAGCGGGGCATGCAATAAGGAGTCTTGCCTTGCAGAAAGAACGACCTAGTCTGGCACTAGTGAACCGTCTTAGCCCTTCTTGGAATCTGGCATTAATGCTTAATTTTAGCCACTATAAATTTGTACACCCACAGGAAGCAGTCGTTCTACCGTTTTCGGAGCGTAAATATTCCTTTGCATAGCCTTAAACATATTAATTATATCACTTGTTTCCGTAAGACACTGCATATGTATATGTGTCTCTGGGTAAGACACCATCCTCGGTATCCCTTGCTTTAGTTGCTCTTTCGTCGCTTGTATCCTAGATAGTTAAATGATTTAAGTTGCTAAAGCTGTCAGCGCGGACATCTTGCTTCGAGTCTGAAGGACAACTAACACAATATGTATCCTTTCTGCCTTGGTTATCCGTCTAGATGCCATCAATCTTGTTGGCGCCCCAAACCATCACTTGAGTATAACAGCTTGTGCCCCGTGAAGATGGCGCCAGCACCGCCTTGCAACATCTTGACAATGAAATCTTGTTAGTTGCTTACACCAAACGCGTATTTTTACTTATCGGGGACGTAGGCAACTGCCAAGCGGAAATCATTGAGGTAGCTCAGTGTTGGAATTGGTGTCGTGTAGGTACGTTGCTGCTCGTCAATCTGCCACATGAAGTTGGTTTGGTCCCGTCGAGTGAATACACCCCATTCTGATGTACTGATGGAAAGGGATCCTGTTATGTTTTGGTGAGGGAGGTCTGGGTGGTCCTTCGGGTGTCCACTGATGGTGAACTTGACGATGAATGATCCTCCTTGTCCTCCACGCGGCCGCCCAGCCTTTATTACTAATCTTCAGCTATCCGCGAATCAAACGATTTATTGCAGGGCCCCAAAATGAGGTTTCTCTAGCCTTATATGCACGGGACCATTCTTTCACCTCTCTGTTGTCCAAGCCATCCGGTGCCAGGCCACTCATCCACTCTATGAGCCAGTCTTTATCCACTGAATATTCGTTATGGCTTTCTGCACTATACAAAAAGCCCTTGTATATGGCGCTGCATCCGTCTTGAGCATAAGCATCAATGACGACATCGTTGCGAGTATCTTAGCTATCAGTCTACCCACAGCTATTTTCTCTTCCTCGCTTGGTGGCCAGACCTCCCAGGGTGTTTGGCGGCCAAAGTACCATTGACCAACCGACTCTAGTCGCTCGAATACCTCCGACAGCGCACGATCTCTTAGCTCGTGACAACGATGAACATCCGGGTCCTCGCATATTATCTGCAAGCAGACTGATAGCGCTGAGGACTCACTGTCCCTGTGACCAAACGAATTCGGTATGGGTCCTTTTTAGAGGCGAAGAAGTCGGTGAAGCCGCACTTGTCGAACAGCTCAATACCGGAAACTCCGAAAACATTGGCAAGGTTTGTCTGTACTACTTTCTCTAAAAGTTTCAACTCTTCTAGATCCAAGATGATTGGTCAGACATTTGGACCCTGCAAATCTTTTTAGGTACCATAATTTCTGCAGGGTAAAATCTCAAGCTACATCGCAGACACGGTACTTTTCGAATCTCCAGATGGCGGTCAACTAACCCACACAGACAACCTTTGAGATCAAATAAATGACCCTAATAAAGAATTCTTTAACTAAATTCAGAAAAGACATAAGCCTCTTCTAGACTGTATCAACTGGCTAGTTAGTTAGAATAGCTATAAATTTCCTTAAAAGTCTCCAGCAGCCAGTTAACTACCGGTTAAATACAGTAGGCGCTAATGTGCGTTTAGATAAGACGCTGATAAGAAACTGCAGTAGCAACAGCAGTGGACCCGACCTTGCATGCAGATCCGAGTCTAATCTAGCTAGTAAGAGCCTTATACCGTTTAACGTTCCATGGTATACAGGGACTACATTCTGTTTGTGGAAGGTGAATGTAATTGCTCTAGGCCTATATTGACAGTAAACAAGGGTTTAGACGCAATGCCTCCGACTAGGTCCTTGAACCCAGAATTATACAGTCTTATTGGTAGATATACTGACAATGGCATGTTGTAAATCAGTCGAGACTGGTCTGTGGATATTGTTTTAAGAGCATCACTTCTACACGTCCGACAGAACCAATCTTGAGTTACTCCGCCTTCTGATAATAGCGCATGGGCTAGGACGTACTAGGTTGTAAGAAGGGTTAGCGCAAGTCGTGCCGAATAACAAAGAACACAGGCTGAGAAATCGAGGTATAAAGGCAGGTGAATCTTCTCTCAAGTTGAGCTCAGAATAGCATCCATCACCACATCTTTCTTCTCAAGCCATCGATATCCAGGCTTTACCCGATTCTGGAAAAGTTTTTATATCTATCCCATTCATACAAACCCAAATCACAAGCCCTCATCCCCAAGTCTCGTTACTCTTCACCTCATTATGCGTCTGGATATTCCTGCTATTATTGCGGTAATGGCCGCCACTGTCGCTGCGGACCGTATGGAGGTCCATACCAAATGCGCCGGTGGGAGTTGCAGCAGTGAAAATGGCATATTCTATACCGACTTTGGTTCCTACCCCGTCGATGCCAACGAGGGATGCAGAGGCACCAGTGTCCCGGGTATGACAGAGTTCTGTATGGACTGGGGCAAGAGACGCGGTCATTTCAGATTCAACCACCAGGGCAATAAGCGTTGCCTGACACAGGATTCAGAGACTCAGTACGGCTGCGATGACCTGCACGTGAAATGCTGGAAGACGACATGGAGAGAACTTCCATGCAACTGGCGAGAGGTCACTGTCCCAGAGGAAGAGTTGGCTACTGAATCTGCTGCCCCTTCTGCTGCCACAACCCTTGTCAGTGCCGTCAAGGGTGCTAGTAACTAGGAGGAACATTTCATGGACCGGTCTGTCAGGGGGAGGATGCATTTTGGTCGGCTTCCTACTTTAACCCTCTCAACATTGGCATTCTCTTAATGTGGAGAGTAGGATAGCGCTTTTTCTCAGTATCGCTTGTCTCTGAGCTCCGTCCAACTTGGCAAGGTGGAAAGGCGTGTGAGAGTTTGGGTAGGAGGTAGATGGTGGAAGGTGGAAAAAATGACTTAAAGCTATTGGAGTTCACTCAAATGCTATTTCTTGTGGGCTGTGGAACATGGATGGTAGCCGTCAGGATAATTTCATCCGGTGTTGTGTAACCTAAATTGCATTTTCACTCTAGAGCCCAGAAGATATAGCTACCTGAATAAATCGCAATGGTCATGCAGCGCTGAGACATATATATATTGCTGTGGAGAGCGTGCTATGATTGGAAGAGTCGACGGTGCCGCGCCTGCGCGGCTGGCTGACAGTAAGAACAGAGCAGACCCCTGCATTACGGCTGCCCTAGACCCTGGAGTTTAGACCTAAAAATATCCCTGCTTTATACTAATCTATCTAGAATATACATAACAAAGACTATTTAACTTCTATAAAAATAAACTTAGCTTATCTAAAGTACTAGTAATATACTTGTAAAAGACTTAGTTAACTATTATTATAGTGTAAATAGAACTTAACTTAGTATGCCCAGTAGTATCTTAATTGCTGCACTGCTTGTAAATAATAGGGCAACTATTAACATAATAAACTCGTTGGTTAGTTGTTTAACCCCGCTTCTTAGATCCGCTCCTTACACATCAACAAAGCTCTGGCAACAGCCCACCACCCTCTTATCCATAATATATGACCACTCGTATCAATCCACTTTTTGCGAGATATGGCATCTGAGACTTTTTGCAATGCACTGTCGCTGCCTCCAACACCACCAGCATGGAGTGTGATCCTGTTAACTTTCAGCGATAGGAACACTGGTTCAGAGCTGGTGGTTATGTGCAATGACAAACGCTTTATCATACGTCTCTCCGCCAACAACTTCTATGAGTCGCCTAAGTTAAAAGAACGTCATCTCTTCTTCTTGCAAGTTGCCGAAGGGCTCGAGCTAGATGGTGTAACTATCGAGGACTTTTGGGATCGGATTGTCGAGCCTCTACTTCCCATCTTCCGGGAACTTCCCACTCCGGACCAGGCAGCACCACGGACCTTGGAGGGCTTTTTCAACCCCGAAACCTTCGTCTATACGTTTCTAACGGTGTCTGATGAGCGTATACCACAGCTAGACAGAGACGCCCAATACCAATCCCCATTCGGTATTTCTATTCCTGATGAACTCTCTGCGTCATGGAAGTCCTTTGATCCAGCTAAAGTGCAGATCTGTCATGAGAAATTGGTCGGCCCGCCGTCTCATACGCCGCGTAAAGTCCTTTTGAACGACGGGACAATTGCATTCCTCAAGCTCGTGCGCCGTGGCGACAAGCGGCCCCTCGAAAACGAGCTGGATACATATGGGAAGGTTGAGAGAGCACAACTTGATAACAACCTGAGGATCTCATGTCTCTACGGTATAGCGCGGAACAAAGAAGGTGTTACTTTTGGTCTTTTGCTTACCTTCATTGACTGTGAGCATGTTACGTTATCGTGTGCAGTGAAGCCAGGAACCGAAGTGTCACTGCGAGAGAGATGGGCTACACAGATTCAAGAAGCTATTGGCCAACTGCATGATGCTGGAATCGTTTGGGGAGATGCCAAACCGGCCAATGTCTTGATTGATGTAAATCAGGATGCTTGGCTTATTGATTTTGGCGGTGGATATACGGAAGGATAGGTTCCTAAAACCCTTGTCGGTACAGTGGAAGGTGACAGTATTGCCCTTGAAAGAATACTAGAATATATTCGCACCTAGAATTGCTGATCCTCATCGGAACGCTGGACCGCGATGCAACTTGGTACACTTAAGTTAAACTCAGGCAGGTTGGCAACGGAAGAATTATGAGAAACTAGCATCAGCTAGGCACAACTATACTAAGCAGCAGAGATAGCGCTATCAAGGACGCTGGCATAAGGCAGGCTCGTTAGGGATAGTAGTCCTTAGGGTGTTAGAAGAAATGACCGCTGAAAGCATAAGAGATGAAATAGTTTAGTTATTTTATGTCGGTTTAGACCCGCTCTTAGGCTATCTTATTTTGACAGTCTAAGCCTTAGAAGACAAGTCTTCTGTTACTCACCTGGTAGTGTAGTCTGTGGTAGCATTCCCACGGCCCTCAAATGGTTAAACTCTTGGTTATATGAGACCAGAGGAGGAGATGCTACTGCTACTGGTAGCTCTCCAGCAGGAGGAGTAGTGCTGGAAGACATTGTTTGTAAATAGAATTGGATATACAGAAAAAAGAGTGTAGCTATTGTGGACGGCAATAGACTTAAGCAGCAAATCTTTACGATAAATAGGATGGGATGGGATGGGATAGTAAACAGAAGTCAGATATTGCACTTTTTTTTATTTAAAAGAAGATATATATTCCACAAAACCGAACCTCTATGGTGTTTTGCATCTCAAAACGCCCCAGATAAGGTCCGTGATGTACAGGGCTTGTATCCATTCGTGGTTGCAGCGCCACGACGCGAGTTATGGCCTAGTCCGTACTCAGTGAAGAATCGGGTGGAAGCAGTAGGATGAGACCAATGCGACGGTGTTGGGAGTAACAGGCCAGAATGCATTCGATAAGAACAGGCTATCATTTGGGTACACAGCCAACTGTGGGAAAGAATGGTCACTTTATAGAAGAAAGAAGAAAGAGTACCTCAGTAGGCTAGACTGGTTTTTTCCTTATTTCTTTCAAGGTTTTCTCAAGTATACTTACACACCCTAGTAATTTATCAAGGGTATCATGGGTTGCTGGTCTATTTGCCAACACCGACTATATGTTTCTTGTACAAGAAGATTTCGTAAAAAGTGTAATTTTAAAACTATTATATGAAATAGTCATTAGCTAGAATAGCATAGAATCCCATGACCAATTTCAATACTTGGAGAACCACGCTAGGCTTCTTCTGAGTCCCATTACTACTGACTAGGTATCCAACTTACAACTTGACTTCAACCACCTGTCCACCAGAAACTTTATCAATACCCTGTCCAGCCGTACAAACATACAAACTCTTCTGATCCTTGCTTAAAGTGACACTTGTGGCACCGGCGAGCAGGCCATCATCGACAAGAACAGTCCTCTGACCACTCTTGGTAATCTTAACCAGACTACCATCCCAAAATGCAACGTAAGCATTGCCGTGCTTATCCAATACAAAATCATCAGGGGCATAGGCCGGGCCCTTTCCTAACTGCTCCTGGGAAATGACCTCAATAATGCCAATCGGGTTGCCAAGTTTATCAATTTTGACTCTTCCAAAGCTCTGACGAGCGCTGTTGGTGAAGTAGAGGTAGTCTCCGAGAATCTTTATGCCGTTGACACCCATACCAAAAGGTCCATTTGGTATCGGCCCAAGCTGATCGTGCTTGATGGCGACGTTGATATGGCCAGTAGTGGTATCGATCCGCAGAATCTCACCCCGCACTGAATCAGCGCCAAGGATGATATGCTTGTGCTTGGGGAGTGCCACGATGCCATTAACTGGACCGTATTTGGATTTTTCAAAAACGGTGCGAATAGATGTTTTGTTGCCAACGAACTGGAGAAGAGAAAGGCTCATGGTGTCGTTTTGAAACTTTGTGTCTATATCACCTCCAGCAATTGCAAAGACATCTTTACCAACCTCAGCAATGCCAAATAGAGAATTAACATTTTTGAATTGGGCAATGACTTGAGGCTTGGGAGGAAACTGAGACACGTTGAGAGAGTAAAGTTTTCCGTCTCCAATTGTGTTGAGGAGAAGGTCGCCATTGGATCGAATGGCGGTGTTTTCGATCCATACATCCGAGATCTCAACAATCTCCTGTGCTTTAGGTAAAGAGTAAATGGGAGAAGATAAGGCTTCAGCCATAAGTAGGCTTGTGAGAATAGTTGCGATTGCGTAGCGCATGATGACTGCGTGGTAACTAGGATTTGGAATAAAAAGTTGATTTGGTTGTTTGATTATAATGCTGAACAATTACAGAAAGAGAACATATTGTTGAACTTATATACTTGGGTATATTATAACTGCTAACTATGATATTTTGAGTTGATAAACTCCGCTGTACGTTTGTTTGTAAGCGACTGGATAAGATAGTAATGGAAGTGATTAGTAATTTAGTACCAGCGTAGCTGGATCCACAATCCTTCCGTACTGCTGACATATCTCCATCTCCACGGAGTTCCGCTGAAACTGCCTACCCTGAATTACAAGCAAGGCAAAAGTCAGTCTAGGGTGTACAATTCCCTTCAGTGAAAAGCTTTTCTTGGCAGCCCCTACCAGCACGCTGCTAGGGCGGAAATTTTCTGCAGTCTAAGATGGCTCCTAACAGAAGCTTAAAGAAGGAGATCTACAAGGTTGACCTTTCTTCGACCTGTGTCTTTAACGACACTAACTTTCAGTCCTTAACACCGCCTTCAGGTGATATTTTCTATATGGAATCTACGGTTTCTTCTTACCTTGAAATTTTAGCGTCGGGCACCTTTTAAATTCCAAGCTACTAAGACTAAGATACAATTTATCCAGGATCATATAGTAAAGAAATAGAGATACTAAGTCCCTGAGGCTAATAAACAGCTTAGACTAATATCTTATCTTTACATTAGTTACTTATATCCTTTATTTATATACTAATATTACAGTTAAAGAAAGCTTAATCTCAAAAGATTGTTAATCTTATCTACGATGTTATATGCAGTTTAAAGGAATCCTAGTAAAACTGGATTCTGCAAAGTTATAGAGTTTTTCAGTATAAACAAGAGCATCCTTTAACTTAATTTAAGCTATTCCTGCTCTATGGGATTTGTACAGTGTTGTCAGAACATGAAACTCTAGCTACAACTGCACCATCTTGGTGCATCCTCACAGACTTAGGCGCCGTTTCCATTGTAGGCAATCAGGTTAGGGCTGCCAGAGAGAGTGCCAGTGATCTTTCCAGAAGTTCCAAGAGCCTTGATACGGCTTGCGACAGAAGCAGGAGTGGTAAGACCTTCGAGGACCTTGAGGTAAAGGGCAAGACCAGCAACGTGGGGAGAAGCCATTGAAGTTCCACTGATGGAGTTGGTGGCGCTGTTAGAGCCAATCCAAGCGGACAGGATACCTTGACCGGGAGCAAAGATATCGACACCAGCGCCTTTGAACAGTTAGTCGGTTACTCAGAGGGCTCAGAAAGGAAAGGAATCAACATACCGTAGTTGGTGAAGGAAGTGGGCTTCCAGGCAGACGTGAGAGCAGCAACAGTGATGGCGTTGGCTGCATTGGCAGGGGACTGGCTAGACACAGGCAATGGGTTTCCATCGTCATCACCATTGCCAGCAGCAACAACAGAGAGAACACCAGAGTTGTAGGCAGCGTTGATAGCAGAGGTCCAAGCCTGGGAAGCCTCACCACCTAGGGTAGCCGTTAGTGAAAGAGTCTCATCACACGGGGAGATGTATCATACCAAGAGACATGTTAATAACGGCCTTGCCAGCGCGGCCCTTGGAAGTGATATCGTTCACAGCCCAGTTGAAACCGGCCAGAACACCAGAGTCGGTTCCCTCAGCTCCCTGGAAAACCTTGACGGAAACAATGTTGGCCTACGGAGGTTAGCAAAGTCCTCTTTACATACAGCCGCGTGCACCGACCTTCTTAGCAACACCATAGGTAGAGCCAGCAATAGTACCAGCAACGTGAGTGCCGTGTCCAAGGGTATCAGTGTTAGCTCCAGAGAAGATGCTGTATCCTGCAACGGCGCGACCGCCAAACTGGGAGTGGGAGATCAGAACACCACTGTCGACAACATAGGCATAAGAGCCCTCGCCAGCAGAGGTATCATAGATGTAGCTAGTAGAGCCGGAGGTGCGGTGAGAGATCGTTCCAAGACCCCAGGGAGCTCCGGACTGAGTAGTCAGGGCCCTATCAGACAGCTCGCTAGGCTGCTCGTAGTTAAGCTTGACAATCTTGTCAGGCTCGACGAAGGCGACCTTTTGTCTTGTAAGTAGAAGTCTCTATGTTTGATCGCTGAAGCTTACCTCGGGGCTGGCCTCAATCTCCTTGATAGTCTCCTCATCGAACTGTCCAGCGTAGGCATTCCAGTTCTTGATGTTGAAGGTATGTTCAACACCGGCAGTCTCGCGCTTTGAAAGGCTGCGGCGATGAACATCACCAACCCAGTTGAGATGGGACTCAACCTTGGCAGCAGAAGCAGATGTCTTCAGGGTGACAATGTATTTCCCAGGGATCTCGTCTGAACGCTTGCTTGGTGCGGTGGGAGCAGCAAGAGCAGCAGGCAAGAGAGCTCCCAAGTAGAGAGCAAGGCGAAGAAGGCTGGCCATCTTTGATCAAGAGAGAGGTAATTGAGGAAGTGGTGATTAGATGGATGCTCAGAAAAAAGATCGAGGGTTCTTGGCACTGATTTATAGTCATCTTCCAATTCTAGTAAACGCGTATAAGTGCCGTTCGCTCTTCTTGGCAAACTGACTTCATAGCGGGACTTATTGCGCGATAGTCTTGAGACTGTGTTATCGATGCCGGACTTGGCACAGCTTCCTAAATGGACCATGCCCGATGCACCCCAGAAAGGAAGGTTGCACTTTGACAGGGGTATATAGAGGAACTATTGCTTCAAGACCACGGAGAACAACAATTGCGTCAAGAATTGCAATGATTGTCACAACTCTAGTCTCTAAAAGGTTATGTTAACCTGATGGAGAAGCGGCTATTCGTTTATCTGTCAATCAAGATGTTGAAAGATAAGCGTATGTGAGCTAACACTCTAGCCTAGCTACTAGGACATAGTATATCAAGTAAGCTTAATAAGTAGATACAGCTTCGGCCTTAAAAGCAATGAATTCTAATGCTGTGACTGAATCGTAATAAAGTATTGTTAGATAGATGAAATTTATAGCTGGAATCTATCTCTGAAATTGATAGCTGAAACTTATTGCCGCAATAGTACGCAATAGTCTGACTGGTTCGTTGGTTTATGAAACACATGCCCCACTGTATCTCAGATGTCGAATTATCGTAGATGAATGAGTTATCGGATGGTTACCCAGTTAATAAGAAGCTAAACTTAAATTAGTATAAGTGCACTGATGGCGGTCACATACTACCACTTGAAGGTCAATACCCCGCTTGGGAAGTCTTGCACAAAGTCCGAATCCATAATTTATCCGCTCGTTACATATCTCGAATCTAGAAACACTCCCTCTTTAGTCAATGGCGTCGACGGGTCAGATTACAGAGCCCCGGCTTCCTATTTCGGAGTCAAAGCCATCGATGTACAAACCACTTGCGGCCAGAGAGATCCGCCTCCTCGTAATTCAACCAGGTATTTTTCGCGAGCGACTTAGGTGCAACTTGAAGACGGTTTCGCTCGACGACGAACCACCACCTCTTTTTGAAGCACTATCATATTGCTGGAATAAGCTTCGAGACACTGTTATAGTCGATGACCACACAGTGTCCGTTCCCTCAGACCTGGCATGGTTTATTCGCCGGTTAAGACGCAAGGCAAGTCCGCGCACAGTTTGGGCGGATTCTATCTGCATCAACCAAAGTGACATAGTCGAGAAAGGAAATCAAGTCAACATCGTGCGTGAGATATATCAACGTACTACCGAAGCTTAAGTCTATCTCTGTGAGAGTGTAGGTTCGAATTATGGCAATAAGAAGATAAGATCCAAGATGAAGAGTATCAACCATTTCACTGGTATGGCGACAAAAGAGACGTCTATCTCTCTTCGTTACATGCGACATATGGCAACCAGCCGTTGACCTACATCATGATGGAAATAGTAAGCATCGGGTTGTTAACATGCACTACCGATCACTTCTGCGCCCTGGAGAAAGATATAACGGCTATCAGTGGATGTTTCCAACTATCAATATACCTTTTCTCATACATGTTGGAGCAGCCGTGGTTCTCTAGGATCTGGACACTCTAAGAGGCAGTGCTTCCCAAGGTTGTATCCGTACACTATGACAGTACTCGACTCGCCCATCTTGATCCACACCCTGCGTCTTATCGAAATTGCCCAACTTATATGTATCAAGAAGTTCATGCTCCAATTAACCTGTGACGTTTCGTTGCACATCACAAATATCAATAGATCTGAACTTGTCCCAATGGCGAGGAGATGGGCAGCTTGGGCCAGCGTTGGTGTTGCATCAGCTAAATCCACTAGCAGGCTTGTTGAGGAGGACTTTTGACGGCATCACCGGCCGAGTTGATGTAATTCTTGAGCATACTAGTCCCGCCACACTTGTACTTGATAGCTTGGATGAAGTCTTGAGCGTTTAACTTCGCACCATCCCAATTGGTGTGCGTGTTGTCGTTGGGGTAGTAAGTCTTAGCCTTGGTGGGTCCCATAGCCTGAAACAAAGCCACGGAATACTTTGTATGGTTGATGTATTCGACGCCCGCAGCCCTGGCCACAGTCTCAGCGTAATCCGCAAAGGGCCAGGCTGATTGCAACGTGTTCCCATTCCAATAGTTACGGGTTACCATACCAGAAATAATGGGCGTGGCTCCCTTAGCTTTGACATCAGCAATCATCTTGCGAAGATACCAGCCAAATGTGTGGACGACTTCCTTTTTGCCTGTAGTGGTGGTAACAGTGACAGTGTTCTCACCAGTACCTGGGAGGGTGCCTCGATCATTTGTAGTGGGATCTTGGTCGTCGTTGTGGCCCATCTCGATAACTACGAAATCTCCTGAGGCTGTTTTCGACAGCAAATCACTCCACAGACCCTCATTGATAAACGATCTGGTTGAGCGGCCGTTTCTGGCAAGATTCGTGACTGTCAAAGTTGTGTAATCTTGGATGTAATGATCCCAGCTGTCATCCGTAAGTAAGCAAGAGTACATATTCTGATCCTTGGCCGGAATTGCGCACCCCTGCAAGACACTCTCGGTGGCATAGTTTACGGTTGTGCTATCAGAACAAAGTAATAGCTTTGCAGCCTTGACAGGCGCTGCTGCAAGTAACGCTGTGCTAAGTATGTTTAAGAAGTGCATGCCGCAGATTTAGTATAGAATAAATGTATTCGATATGATGTTAGTCTATGCTCTAGAGCTTTTCTTTTCCAAGGTGAGGAAGACAATGCTATTTATTCAAGTATGGATTCAGGTTTAAAGGTGGAAAAATACTATCCGGAACCACCACTTACACTGCGAAACTCGGTAAAGGCGGCATCTGTTCAAAGCCCCAAATCGGGTATCTCGGAGTGTATAGCACTGATCGTAATACTTAATCCAGAAGATTTTAAAGTTTTAAGGACAAGCCCTTTAAGTGATTGGCTCGGGGAACTAGATTTACAGCGGGGTTATGGGGGATTGTCTATAATGCAGGCGGGGTAATTACCTACCCCACGATTCTCCGGTAGTTGTTGATTTTCCACATATAACAAAGGGAAAGCTCTGGGACTTTAACAGAAATACGAGTAAAGAGCTTCTTCAGGGAGATACATACTTAAATACATGAGTATAGTATAAAACCTTCAATATGTAAAGCCAGTAAACAACTGTTCAATTAACCTTCAAGTTCCAGCCATTGTCAGTCTTTACTAGCCTTCCCGTAAGATCTGCCCTTACACTGTCTGCAATCCCCCCTGACAGTACAGACTCTGACCCAGTGTTAGGGTGTTCCTGACCCATAGCTTTAAGCTCTGCAATATTAGAACCTTTAACAACGTCGACGTTTAGCTTGGCAGTCTCCAAGATGTCGTAAAGCACGAATATAACCATTAACAGGACCTGAGCAACTAAAAGCGACAGCCATAGCCAATGAATGACAATCGTTGGCTGGCCCATTTCAGCGTAACCCCGGACAGTATTACTCTCATCGGTCTTATAGGTGCGAACCCTAGTTCGGAAATCAGATTAGTGTGTTTTCATCAAGGGAAGTTCTTGTACCAAGGAAAAGACCTACAATGCGCTTATCGCGGAGGTGGCATCTTCCTTCCACGACATTATGTTGTCCCACGGGTCATCCTCTATCAATGTCGTGTTGCCTATTATCCGGATGCTGGCTCGTCCTGACATTGCATCACTAAATCGACCCATCGGCTCGGTCTTCCAGGCTGATGATAGAGCCCAGTTTCCAAGGGTAACGGGAAACCTTTGTGACGTTTGCTCGTCCACTAAAGTAAAATGGTGATCGAAATTCCAGAGATTTTCAGAGCCATTAATCACCTGATAATCAGTTTCCTCAGCTTTGATATGGGTAGTGCCCGCCGAAACCTCTATTTCGTACTCCTTTATGCACCAGTACCAGGCCACTGCAACGGCTCTGTAGGGACTCCTAGCTCCCTTGTATGATTGCACAGGCTGGTTTTCCAGATATGGGAGCTTTTCGTAGATAAACAGCTGTGTTGATAGGGTAGTAATAGGAAACTCATCCATATCGTCTCCCCATAAACCCCTGGCCCAATCAGTATTTGTCGAGTCAGTGGCACAAACCCAGTTGAAGGAGTTAATGTCGTCGACCTGGAAGCTGTCGCCCAGTGTGACCCTCCAGCGCTCTACGGTTTGACCCTTATCAATGGGTTGCACCTGGTCAAAATCGCCCAGGTTATCGGGATCTATGAGTTCAAGCCCCAGTTGATCTGTGACGTTTCGTTGCACATCACAGATATCAATGGATCTGAACTTGTTCCAATGGCAAGAAGACGGGCAACTTGGGTTCAGCTGGAGGTTTTTCCGTTGTCTCTCGCTGATAAATAATGCTTGGAAAGCCCCGTTCCTTAATTTGGTTTCAGATGATGCCAATCATCAGCATTAATGGTACTGGCTTTACGGGCAACAGCGTCGTCCGATAATTGTCGCAATTGAGGCCCGAAGGTAATAGTTGCCTGCGTCAGAGAGGATGTTGCCAAGCCAGAAATGAGTATGACGGCGGCAACTGTGCTCATGCCTAATAGTCTTTATTGCAAGATCAGATACGCAGCTGGTATTTTCAAGCAGAACATAAACTAACCTTCCCCTGGCCTTGAACAGTAACATCAAAGACCCAAAAGGGCCACGACTTGCCTGGTCGAAAGTTTTCAAGTCATTGAGTGGGTGTTGAGATCGGGCAAAGGCATTCCATTTGAGTTGACATAGGCCTTCTGAAACAGGAATAACCATCGAAGCGCGACATATCGTAGCAATAGCAGCGACGACTAGGTTCAGTGAGACGAACCATTCAGGTGCTGGTTTCTTGTCATAGGTCTTGAGTAAACCCACAAGCGCAAACAACAGTCCAGTAGCAAATACGCACCGGGCAATCTCTTGCCACCAGCTAAGAAAGATGTAGTTTCTGCGTAGTGGATAGTTTGTCCCGATCGCATCTTCCTCACTTGTGAACGAGGCCCTGTTGTCCCCAATTTCGTGTGAGCTGACATCGAGCAGCTTGTTGTTTTCATCTCTGTTGTTTGTGGCATCTAGATCGGCCTCAGGGAATGCCCTACATGGCGAAGCGTTAGGGTTACCCGTTGAGATGTCGTTTATGCGGTGTATTTCCTGGGATTGATTAGAAGTATCTTGGTCTCTTTTTGGATCCTGCTGGTGGCTCTTCACCTCATTGCGATCCAGTGACATTGGGTTCTCTGCCTGGCGTATCGTATCGTAAGTCTATAGAGCAGTATCACTGGTATACAATAGAGATAAAGGAAAGGAGACTGAAACTGAGCTGGGCGGCTGAAGGTGCGAGAAGTAACAATACATAAAATTACAGCTGTTTCAAGTTCATATTAACAGGGAATCTTGGTATCGTTAGCGACCTGCAGGTTGACATTTTGGGGTATAGAGCTCGCTATGATCCTTGGTCGGGTAACTAGGATAGCCCCATAAAGTGATATGCCATTGGGTCTTAGACAACTGGACTCCACAGTATTATGCTGTTGGTCAGCTCAAATTTGCCAGCTAACAGTGTATGATCTGATGACTAGTTTGCACTCTTCCCAGTTTAAAGTCAGCACTGACATTACGACATGTTTGCCGTTGCAGTACTGCTTCAAATTCTAAGCCGAAATTATAAGAGAAACTGTGCAGGTGCTGACGATAAACGGCATAACAAACAAGAGATCTTTAATGTCTTCGCAGATAGGCTTTTCAAAGTGAACTATACTTTCCAATCGTTCCATGGCTTCTCCAATTAGAGATACCAGTGACTATTCACGACTGGCCGTCGTGTTGGGATAGCTATTTGGGGTTTGCTAGTGACACATCTGGAGATAGGATGCTCCCAATGCGTACTTGATAAAGCAAGACTTTTCATTTGGATAACATGTGCGGGAAGGATTGCACAGAGCAGATTAGGCTAGTCCTTTCTTTATCTGCTAGATCCGTAGTACCGTATCCCATGGGAGAGCCGATTCAGCTGTCAGCCTATGATCTGGCCAACATCTAGCGTACCCTGGTTCGGAGAGTGAGGGGTCGCTTGGCAGACCTCTCGATTCAACAATACGACTAACAAACAAAAGTCACTGATCCTGCGTCGTGATTCGTGCCTTCTTATAACAAAAAGATTAAACGGCTAGTTTGATTCAGCTCTTCGGATGGAGGAATTTCGCGACCTTTGTTCCTTCTCATCTCCTCGATCAGGCTACCCTAAAAGCCAAGACCAAATCATGACCCCGTCACCAACACATATTTCCCCTCACTTGTACAATTCACCCAACGGATAAAATCTCCTTCCCACAGCGATTGGACGGCTAAATACAAAACTACCAACAAACCCACTATACGATGAATCAGTCCACAAAGTCCAGACTTTAAGTATCAGCCAGATTCAGCTTAACTTGACCACCAACAACTAAACAAAAGCAAAAACGTACAGATAGCGCAACCAACCATGTCGCCGATTAATCCCATCATCCCTGGCTTTTCGCCCGATCCATCCATCGTCAAGCTGGATGAGTGGTATTTCCTTGTCAATTCCACGTTTCACATGTTTCCTGGTATTCCCGTTTATGCCTCTAAAGATCTATTGTCGTGGAAGCAGATTGGTAAGATAATTACGAGAATTGCTGTTGTTAGGAGCTAATGAAGTGCAGGAAATGTCATCTCAAGACCTGGACAGATTAGCTTGGCCAAGTCGCCTACGGAAGTCAACCCTCTTCCAGCTATCGGCGAAGTAATGCTTGCCACCGGAGGTCTGTTCGCACCAACTATTCGCTACAAAGATGGCACATTTTACGTCGTCTGCACCAATGTCGTGCGCACTCTTGGAGAAACAGATGTTCTGGAGAACTTCATCTCCTCAACCAAGGATATCTGGTCTGGCCAATGGAGCGACGTAGTCAAGTTCGAGTTTAACGGAATTGACCCCAGTATTCTTTTTGACGATGATGGCAAGACGTACATCCAGGGATCTAAATCTCCAGGCCCAATGACCAAGATCGCTCAGATTGAAGTTGATCTTGAGACAGGTCGTGCGCTGTCTGAAGAGAAGATTCTTTGGGAGGGTACAGGTGGTGTATACCCTGAAGGGCCGCACATTTACAAGCGAAACGGATGGTACTGTCTTATGATTTCTGAGGGTGGAACTCACGAAGACCATATGATCACCATGGCTCGATCGCGCAATGTCCGGGGTCCTTATGAGCCATGCCCTGATAACCCAATCTTGGTGCCAGCTAGTAGCGATATGTATATCCGCCATACAGGACACTGCGATGTTTTCGAGGATGAGAAGGGCCAATGGTGGGGAGTTTGTCTCGGTGCAAGACGTGATAAGGAAGGCCGGTATAACATGGGACGAGAGTCGCATCTTACTACTGCCAAATGGACGGATGATGACTGGCTTCGACTTGACTCTGTTCCAGCGACAGTTGATACCTCGCGACTTGCTCAGACAAACGCAGTGCAGAGTCTCACAGCTGTGGAAGGCGTTGATTATCTCTACATCCGAGACGTTGACTTGAAGAATTACAAAACTGAGGGGTCCAAGATCAGTCTAACCGCTTCTACGATCGATCTCTCACATACCCACCAGTCTCCTACTTTTGTAGGTAAACGCCAACGCGTCCTCGAAGGCCAAAGCAGCGCGGCATTCAAAATCGACCAATCAAGCACCATCAAAGCCGGCCTCGCCTCATACAAAGACGAACACCGATACGTCCGTGTCTTTTACTCCGCCTCCGATAAGACGGTGACTTACGAAGCCATTAACAACGCCAAGAGCATCAAAAAGACATCCACCCATGCTGTAAGCGAAGATGCTAGCAGTATTCGCTTCCGAATTGAGTACACGGAGAAGGAGTATACTTTGTCTTATGCGCTTGATGACAAGGAGTGGAAATCTGTTGCGACGCTGGATTTGATCGACATGACAGGTCCCGACTTTGTAGGCCCTGTGATCGGCGTTTTTGCTCTTGGAGATGGAGGGAACGTGGAAGTAACCGATTTGAAAGTGGAGTAGATAGACATGCCAAGTTTCACATGGTTTGATCAATGCAATCAGTTAGATGCACGAGAAGGATTAGCCGCCGTGATCATAAGAGACAAAATGCTGAGTCAGTTTATGCGAGTTCAGACTAGCCTTTAGGCTACTCTATTTTCGTATCTTAACCTTTAGATAACAACCTCTGCAACCTAGTCAATGCAAAGAAAGTGCCGATCCAGATACCGTTGTGACGGATTCATTCCGTGAATGTCTCGTTCCCTCGCAAATGAAACCGTCTCATTCTCTGTTTTGCCTAAGATCCTTGCCAAGAGATGCATTGTCTCTCCAACAATAGACACATGACCTCTCCCAACCTGTTGGTTCTCTAATCAAGCTTTCAGGCTAACAATTTACCCGTTGCAGAACCTCAGCCCCCGGGTAATTCCCCGCATCCCTGCCTATCAATTACCTGACCATCCAACCATTCGGACGTTTACCCGGTCGTTGGTCCTTAACCTTAATCAAACACTCTCCATATTAACCGGAAGCCCCTTCTTCCCTAACTGGTCACCCGTAAAACCCCATGGGGAGGTTTTCGCTCTCGTAGCTCGGATAAAGCATATCTTGCGGGGAAGCGGGCGCTGGGAAGGCCTCGGTAAGGGAAGTGACAAATTACTGAGCCGATGATCTGATTGAGATAGTATCAGATTATCGGCGTGTTTTTCTGTCGGGTTCTTTGACACGGCTGATATGCACGTTGGTTGGTTTGATAGACCAGGTAGGCTAAATGAAACTGTACCATCGCTCAATCTCAGACAAGTGATATAAAGATCATCTCCACGTCCATGTCAATCTCTTTTCTCCAGCTCCCCAGTGCCAGGTGCCTCAGTATTTTTGTATAGACAGAGGAGTCTCTTCGAACAACCTTCAACATGGGTCTCTTTCGTGCTCCCAAGCGGACCCAAACGGTCATCCCCGCCAAGCCTACCAAAGGCCACTTCTTCTTCGCAGGCAAAGAATTCCAGCGTCTCAAATGGTGGAAGAGACGTAACATGCGAACTCTGTACTTTTACATTGTCATTCTGATTCTCACGAACACTGCCAATGGATTCGATGGTAAGTCGCCTTCCCCGAACTCCAGTGACACATATACTGATCAATAGTGTAGGCTCCATGATGAACGGTCTCCAGACTCTGTCTTACTGGCAAGAGTACTTCAACCATCCTCGCGGCTCTACTCTTGGTTTCTTCAATGCTTCTATGAGTCTTGGTTCTCTTATCGGTCTTTTCATCGTTCCTTATATGATTGATCGTCTTGGTCGAAAGATGGGTGTCATCATCGGCTGTGTCATCATGCTTCTCGCCGTTGGTCTACAATCTGGAGCTCGTAACTTTGGCATGTTCGTTGCAGCACGTCTCCTCCTTGGATTCGGCGACTGTATCGTCCTTGGTTCTGCTCCTCTTCTCATTGCCGAGATTGCCCATCCTCAAGATCGTGCTGTTCTTGTGACACTCAGCGGAGCATCTTATCACTCTGGTGCTTTTATCTCTAGTTGGGTTACTTACGGTACTCTCCAGATCAAGAGTGATTGGTCATGGAGACTACCTAGTCTTCTCCAGTCTATTTGCAGTGTTGTCATTCTTGTTGGAATCTTTTGGATGCCTGAGAGTCCTCGTTGGTTACTTAGCAAGGATCGTCATGATGAGGCGCTTAAGGTGCTGACTCACTACCATGCTGAAGACGATGTCGACGATGAGTTTGTCCAGCTTGAGTTTAGCGAGATCAAGGCTGCTATCGCTCTTGACAAGGAGGCTGGTCAGACTGGTTGGGCGGACTTCCTGAAGACCAAGGGTAACCGCAAGAGAATTGGTCTCATCACCGCTCTTGGTTTCTTCAGTCAGTGGAGTGGCAACGGCCTTATCTCTTACTACCTCAAGGGTATCATGGACGCTGTCGGTATCACCAAGGCTGAGACTCAGCTGGGTATCAACGCTGGTATGAAGACTCAGGGTCTTATCATCAACACCGCTTTCGCCTTCTTCATCGATTACTTTGGTCGTCGTCCCATTTACCTGACCTCAACCATCGGAACTTGTGTCATCTTCAACTTCTGGACTATTGTCTCAGCTCGATATGAGATTGATCCCAACAAGGCTCTTGGTTATGCCTTTGTCGCACTGACTTTCCTCTACGGTCTTTTCTACGATGTCAAGTATGTGTCTCCTGCTCACCACCACTTATCCAGCATGCTAACTTTGTCAAGGTCCGGTCTCATGGCTAACTACACCACTGAAATCCTGCCCTACGGTCTTCGTGCCAAGGGTTTCACATGGCTCAACTTCTGTGTCACCCTCGCTTTGTTCTTCAACCAGTACATCAACGGTATCGCTCTCGATGCTATGGGCTGGAAGTACTACTGCGTCTACTGTGTGTTCCTCGGCTTCGAGGTATACATCATTTACTTCTTCCTCATCGAGACACGATACACACCCATGGAAGAAATCGCACAATACTTCGATGGTGATGATGCTGTTGATGTCGGAGAGGTCGCTCGTGCGGATATGAAGGATAGAGGAATGGATGTTGATGGTGATGAGAAGGGTGCTCATGCTACTACTATCGAGAGACTGGAGAGTCAGAAGTAGATAATGACTTGGGGCATTGACAGGGGCTGATAGTATTGGTAGGGTCGTCGTAATGCGAGTATACCTAGTTGGATATTGATGCTGTTTCTTGTTTCATCTATATCATCCTCCACCTCGGTGAATGTCACTGCGCACAAAGCTGATCCGATTGGTTCAGCACAGACATCCTCAATTAATCTTTAACATGGTCTGATCGGATAATTCGGCACTTGGTAGTTTGTCGCATGAATGTATTTATGTCCTGCACTCTACTAGAGTGTATGCGATGGATGATATGGACTGTAGATGCATCGCGCCAATGCCAGTATAGCGCAACACCAAAATATATATACAAGAATTCGTGGCTCTACCACAACCTCCAATCACATCCTCGAATCATCTCCAGCTTAAAAGTTGGAAGTACCCTTAGTGATCTGGCCACTCTTAAGAGCAACGTTCTTAACAATAACCTGCTTGTTGTTGACGCTAGTAACACGAACCCAAGCAGAGTCGCTAGGCAGAGTTCCCTTGAGCTTCCACATGTTGGGGTCAGCAAGGTAGCAAGCCTTCCAGGTCTTTCCGTTGTCGCTGCTGACGTCGACGGACTTGACGCGGTGGGTCATGTTCTCGATGGTGGTGGCGAACCAGTACTTGGAGGCGCCGCCGTGCATGTGGACTTGGAGAGGGGCGGAGCGGAGAGGGCACTCGATCCACTTCCACTTGATGCCGTCGACACCACCGGCCTTCATGTTGTTGGTGAGCTTATTCCAGGTCTTGGGGGTCATGTCGAGATGGTTCTTGTCGCCGCCAGTTCGGTTGGTGACCTAATGAGTTAGCAGATATCCTCAATATTATCAAGTATTGTCTTGCTTACCATGATCTTGAGGGACTTGCCCTTGTAGTCGACCTGGATGCAACCACCACAGTTGGCACCATTGTCCCAGATCTCATCAGAAACACAAGTGGTGCCGTCAATACCAGGAGGCAGATCGTATCCAACGAAGCTGCAAGCACCGTTCTGCCAGCAGTCCTCCTCAGTGCAGCCGTCAGCGTCACCGTAGCGGGTTCCCAGACCGGTGAAGACCTTGGATGTGCCCTGGACGGCCGCGGCGTTGACAACCGTTGAGGTTGCGGCCAGAAGAGTGACGAGGTAGCTGCCAAACATTTTGATAGAAGATTGTGATGAAAAAGAATGAATGTGTGATGTAGAAAAGAATGTGCTGTGAACTGAAGAGGTAACTTTCATGTCGATGAGGAGTCAGCCTTATATAAAGCCAAGTAATTTCGTTTCAGATCAGCACTGGTCCTGTCATCTCCAATCTGACAGCATCTGGTCTAGATTCCCATTCCATGGCCGCGTGTTTTTACCACCTCGTAATTGTAATCTCCCCACGATGAACCCATTGACTGCAACCCTGCACATCCAATCATGCCGACTTCCGCGAGTAGGTTCACGCTAAGTGTTTCAGATTCTTCTGTCTGGGCGGAGACGCTAATTACAACAGGCGAGCGTATCCTTGTTATCGGGACATCCGGCACGAGGAAACAAGATTTGGAAGCCGTTGGAATGATCCATAATTAAGCAGGATTGATTGCGGATACAAATGGGTCGGTCTTAGGTTTGATTTGGTTTGTCAAGTCGTAGGGCTTATTAGTGAAGTGATTGAGACGGATATTAGCTGCAAGGGTATGAGATATGAGATTTATGATGCTCTTATCGATAAGCTTATCATGATCATGGTAACAGCTGCCAAGACACAACAGTCTTGCTCGAAACCACAGAGAATGGAGATTAGAAGCTCACTTACGAAAGATACTGGCATGATACACTTTAAGATAGATTACCTTACGTTTGAGAATCTGTTATCTCAGAATTGTAGAGAGCATTCAAACACTATGCTATGAGAGAGAATTGCTCAGTCTATGAATAAAAGATGCCACGCTCAGTGCCTGAAAGGCAGAAACAAGACTCGCCCTGATCCTGAACCTAAAACTATCGTCGATCCTGTTAGAATAGCCATTGAGTCGCCCATATCTAGCCGATACTCTGGCGGCAGCCATAGTACTCGTTCTCCATCTTTCATCACCCAGTCCCCATGGCGAGTAAGACAAAATGGCTTCAAAATGGGGTGATTTGGACCACCAGGGTCAGTGACAGATTCGTAATTGAAGAAGCTCTCGTGAAGAATCGGTGTCTCATCGTCGTTTTCAGGCTGCCACTCAAGTAACAGTTTGTCCGTTTCAATATCCCAAACATGCAGCTTGCGAGTATAGCACATAAGTCTTTGATCAAGCATTGCCAATGTAAGGATGGACTGCGTCTCGTTGGGAGATACTTTCAGTAGTGGGGTATCCGGCAACTTCCAAACCTCAATTAACTGCTGAGTTGCAAATGCGACTTGCGAGCCATCAGCAGATGGAGCAACGGTCTTGATATCACTTGTAGCAGTCAGAGTATATTTCAACTCAGAGCTTTTCAGGTCCCAGATCTTGACGCTTGCCTCGCATCCCACTACAAGTCGCTGTCCGTCGTCGGAGAGTGATAGACAGCTCACATAATCTTCGATTTCTATAGTCTTGTTGCAGCTCAACGGAGCAATCTGCCAGATTTCGATGCCAGAGTCTCCCTCTACTGCAAAGTATGGCGCACGCTTTGCTGATGCAAGAGACCTTTTATTGATGGGCAATACTTTGCTGAACCGGCAGGTTTCTTTGCACCTTTGACTGGTGATATCCCAAAGTTTGACATCAGATGATGTTGCTGAAAGAAGTGTGTTCTCGTCCGCAATCAGAGCGATCAATTGCACTGTAGTCTTATGGTAGTCAACGTCCTCGACAGACGTTATCGTGGAAAGATCCCATGTCCTAATCGGTTCTTGAAAGTTGAAAGATGCCAAAAAGCCTCCATCATGCGAGATTTTGATGTTCGAGTAACCGCTCTCACTAGTTTTGTTACACACCAGCCCATTATCGAGATCAATGACAGTTGCTCCATGTACACGATGACCAAGTGCCAGTCTGTCACTAGACAAATCCATGTCCGTCGCGTAGATCTCGAACTTGTATAAGCATTGTTTGACCTTCATAGACCAGACCCGTACTAGAGAGTTCTGTGAGTCGGAGAAACGGGTTGCTAGAAGATCACCATCCGTGGAGAACTTTATTGCAACATCTTCTTGACATTCCCCGAAAACGTCCCAAGATAGATCTTTGTTTCCATCCCAATGTGAAATGATGAGGGATTTGTCTCTTGTACAGGCAATCCATTGGCCCTGCTTCGAGAGACTTATCGTGGTATCGGGCAAAGGCCGGATGTCATTGAGACATTCTTTTCTTTCAATATCCCAGATTTGCGCAAAGGGAATGTTCCCCGCGGCTCCCCTGTTCCCAAGGTAACTGCGCATACAGAGAAGCTTACCATCGTCTGAGAATGCCAGACTTAGGGCCTCCCAACCCATGGGCACAAGCTCCGGGTAACAGGAGCTATTGTCAAGATCCAAGATTCTGATCCCTTTTTCGTCACTACAGCAACCTTGGAACTCTTCCAGGATGAGATTCGCAAGAAACTTTCATCTTCAGGATTAAGAGAAACAGACTGGAGACAACGACCCGATGCTGGATCCCAGATCTCGACTCTTCCGTCGCGACTGACTGAGACTAACCTGCCGTTCGGTAGGAAAACTATATCTTTGATCATACTATTATGGGTGTGCAACATCTGCTGGCCTTGTGGCCAGGCCTGGTCGCTATTGCAGGGTCCAGAAATCCATTCCGGATATTGACGACGATCAAAGCTTTGAGGAGCCGTACTCCATTTGGGAGCGAACATGACGCCGGAGGTATACAGCTGCAGCGGTGTTTGGTTGATACAATCGCGGAAGTAACGAACAAAATGTATCGCATCTTGGCAGAATTGATGATTCTTCTCTTTTTCATCTCCCTACGGTTGCGATTAGCATCAACACTAAAGCTACTGGAAGCGGTAGACTCACATGACCAAGGCTTCGAAGCTCTAATATAATTTCAACAGCATCAGACAGATTTCCAGTGAGACAAAAGACTTCAAGCCAAGTTAAGAAGAGGTTGCTTCGAAACTCAGATAAGATGTAGTTGTAATAACCTTGATCCCTACCTGGGGAGAAAACATCTGACATCTTCAAATGGTGGGTCCAATACAGGCACGCATACTGGACTTCTGATGTTATGCTCTTCTGTATGGTGTCAGAGTCGATGTCAAAGCGATTCTTTCCAGGAGACCCAAGGCCACACATGTCGCGCTTTAACTTCCCCTTCATGAGTTCGAAGCACTTAATTGCAAGGTTCTCGTGAGTTTTGGTCTCATTCACTTGGAGGTCTCCAGCTGATTTGCTGACAAGATAGTCTCTGAAGGAAAGGTGAAATAGCTTAATGGGGCTATCATCAGACGGGACATCGATCACCGACCGGAGCGGATCAACTTGGCCAAATACCACTCGTGGTTCCACGTTTAGCAGTTTGGCTAGTGATGTGACGGACAGCGAGTTGCCAAGAAGGACGAATGAGCCGATGATGACAGTAAAATTGGCTGTGATCTCATCGTGGTCATCTTCGGGAGAGTGACTCAAGATGAGACTCAACACTGGCCTGTATAGAGGATCATACTGGGAGTGAACCTTGGTAGATGTCTCAATAATAAAGTCAATCTTCTCATCTGGACTCTTGGTCCAATGATGATCTTTGACCATGCGGATGAAGGTGGCGGCAGCGATGAAGAGGGGGAGGGATCTTGAGACAAGGAGCTGTGTCCTGTCGTTACCAGGCCAATTGGATTGCAGTTGCATGTATTTCTGAGGATGAGCTCGATTGTACTCCAGCACAAAATTTGAGATGGCATGTTTGATGAATGTGTCGATGTCCTGCTCAATCGTTCCTAGGTCAACTCGGTGTAGAACTATCTCTCGATGAAGCCTCGTTTTCGAGAAGTGGCCTTCGATATCTAGCTCTGGTCTACTTGTGATGAAAACCTTCAACGTAGTAGGACAAGACGCCAAGAGTGTTAGAATCTCTTGTCTATCGTCTTCCTCACATTCGTCCAGAGCATCGATGACCAAAAGAAGCGGTTTGTCAAATCCAGTGTTCTGCAAAGCAACAAGCGGTTCTTGCACCAGCCTTCGCCACTGTACATCCTTCGGAGCAACAGACGACGCCTCGTCCTGTCTAACAGCATCCACAATATGCTGACGCAGTGGAGGAATGTTCAAAGCAAGCTGATAGGCGATGACGGAGAATAAGAAACGTCCGTTTCCTCTGTTACCAGCGCCCTTCTTGAAGAAGAAGGCGCCGCCAAAGGATGTCCCTCTCAAGTCACGGGCAATTGTACGAGCGATGGTGCTTTTGCCTGTTCCAGCCAGACCGGGTAGCCAGCACACGGTGGGAGATTTTGGATCTTTGGCCCAGTTCTTGATGTCCTCAAGCACTGCTACTCTCGTACCGTTAAGACAGAAAGAATTGCTAGAATAGTGGATATGGTCGATGGTGTCTTTGGGATCGATCAGAAGGTCTTTCAGTTGCGCTTTGGCTCTATCTTCAGCCATTATACTGCGGACGAATGTGAGTATAGAGTCTTCACCCTGATTTGGGCATTATAAGACTTACATAGCTTCTTGCCTTACCACATTGTAGACGTCCTTGAGGATACCGTAACTTTCCGAACCGCGATATATCTCACACAAATGTCCCGCGTCATGCAAACGATCTTTTGCTGCAGTTAGATCTTTCAGATATCCTGTGAAGTCCTCGATCTTCCAGGCATCTGTCACAGCCTTGGCCGCTGACCGTTGTCTACGGAGAGCAAATCCGAGGAACTTGATAGAGACGACGAAGCACTCCACGATAGCCTCTTCAAGCTTCTCTTGTGTAGAGTGGGGAGTTGGATCTGTCGGGGCTATGTGGACTTCTTGGTAGACGCTGCACTGATATACCAAGATTGCCATTTCTGCCATACCTTCGATGACTTTGGATCTGATTTCCTGTCCAGCAGTGAGATTCTAAAACGCATTAGTCCTTGATTCTAAGCTTGATCCGCAAAGGGAACCGCATCTCGTACTAGAAGCAGAAACCTCACAGCAGCCCAAGGAAATGCCGCAGGATTCGGATTTGCACTAATAGCAATATCGCCCACGATCGCAGCGCGACTCAGGTAGGGCACAATGCCTTCCATCATATCAGCTAACTTTCCTTTAAGCCCAACACGCTTCATCTCATCTTGCAGACTCGTGAACAGAAGCGTCACCGTAATTTCGCCATCTTCTAGATGAGAACTTTCCTGTGTTTGCAAAATTTCGTTGAGCTTCTGTCCATCTTTTGAGGCCTTGACCTGCGTCATAGCCTTCAGCCATAGTTCCTGAAAAGCCTCTTGCTGTTTCGCTGCGGCATCTGGGGGCTGGGCTTGCTGTGAAGTTTGGCTGGGCGTTGGTGATCTAGCATTACTCGCGGGGCGAAGGGACAGTCTGTCTAAAGGCACAGCAGCTGAAGTCTTGCCTATATATGGTGTCAGTGCGGTAGTTTTAATCGTTTGTCATGGAGCCTTACCTGGGACAACTGCTGATGACCTCGGTGAAGGTGTGGGCTCAGTATCATCGCTGCAATACTGAACCAGACTGCGCCAAGACATCTTGTAAGCAAGAAGCCTGCTTAATTTCAAACTGGTTCTTTGTAAGAATCAAGACTCTGACATGGCAGTTCGTCGTAACTGTAGCCTGTACGGTTTGGGAGTTCAGCTGACAACGCTAACACGGGATGAAAGCGGGGGCCGCTGATTAGATAACGCGGACCGACATGATTGGCTTGAAGATCGCCAGTCCTTGAGCTGTCCGTACAGCTACAGTGATTCACGAGTTATCATCTTATATGTCAGTTTTATCCCAGCTGTGAATTATTTCTTTCGATGAGTTGATATAGGAGAGTTTCATTCTACGTGACAAATGTCGCACATCTTCCACAGCTCGCTTCTCAGCCAGCCTGGGAGGTCGGTCTGACCAATCAGAACATGCAGTATTTTCCAGCGTAGGAGGATATCAACACGCAGGACAAGGATAATTGAAGCCTCTGGCAGATATAAGTAGTGGTTTTGTCATCGTGCTTGTTAATTGTTACGTTGATTGGTTTTGCAGGAGAGCCCCCATCAGTCTGGGCCGCGACTTGCATGTAGTCGAACGGGGAGAGATACAGGGTCACCGTCTCTATGAAACTATGAAGAGCTACTGATAGACAACAAAAGAATAGTCAAAACACGCGCCAAGAAAAGGCAAAAATGCGACCGAGGGGAATCGAACCCCTCTCTAACGCTTGGAAGGCGTTAATGCTAACCACTACACCACGGTCGCTTGAGAACATGACTCGTGTCATTGTTGTAAGCAGTCTCCACATAAGGGTATATATACTACGCCAGTCTTCCAGGTCAATGCTTAGACTTCGCTTATCATGCAACTGACAAGACTGTCTTAAGGTCAAGTACATTAAAGTAATGCATAGATAAATCCTCTTTCCATGGCTCAAGCACAAACCAAGTACTTTGTGGTACAACAGAGACATTCAGTTACCGCGGGAAGTCGTCCTGTTCGTTGGTGACCTTGCAAGCTGTACATTTTGCTGGTCTCGTAATTCCACCAATGGCTGGCAAGGAAGCTGATAGGGAGCTTCACATCGTCAAAGTCAGGCCCGAACCTGCAGGGCTGTGTTACGGTCGAGAAGTGTCGCTTGTCGTGAGAAATACTCCACGAATAGTTGTTCGACCACAAAATTCGTCCGTTGCAATGGGGCGTTTGCTAATTTACCCCTTTGTTCAATTGATCATCCCCAGGCAGGAGAGGGACAGCAGGGGCTGAAGCTTTGCCGTTCACAGTTGCCGGATAAAGGACCGAGCAGATGTGCAGACGAGAATAAGCAGATGCATATGTTATGCATACTTTATACATGCATAGTTGTGCATAGACTTATGTATGTTTCGTGAATTGACCACAGCCAACAAGGTCCGATCAACTGGTAAACGAAACGTCTTAATTAATTAACATTCCGATTGACGACGCACAGGGCTTGCGATCATCGCAAGATCCGCGTATTCCAGCTGAAGGGTGGACTGCCTGAAGAAACAATTATACGAGTATCACGGATCTGCGATTAGATCGGCGTTGTTCCCGCTGAACGGCTGATCGCTTGAAGAAACAAGTATACGAGTATTGCGGAATTGCAATCAGATTAGCGTCGTCCCAGCAGAACGGTAGATCAATCGAAGAAACGATTATACGAGTATCGCAGATCTGCCACTAGATTGGCGTCAAAACAAGTATACGAGTATCGCGCAATGGCAATCAGGTCAACTTTATTTCAACCGCCAGTGGATCTTTAAGAAACAAGTATACGAGTATCGGGGAATTGCAATGAAAGTCACCAGCGAACGAAGATTGTAAGATGAATTCTAGCCCAGAATATATTTTAGCCAGTTAAGCTATGATAATAGATACAGTATAAAAGTGAAG
Source organism: Fusarium sp. S19/10 (assembly GCA_019054715.1). Taxonomy (NCBI): domain Eukaryota; kingdom Fungi; phylum Ascomycota; class Sordariomycetes; order Hypocreales; family Nectriaceae; genus Fusarium; species Fusarium sp. S19/10. The sequence goes on along the minus strand of JAHKNZ010000028.1, from coordinate 485,900 downwards.
AAACTTTCTTATCATGTTTATCGAGTTTGTTTTCTTCCTCCAAATTCCAGTGAATGAAAAACTGTCAAACACCACGTCCTGCGTGAAACTGGCCAGTCTTTCACAACTGGCCCTGAATCAATTTCATGTGAACTTAAGCACGGACAACGACGTCACGAGCGTGGCGGCGGACGTAGGGAGCAGAGTTGCAGCCAGAGTCGTTGTTGCCCTGCTGCTGGTTCTGGTTCTGGTTGTCCTGGGCGACAGGGGCCTGGTTCTGAGACTCAGCAGCAGGAGCGGAACCACCCTCAACAGTGGTGACAACATCGCCAGACTTGCCGTCAGCGGAACCACGGATGGTACCACCGGGGATGACATCGGGGCCGGGAGTCTGGTCGTAGGCGGTAGCGGAGCCCCAGAGGGAGAAGTTGACGGCAGCGTCGTCCTGCTTGTAGACACCGGGGATCTTGACGGAGGTACCAGGGATGCTGGTGGCGCTGTTGCCGGAGATCTCAAGCTGAGCGCAGGCAGTGTAGAACTCAGCCTCACCACCGTGAGCACCGTGGAGAGCAATGTGCTCACCACGGACGATGTACTGACCATCAGGGAGAGTAGAGGGGATCTTGAAGTGGACGGAGTCCTCGTCCCAAGAGCACCAAGAGGGACCACGGAGCTCCTCAGGGCTGCCAGACTTGCAGACGAGACCCTGGTGGATCTTGTACCAGTCAAGGTTGGAAGGGTCAGCGGTGGCGGCGTTGTCGACCTTGGCGGCGTAGACCTGGATAGGACCAGGGTGCTGCATACCGGTACCGCCGAAAGCCTGCTTGAGGCCAACCTCGTCACCGGCCTTGACCTTGAAGACGTCAGGAGAAGCGGAGGAGCCCTTGTTGCAGACAAAGTCCTTGTCGTTGGGGGAGATGGAGCCCTCGGGAGCGTTCTTGAACTTCATGGGCATGTATCCGTTCTGGTGCTTGCGGATGTACTGGTTGTCGGTTCCCTCCTGCTGACCGCCGATGGTGAGCTTGTCGAAGGTGTAGTGAGCGCTGACGGCGGAGGCGAGGCCGAGAACAGCGGAGAGGTAAGCGGTGGTCTTCATTTTGATAGAGTTGATTGGTTTGCTGGAGAAAAAAGTGAATGAGTTGTTGGTGACAAAAGTCGATAAAGATTGTAAGTTGATAAGAAAGAATGAAGTGAGACTAGCTCTTTGAAACGAATGAAATGGGCAATTGATGAATGGATGATTCGAAAACCTTTGAGCGAGGTCGTCGATGGTATTTATATCGAATCTATCTCCTATCAATTGAAGAAAGCACGTATCTCAATGGGGCTCTTGTTCCTCCTTAGCGCCCATCCACCGTCCGTCCCGTATATGACCCTGGGGCCTGTATCGTCTCAAGTTCCCTCCCGCGATCCTACCATAACGGTCTTCCATCCATCGTCTGTTTATTCTCTTGGCTTCCAAAGACCGTTTCTATTTGACGGTTGTATGTCTGTTTCCCACTTTTGCGGTCTGTTTCGACGCCTCTAATCTTACTTCAGACGTTTAGTTTCTCTGGGCATCTAGGACCCCTGCTCACCCTGGTTTCATCGCGTTTCGACCACCGCTTACTCGATTATCGAACCAATGAGATCTTGGCAAATGCTGACTAGACTTTGGAATCCGGAGAATTCTGACTGTCCGAGTTTTTAATAGCCCGTCATCCTTGCTGTTTATAAACGCCGGTGAGAACGGTAGCTGTTTATTGCAACTTTTGGCAACTATCTCTGTGTCTGCTTTTTAGAATATTAAGCTTATAATGCTTATTTGAGTTCACCAGTACTGGACAGCCGTTGAAGGAAGGTTAACTTGGTAGAGTTTACGCTAGGAACTTGGCTGTACTCTATTTGAAGTTTGACGTTTCGCCTAACAGTGATAGCGCTGTAGCCAACCGCCAAGATAAGGTGATTGATCATTGATGGAACGATTCTGTCTTTAAATCTCCATAATTCTCCCGTGTTTCAGCCCCTCTTGGCAGGGTTAGCTCAGCTGTGGCTACCGCAAGGTCAGCCAGAAAGAGCTTAGATCCAGGCACAAATAGATCCATACATGACGATTGATTGGTCAGGTTTCTACCCATGCCAGGGGCAAATTGTTTTAAGGTCTGGGGATGTCTTAACAGCTGAACAAACAGATGGTCGGAGCTGTTTCTCCTACAACGGTGTCTTCAGTTGCCGGTAACCTGAAGATGAACATCGGGAGCGGACAATGGCTTGTGCAGCATGATTGTTTGTCTGGTCAACGACAGCCATCGGTGGCGGATTGAAGGTCGAAGAGTAACAGGCAGCTCATCCAACAAGTCAGTCGCAAATCCGGTGCAATTCCATATCGGGCTCCATAGCCTCCCACAACCCGATACTGATCCACCTGCAGGCCCAATCACGTCAGGGTCGACACCCCTCTTTGCAACGGTGCCTGAAAGACCCTCTTATCAAGTTTCGGGATATCACTCAGATCCCTTCTGATGATCGGTTTAAACTATGCTCTGGTCATCGATCATCATAGCAGACCTTGATATCATTCAGCTGAGGTATCAAGGCAGAAGTCCAAGCATCAGACAGAGTCATATGTGTGATGCAATCAAGATCAAGATACAAGTTTTGTTAAGGCAAGTGCATACGGCAGATGTCATCCTGAAACGCTGAGTTACATCCAAAAGTGGCATTGTACAATAGCATGAATGAATTGGCAGTCTGTGGCAACAACGTCATGGGACTAAAAGTAGAAATCGCAAGATAATGCCGATCTTCTACACATTCTAACAGGAAGTTTATGGCATGATAAGACTTCTGTGCTTGTGACTGTCTATATGTCGATATATCATGTGATTGTTCATGCAGTTTTTTATAAAGCAGAGGTTAAGCATTCCGCCGTACGTTCGCGAAGGTTGCACGTAACAGAGATATCTGAGAGGCGATGGTGGCTGAGGTGAGGGTAGATGGTGTTTAAAAAAGAGGAAGCCTGAGTTGAGAGAGAAGACAGCTAAGCTCGTGTCGGAGCGGAAGATGCTTCTGCCGTTTATCTTATCTCTGATAGTCTTATCTTATCTATACAAATCCTATTGAGCGGGCATTATCGGCTTAACTCGGCTTGCTGCGGCAAACCCTTGTGTTCTTACAATCTTCAACTTCAATATTGAAAACTCACTGAATTGGAAGACATTTTCAAGTTCAAGATGTGCCACATATCACAACACCCCTTTCTGTAGACTGAAAGAAACTCCCAGTCTGGTTATCATAAGTTATTGCTACAGTATTCTCTCATGTCACATTACTATTCTACTGCACCTGGACTCTGTCCCTAGTCTTAAGTCTCTTTTACTCTTGCTATAGGGTAAGGCATGTACCTTGGCAACTGCCAGCACAAAACAGTACTTACCATAGCGCCACAGTCTGGACTTGGCCCTCCTTGTCTAGCCACTTGTACATGTACTTCAAGCCTAGCGCCCGCTCTGACAGGACGCTATTACACTGACCTGAAGTCGAGGGAATACGAAAACACTATCCCCAATGCGTTGAACAATTCCATCAACAGATCAACACAGACTCCTCGATCATCACGTTGCTGACTCCATCTCAATAGCCAGAATCCTCCCTCCTCATCTCATCGTTATTTCCGTACACAGTCACAGTGCTAGAAAAGAGCAACTCTCTCAATGCTACGTCAATTTACCCATGCCAAGGTTGTCAGCCACAAGTTGCCGGAAGTGGATGCTTCAAATTCTCTGATTGGCGGAACAATATTCCACCAAAATGAGTCTCAATCAGGAAGAAATCTAGAATATCAAGACAATCTGAAACGTAGACGTCTCCACTCTTCAACTCTCCCCAGACCAGTAATCGGATCGTGCTCCTAAACTGAGACGGTCGAATTCAGCCGAAATGAGCCCCTGCCCCTAGACTAGACTGGGTTCAGAACTCCCGAGAATAATGGGTCGACTTCGGTACGTTCGATAAGGAGACATTTCAGTGTCGGTGTTTTTTCCTTCCATCGCTAGCGATCGTCATTTTGCCAAGTAAACAAAAATGCCGAGAGTCGTCCCATCGTCACGATGCATCTTGGCTCATTTAGCCTGATGAACCATTCGACACATCAGTTTTTCTCCAGGGCAGAAGTCCACTAACCATTGATTAGTCTTGGAGCCATGTAACTGCACCCCAGATATCTTAGCGCAAAAGTTCCTAACCGTAAAAATAAGCTGGAGATTGAGCACGCTCTAGCCAGTGGCACTGAGAGGCCAGAACCGCCGAGACTTCTGACACCCCGGACAGCTCGGGTACCGGCATACTGGGCATAACGACAATCTCCTCGAAACAATCGGAGGACGGTTCCGTTTAACTGAGAAGGGAAAAGTTGGAAGACGGAGGAATTCCACCCCGGGCATAGACTGTTGATTGCCATGGCTCGAGTATCGATTCATCATCATGTTGGAGTTCCACCCTCCTTGACCCGTGCTCCAACGATCTGCCATATTTAAGATCCTGTGCTCCCGCCCTCTTGGCACTTGGCATTCATCACTCACTCTCACATCCAAAACAATTACATCTCTTCATTCATTCCTATTGCAGGTCAATTACACACTCTTTTCTCAACAACAACAACAACAACAGTCATCATGAAGTTCTCCTCTCTCCTCTTCACCGCCTCGCTGGTCGCGGCCATGCCCGCTTCCGTTGAGCCTCGCCAGGCCCAGCAGAGCATCAACCAGCTCATCAAGGCCAAGGGCAAGACCTACTACGGCACCATCACCGACCCCAACCTCCTCCAGAGCCAGCAGAACAACGCCATCATCAAGGCCAACTTCGGCCAGGTCACCCCCGAGAACTCCATGAAGTGGGATGCCACCGAGCCTCAGCAGGGCAAGTTCAACTTTGCCGGCGCTGACCAGGTCGTCAACTTTGCTGCCCAGAACGGCCTCAAGGTTCGCGGTCACGCTCTTGTCTGGCACTCTCAGCTCCCTCAGTGGGTTAAGAACATCAAGGACAAGAACCAGCTCAAGGCTGCCATTGAGAACCACATCAAGAATGTTGCTGGTCACTTCAAGGGCAAGATCTACGCCTGGGTATGTACACTCCTATCACTCTGGCTTTAAAACTTACTAACAACAATAGGACGTTCTCAACGAGATCTTCGACTGGGACGGTTCTCTCCGCAAGGACTCTCCCTTCACCCAGGTCCTGGGTGAGGAGTTCGTCGGCATTGCCTTCCGCGCTGCCCGCGCCGCCGACCCCAACGCCAAGCTGTACATCAACGATTACAGCATTGACGACCCCAACGCCGCCAAGCTCAAGGCCGGTATGGTCGCCCACGTCAAGAAGTGGATTGCCCAGGGCATCCCCATCGACGGTATTGGTTCTCAGACCCATCTCGACCCCGGTGCCGCCAACGGTGTCCAGGCTGCTCTCCAGCAGATGGCTTCCACTGGTGTCAAGGAGGTCGCCATCACTGAGCTCGACATCCGCACTGCCCCTGCTGCTGACTACGCCACCGTCACCAAGGCCTGCCTTAACGTCCCCAAGTGTGTCGGTATCACTGTCTGGGGTGTCTCTGACAAGGACTCTTGGCGCAAGGAGCACGACAGCCTTCTGTTCAACGCTCAGTACCAGCCCAAGCCTGCCTACAACTCTGTTGTCCAGGCTCTCCGCTAAATGTGGACTGTTGAGAAGGATGCTTTGAACTAGTATCTCATTGCTGGTCTTGAGGTTGTCGAAGCATAGGGGGTTTCATGGCCTTGTTGTTGGCCTCACTGCACATATTCTTCCTGTTACATATATACTTGTTTTGCGATTGTGAAAATATCTAGATGGTAGCTGTCTGGTGCTTGGCTACTAGTATAGCTAGATCAGCGGTTAAAATATATACTTACCATCCAACTGTCTCTCCACCATAGACCAACTTGGTGACACCTTTGACACTTTTGCCCCATCCACCTCATAACTCGTAGTTGCCTTTTGAAAAGGTTAAGATTCGTGCCTCGCACATACATTCTCAGCCCTGTAAGGCCAACCCATGTTGCAGATTGGACGACTCACATGACTTGGTGACCCATGAAACATTCTAGGACTATTCCATCATCTTTGCCAAGACATTGTACCAAGGTTTCTCATTACTGCTGAAGTGCCAACACAATCATACCACTGCTGGTGGCTAACAACATCTCAATTACCACAACATACTAATTGTCGCTCTTTCGTCTTGTTCAATTCCAACCCATCGCATCGCATTGGTCTGCTCTGAAGCGACCTTGTAAATGAAGGAGAGTGGCTGGCCTTGAGAAAAGTTACTGAGACACTGAGACCTGAGTAAGTCTGCATAGGGTCTGGACGTTCTCTGACCACAAGGACACTAGACTGGTAAGACGTGGTCCTGCAACCAGCACCCGTTCGGTACTCCAAATCTCTCAACGTGGGATAGTGTCGCTTGGCTAGCTGACAGTCAGCCCGCCCTCAATGGACAGTTGTACGCAGATTACCAGGTATCCCCAATCTCTTACTCATGCACCTTCCAGTAATTCTCTAGCCTCATGCATACCGAGAATTTAAGCTTGATTTAAGGTAATGGACTAACACTACCCCGCCTGCCAAGTTACTCTTGGCAACCAAACCACCAATTACTGACGACGGCCCCGCACGGTTGGGGAAGGGATTTGCTACTTGAGGCGTCTAGATTGGCTTGTCTGCCAACCATCTGACATGCAATGAAACATAGATTGATACCCGGCATCTAGATCTGAGCTCCTTGAATTGCGGTCAGGCATATAAAGTGGTGTTGCACCGCAGTTCTTGGAGGTGCGTCAACTGCCACATACCCCAACGCCAAGATGAACGCGAGGCCCTCGATGGACAGAAAGGACAAGGAAGATGGCGCTCCTGTGCCAATTGACGAGGTTGAGGAGGTTCTCAAAACAGCACCTCAAGCCCGTGATTACTCGGGTGCCCACGAAAAGACAGATCCTCGAGAGATCGCTCTCGTCAAGAAGCTGGACTGGTGGATCATGCCGATTCTATGGTTGATGTACTGGCTGAACTACCTGGTAAGCACCTTGATTTCACAGCATGATTGAAAAACTGACGTGGCAAGGACCGTAACGCTATCGCTCTAGCCCGACTCAACACCATCGAAAAGGACCTGAAACTCACAGGCACACAATACCAAACCTGTGTCTCCATTCTCTTCGCAGGTTATGTTATCGTCGGCATCCCGGCCAACATGGTCGTTACACGAGTGAGACCCAGTATCTGGATGGCATCTTGTATGACCGTGTGGGCTATCATCAGCGGTCTCACAGCACTCAGCCGAAATTATACAGGATTATTGCTCACACGCTTCTTCCTTGGTATTTCGGAGGCGCCGTATTATCCAGGTGCATTGTATATCCTGGCTAGATTCTATACACGAAAGGAACTTGCCACGCGTATCTCTATTCTTTACACTGGAAATATTCTTGCTACTGCCTTTGCGGGATTGATAGCGTTGGGAATCTTTGAGATGGACGGAATGGTACGTCCACAGAACTGAGACAACTGAGAGTTACTGATAATTCCAGGCCAACCTTGCCGGCTGGCAATGGCTCTTCATAATCCAAGGCGCAGTAACACTGCTCGTCGCCCTAGCAGGCTTCTTCATCCTCCCCGACGAGCCCCTAACCACACGCTGGCTCACACCCCAAGAACAAACCCTCGCTCACGAACGCACTCAACGCGACACAGTAGGAAACTCAGGCGAATCCACCAGCTGGACAGGTATCATCTCTGCTGCCAAAGACCCCAAGGTGTGGCTGTTTGTGGTGATGCAGCACTGTCATCTAGGAGCCAACGGATTTAAGAACTTCTTTCCTACGGCTGTTAAGACATTGGGCTTTGACCAGACTATCACGCTTGTTTTGACGTGCCCTCCTTATTTGATTGCGGGAGTGATTTCGATTGCTTGGTCTTGGTCCTCGGGACGATTCAATGAGAGGACTTGGTGAGTTGTTTTTGTCTTGTTGGTGAAGTGTTGCTGACTCCCGTGATAGGCACATCACTATCGCGAAAGCTGTTGCTGTGTTTGGCTTTATTCTCGGATGCGCTACCCTCAATACGGGTGCTCGATACTGTAAGTCTCCACAACCTATCTCAGCGCCATCACTAATCAAGTCTACAGTCGCCATGTGCGTCTTCTCCATCGGCACCTACGCCGTCAACAGCATCATCCTCGGTTGGGTATCAGCGACCTGCTCCCAGACCAAAGAGAAGAAGGCATGCTCACTAGCCATCGTCAACTGTATCGCTGTGGCATCCTTTATCTGGACACCTTACATGTGGCCTTCCTCTGACGAGCCGCGCTACACTATGGCTATGTCTTCAAGTGCTGCGCTGAGTGTGGCGACTGCCATTGGCGCTTGGGGCATAAGGTTCTGGCTCATGCAGGAGAACAAGAAGATCCGACAGTCTGAGAACGAGGGTACTTTGTACTACGCTTATTAAGGATTGGAGGATATTTGGCAAGCATCTCACAACGGAGAGTGATGAGGTCGCTGCTTGTGAGACAGCATGTTTCAAGGGTGATAATCACAGGCACCAGCACCTCGAAGTATCATTCAACTTCAGCACCTGGTCGATTAGGTCAAGAGCCATTTGGTAGTGCTGGAAGTTAGATATCCTATTTAGATCTACATTATGATACCACAAGGGCGTAAGACACACCGCACTACGCACAAGCCCAGCCAATGTTCCAAGTAACATCAATTCGTAATTTATATCGTAGCTATCATCTATAGTAATCTAATTCCTGCGGTACTCGACCTCATTGGCCTCCTCCTTCACATCAGCCTTCTCATCCCTCGCCATAATAGCCTCAGTATCAGGTGCAAGCTTATTTCCATAACGACCAATCTTGTACCAAGGCAGAGAGAACAACTCATCAGTGCTCTCAAGCGATCGACCAGCCATCTCGGGAACAAAGAAGAAGACCCAAATCAGACCAAGTAGACAAACAGCCGCGCAGAAGAAGAAGAATCCAGTGCTCGACATGGAAAGCAGCATTAGCGGGACAGCCTTGGTGTTGCCGTACTGGTTGGCAAAGTGAAGGCACATGGTGATGGAGCTACCCAGGGCTCGGAGACGGAGAGGCCAGATCTCAGCGTTGACGAGGTATTGGAAGGAGTTCCAGCCCATGGTCCAGCCGACACCAGAGAGGTAGAGCATCACGACTGCACCGACACCAGCGTGCTTCTGGGAGGGTGTCAATGTTCCGTTCTCGAGAGCTTCAGTACCGACAATAGCGAGGAAGATGGCGATGTAAAGAATAGAGATCATCTGGAGAGTAATACCGCCGTACAAAGATCGTCGTCGTCCGATGAAATCAACCAGGAAGAAAGCGCAGAGATACGCAGAAGTAAGCTTCACAACACCAAGAATGCAGGTAGCGAAGAGCTTCTCAGATTGACCAGTCTTTCCAAGAACACCAAAGAACTCAACGGCGTAGATGGTGATGGCGCTGGCACCGGACCATTGGCCGAGAAGCTGGGCCATGAAACCGAGCATAAGACGGTATCGGTTGGCAGGGATGGTGAGAAGCTCGCGAAGCTTGCCCCATCTTGACACGCCGAGGACGGCCTCTTGTTCACGCTCGAGCTGGTCTTGGATACCGTATAGTTCTGCTTGAACGAAGGGGTGTGTTTCGGGGAGTTGTCGGAGTTTGCATAGGGCTTTGGTGCTCTCTTCGGTTCGGCCCTTCATGGTGAGCCAGCGGGGGGTTTCGGGGACGGTGAAGGATAGAAGAAGAAGCAAGCTGCAAAGAAGTCATTAGTTAGAGTGTGATGCTTGGAGAGAAGTTTGGCGGGAACTTACCTTGAGAAGCCGATGTGGCACATCTGAGGGTCCACCCACTGCCATCGAGACGTGTTGGGAAGATTAATAGAAGCACCCCAATTGCTGAAATAAGCAATCATAACACCAAGATACACCGATCCAGCAAAGATATTGGTAAGCATACCACGAATAGCTCGTGGAGCAGTCTCAGCAAGATACGTAGGACCAACAACGACTGTCATACCGATACCAAGACCAGCGATGAATCGTCCGGCAAGGATCTGACCAACACTTCCATGACTAGTAACAACAATGATAAATCCAACAAGCCACAGCAAGCAAAGAACTTGGAGAGATCGTACACGACCGATCTTGTCGCATAGGAAGAAGGCCAACAGTGAACCAGCGATGGAACCGATTTGGACCATACTGGTAATGTTGGACTCGACTTGGGCTTGGTGCTCTTTTGAGCCCTCGTCAAGGTTGAACTCCTCCTGGAAGCTCTTGAGATTAACCATGCCTCCGACAAGACCTTCATCCAGACCACGACTCGCACCAAGAATACCTTGGAATTGTCAGCACAAGAAATAAGTGAATATGGGATAAATAACGTACCAAAGACAAAAGTGCTCCAGTAAAGACGCCAATTAAGCACCTCACTAGGCGTCTCCGCCATAGCGGCCTGGTTACCAAGAGTGAACTTCATCGTGACAGACAAGAAAGTGACGATACAAGTCTACTCAGAACAAAACAACAACGAGAGATGGGCCATATATAGTATTGAGGACTCGGACAAGTGTCCGCCGAGTGAATAGAATACAACGTAGTACCTAAATGAGCCCCACGGGCAAAGACGGAGAATTCCTGCTAATGATTTGACGAGTAGATGATTGGTCAACCCCGCAGCACTACGGATGTTTCGTGCCGATTGTGGAGCATGGACGACTCCAACGGCCCTTTTTGATGCGGAGATAGTGCAATTCCCCGCATCTCCCACTTTCTTATCTTTGTCTTTACTCATTGCCTTCATCAAGAGGTATATCTCGAGTCTGGGAGAAGGTCCTGACTTGGCTACTCGTTCTTCAATCTCTATGCTTTGCTTGTATTACTCGTGACGGAGATCCATCGTCTACTGACGTTTAACTTTCTCCAAGCAAAATAACCTCCCGGTCGCACCCTAGCCCTCCCTTCCAGAACTTTTGTCAGTGTTGGGGGATCAGCACGGCTATCCGGCACCGTAGAAGGCGCACGGCATCCACCGTTTCCCCATTTACGAGACAACCCCTCAACCCAAAATAATTCCCTCTCTCGTTTACAGTAGACTAGGCGAACTCTGGCCGTCGCGTTCCCCGCAAGGACTAACGGTGTAGCCGTGGGGATTCTCCGCGGGAATGACTCGCTTGGGGAACACACACGCAGGTTTGTGTGAAGCTGCGGAGAAGGTGTGTTATGCTTAATGATGCAGTGGTGATCGTCTAAGCGCTATGGATTGCTAGTCCTTGACTTGCTCGGTCAACTTCCATCTTGTCGCGTCTCTATCCATTTATCTGGAGATACTAATAGCTCCGAAAGACCCGGCTTTAGTTCCTCCGCGCATTCATCACCAGCTTTACCCCAGTTTTAGAACGCAGATCGTCATGAGGTCCAAACTCTGTAGGCCTAGCGCAAGTAGTAAGCGGCGGGTGTTCCAAGGAACAGCGTTGGACTAAGATTAACTCTCATCTCATTTGATGAATGTTATCTAGGCACAATGCCCTACCCCAGGTTCCGGCAATCTGTTCCAATTTTCTCTAACAAAAGCTTAATGCTAAGTCGCTACCCCATCGACACCCGACATCAACACAGCTCGAGCCTCCAAGTAAAACCTTTAATGCTCTGGCTTGGTCGCATATACAGACCAACTACTGCTTGTTAGTTTATCCCTTCGATGCATGAAATAACGTGAGGGCTTACATATGACAGTACGCATGGATCTTCAAATTCTTAAGATCCTTCCGAACATCGGTGAGGAAGACCTCGACCTCCTGCACACTCCAGCCAAGACCACCCTCACTCTTAGGACGAGTAAAAGCAGCGAGACTACCAGCCGACAGACCGTTCATTCCATTCTCATAAGACCAAATTCCTGCATCGAGTCAGCATCAGGATAAAGACGGCTTGTAGAATGCCTAACCAAGTTGTTTATACTTTGGATCCTTTGGCCACGCGTTCAAAGGCCACTTTCGCTTGACCACTTCAACGTTAGTAAAGCCAGCTTCTTCGAGCTGGTCCTTGTATCTCAGAGCACTGTCCAAACCAGAGCCCATTGCTGTAAAAGCATCAAGAAGCATCTTGGACCATTTGTACAGGGCTGAGTCTTTGGAAAGGGTGTCGTCGTCTGATGTCATTGGGTAGATGCAGTCGATTAGTTCAATCACGCCACCAGCTTCGAGGTTCCTAAATGAAAGTGGTTAGCCGTGGACCTAAGCCAGGGAGTGGTTGGTGAGCTGGCTAACTCATAGCTCTGCTTGAAGAACTTGGGCCAGTCGCGAATGGACCCGGTAAGGAAACGAGCGAAGATAAAGTCGAACTTGGCAGAGTAATCCCAGGACTCTTCTACGTCGTCCACGTAAAAGGTGACGTTCGGTGGAACACTATAGAACAGTCAGATAAATTCCATCTACTATGGATTTATGTCCCACGTACGCCGCGGGCTGGATTGGGCTTAAGTCGGCTCCGATGACCTAGAATAATCAGACATAACCGCCTCCCATCTTTTCTCTAGAAACAAACCTGAGTTTCTGGGTGTTCATCCGCTGAGACATCGTTAATATGCACCTGACTTAAGCATACGTGGGTTTTACGCACCGAATTCAATAGACCAGATTCCAGTACCGCATCCAACATCGAACACGCGATCAAGCTTCTCGGGCAGGGGAGCCGCATGGAGTTTTCCGTCGAACGTGAGAAGCATGAGATGATGCTGCAAATCTTCAGGATCTAGATTAGACAAGATCATTGTAGAAGGAGGCTTAGTGTACCTAATCGTTCATTCTCAACCTGTTTAATCCTAGTCAGCAGAAATCTAGGGCAGATAGAGTATTAAGTCACTGTACCTCATCATTGGGAAGCGCGTAAGCTGAGACACATATCTAGTTAGCAACTTCGCCACTTCTGTACTTCAGTCCGAGGTTTACCTCCGTCTTTGTATGCATGATACGTCCTTCCGTTCTCCTCACGGTATTTCATGATACTTGACTTTAGCGATGTGCTGTCACTGAAAGCATCCTATCGTCGTTAGATATAACCGTGGTGAGATTCAAGGCATACTAACTCCCCCAAGTGCAGAGTCACCATCGTCAATAAAGCTGCTCGCGACCTGGAGGTAGGTAAGTGTCATCGCTTGAGTCGTCTAGATCATGGCTCTGGGATACTGACATTATCGTCAGCAACGATAGTCTCTTCGTGAGGCGTGACGGCCATTTTAGAACTTGGAAAAGTAGATTGCTCAAGATCTAACGGTCAATAACGTTACGTTCGGTGAGTTGGAAAGGCCAACTGAGAAAAAAGAGATCTGTTTTCTGCAAACGATATGCATCATGCCACCAACAATCACGTGGGACCTTCAGAGGTTGAAGTCTCATTCTATAGGGCGAGTTGCCACAAGCGACCTTCTGAATATGGTAGGATGCGCCATTTATCCACTCAATGAGCCGGGTTCCCCTCTATTCTGGGATGAACGCATGCATCATTATGTTGTTATGAAGAATTTTGTTATTTATTATTGGATAGGAAAATGCTGTTGGTTCGTACCTTCGGAGAATAAGTCGAAACGGTGAACTATTCCCGGAAGCGAACCAACTTGTGGAGACTCGTGAAAAGTATTTAGGTCCATACAAGATCTTTTAACCAGATTGATAGTTTGACATCATGAGTCAGGTCCAAAGCAAGAAATCTTTTCCGGCGATGCACCAGTAGATTTAAGAATAATCGTAGAGGTTAGAGTGTAGAAACAACATCTATAGATAGAGATCAAAGGTCGTTGAAGTCGAAAGGTACCAAAGATGCAGGGTACATATCCGGAAGCAAATCACTTCCATACATGAAATTCTCTTCCCAGTTGATTTCGTTCGACGACGCGTCGGCAACATCATCATCGGCCAAAGGGTGTAGAAAGTCCGTGGTAACATGTATGCTCACGTGCGGTTGACCTTCCGAGGGCGAACTATGATTGTGGTTGGGCAATGAAGTGTCGTGAATGGTAGGATCGAGAAGCTCCCAGATCATAGAAGGGGGGAAGCTAATGGTTGTGCCAGTGACGTCTACTTCTGCTTGAGGTCTCAGAACAAGTGATTGCAGTCTGTTCAGGCTCTCAAGCTAGTGTTTTTATCAGCAACGGTTCGCACCTTCTAACAACAGTTAGGCCTGCATACCTTGTGAGACACACATGGCCAAGTTTGCGACAAGTGTTCAAGGAACTTCTGTCCCTTCGCCAAATTCTGACTAGCTTTTCGAGCAACCTTGCCGTTCCTTACAAACTGGTAAAGCCATGGAATCGTCGACGTTGCTGCGACAGCCAAACCGATCAGAGGATTAGATATCTCAACAGACAAATCTTCAAATATCCCAATGAGCCAAAACACCCAGCCAGAGTGGAATAAGGCCTGGTCCACTACCTGTTGTAGAAATAGCCTAGATTGCCTTATCCCTTTGTTGCGACGCAAAGCAACGAGATGAATGAAAGGATGGTTAAGCAGCGCTAGCGACGCGTGTAGTATGACGTGTGTTGTTAACCAAGGATTCCAATACTGACGGTAAGCCAGTATCTCATCTCGCTGTCTTTTGAAAGGGAATAGGCTCCTCATCAAGTGCTTTTGGTGAAATTGCGCCTCATACTCGAACAGGGAGAGGTTGAGCTTGGAGTATGTAGACTCTGGCAGCCAAGGTATCTGAACTTTCCCCACCCTGATCTCATGAAGGTGACAGGCGACTTGACTCCAGACGGCAATCATTCTCCCGGCGTGCGTATTGATACCTATATCGTTGGTCGCCCCAACTGCATTATCAAAGTCTAGGGTGTTGGCCTCGCTCGTATCAAGAGGTATCGGCGGTGGGGGTGCAGAGCTGGATGGATGGTTGCAGGTCGGATCAGACTCTGGAGCCCGTGGCATATGAGGAAAGAAAATAGCTTCAATCATGTAGATACACCAATGACACCTGTTCTCGTTGTCCTGTTCTTCGATGTCTGTCGTCTCGTGCTGTCGAAGCTTCCGTATGCTCTCTAGACGGGTCGCTGTGCCAATGGACATCCAAGCCCGGGACAAATCGCTTTCTACAGATGTGTAAGCAACGTCTAGAAGCCTTTTTGTGGAATTTTACCTGCGATGTCTTTCAGCGCCAACATGCATAACGCCCGGATGACTTCTACTCGAGGTTTTCCTTCGGCAGCGAGACGCTGTGTAGTAGCTGCTGCAGAACGGCTATAGAATTTGGCGGCTGCCTTGTGGCTCTCGTGATAGAAATGATGTGTTGAGAACTGGAGCATGAGTGCTAAAAAGCTATGCAAGAAGTACTGAGGAGCATTCTGCAGCTTTGATCGGAGGCTATCGAGTTCAAATAAAGGGAGAGGTTGCAAGTGGACTGTTGTTTCGTACGCTCGTGCGAAGTGATCCAATACATCCTGGGGAGGTTCGGGGCTATAGCGCAAATTAGGACCATATTTGCAGAATGTCGATGTTATTAAACGTTACTGGGTCTTGGAGAAGGTTATTGTGGTGAAATAACCTCTGTTTTCACTTGTTGTGCGCGTTCGTGGCTGTATTAGTGCACTGGCTTGAACATCTTGGCTATTGTTTGATCTACTGGAAAATCGGTCAAATTTAAGGGAAATCTAGTGTTTCAATCATTACGGACCTGAGTAGCTCGGAGAGGGCAGCAACCTGCGCTTCAAGCGTTCGAACTCTGTCTTTTGTAGATTGTCTGTAATACCGATAAGAAAAAGACGACATGACCCGTAGTTGAAGACCGACCTTTGGCTCTTTTGTGGTCGGATAGTCTTATCTTGTACTGAACTGCCTCTAAGGGCATACTCACACGGCAGATGGAGTCGCTCACAAAATGAACAAATTGGTCGCTCTCCGGTACATTTAGATTTCTTTCGGCTGTGGAAAGTTAACGTTGGCAGGCATTCTTCTGGTGTTGGTCAATGTACTTACCGACAGGGTTCACAGGCCTGTCGGCTTCGGCCTGTTTGAATCCCTGAGACTGGATCCATCGTGATGGTTGCTGATAGGAAGAGAAGAAGAAACTCCGTGGAGTATGACTAAGGACCTTAGGCACGTGAATCATCATTGACCCTATGATACCTACCAATAACATTGTCCGTATTCGACTAGCGGGTCTCACATGAACGGCATTTTCTTGACACAGAGAGCGTTCTCCGCCCACGTGAGCTTGGGGCAACGCTTATGATTGGACAGACATACAATGAAAATTATTGGGGTATCTTCCGCGGAACTCCATCAGAGTTCCGGCTTGAGAAGGATCAAAGTAGACTATATAACCTTAAGATAGAAAATATCTATAGATATACCTATTGTTTCTTTCATCCATCTTGAATCACGAGATATCCAGTTATATTGAACTTTCACCAAAATGTCAACACCAGAACTCATGAAAGCGGTCGTCTTCGATGGACCATTCAAGGTCTCTGTACAAGATAGACCCGTCCCTCAAAGTATGCAATCAATCCACCAACCCTGCGAGGACCATTTCTAATTTTCACCAGTTCAAAATTCACAGGATGTTATCATAAAGGTCAACTTGACTGCGTTGTGCGGATCGTTCGTGTTTACACTCACCTCAACCCATTAACATCCAAATATTGACAATAGCCCAGGGAACTGCATCTCTATCGTGGAGTTGAGTCGACAGAGCCTGGCTTTATTATGGGTCACGAGTTTACGGGTACAATTGTCGCTCTGGGTTCTGCTGTAAAATCCGTCGAGGTTGGAGATAAGGTTGTTTCACCTTTTACTGCTTCATGGTAAGAAACAAGCTTCTCCCTGTTATTGCCCCGTGAGACTTGCTTACCAATCCCGCGACACTTCTTTGTTCTCTGAACTCATACTAACGCATCATGACAGTGGTCAATGCTACTACTGCCAAAATGGCGGCTCAGCGAGATGCATCAACAGCCAAGCACTCGGCTCTCCTAATCTCGACGGAGCCCAGGCCGAATACGTCCGTGTCCCATTCGCGGACGGAACCATCATCAAAGCTCCGACGGGCATATCCGACCAAGCTCTAATTCTCATGGCTGACATATTCCCAACTGGGTATTTTGGCGTCAACAGCGCGGTGGAGATGATGCCGAAACTTGACTTGCAGGACGCGACTATCGTGGTGATAGGATGCGGCCCTGTGGGATTATGTGCCGTCGTTGCTGCGGCTGCCTTGAAGCCGAAACATCTATTTGCTGTGGACAGTGTACAGGCCAGGCTTGACCAGGCAGCGAAGCTTGGAGCTGAACCTCTCAACTTCATTGAGGATAACGCTGGAATGATAGATCGTGTGAAGTCCGTAACTGATGGTCGTGGTGCCGATATCGTGGTGGAAGTCGTTGGTCTGTCACCAGCTCTCCGGACAGCGTTCGAATTGGTTCGATCGTTTGGTGCTATTAGCAGTATTGGTGTTCATAACGCTGAGGTATGTCTTCTTTTATGCTGTCTGTACGGCTGAGTACTAACTAGATACAGATTCCATGGTCAGGAAGTGAGGCTTACAAGTAAGTAACCTCTATTGAATTCAAGCACAGCGAGGCTAATTGTCGGCAGCAAAAATGTTCGCCTGCAAATGGGACGTTGTCCTGTAAGAAGCATCTTCCATGAAGCCATGGAAGTCTTAAAGCAAGAACAACATCCTCTTGGGTATGTTACTCTACATCAAGTGCTTTCCTCGATCTAGATCATCAGCCGGCTAGTACTGAGGGTCCAACAACGCTAACCTTGTACAGATTCTTATTTGATAACATTCTCCCGCTTTCCGACGCGGTGCAAGGCTACGAGCTATTCAACCAATCTAAAGTTCAGAAGGTGATTTTCCGAGCCTAAGCACATTTGTCAGGAACCACTCCAGGTACACACAGTTAGCCATCCATAGACGATGAAGTCGAGGGAGTAGTCTCTTCCAATACAAGTTTTAGCTCAAAACCGAGAGTCTCTAATCGCAAAGCCAAGACGGGGCATATCTACGCTCCAGAGAACGGTTTGTGCCAGAGGTACTAGTCGGTTGACGTGAGACAAGTTTGAGGGTAGTAACATTGCACGCCACACAACGTAACACATATCTCTCCACCAATGCAGGTCGAATGTAGGCGAGTTATTAGAGACATCGGCGGTAACAATGACTACAGTCTTGCCCAATAGGATGTATCACACACCGCTGTCTCTAAAAACAACCTATCATACTACCATAATTGTTATGATGGCTATCTTTGGTAACCTACAAAAGTACACACGTGTGATATAGAGGTGTGCTGTGAGATCTATAGTCTGAGGTAGAGGATAGCTCGCTAGAAAACTATAAAACAGGCTCACTGTTCCTTTATTCCTACATGGCACGGTAAAAGCACAACTTCAGCGCATACCCAGGAAGAATTTGCAGTGAACTCCCGGTTCTCTTGAACACCAAGTGACAAGCTTCAGATAAACAATAGTGGAAGACGAAATGCTTTCCAAAAATGTACTTGTTACCACTCTTATGATACTGACTGGACCGGGAGTGACAACCAACGTGGTGAGTGGGATTTCCTGTTAGGCCGACGTTTCATGGCAGGGGTCACAAATAACCTTCAACCAGCACGTCAATCAAGGTTGTATTCTCATCGGTGGTCAACCAGCCTGTGCCGGAAACCGCAAAGGTAGTCCAGTACACATCGAAGGCGGGTCAACCAAAATTCACGCACGTTTCAGCGGCAACAATGACCCTTTTGAGGAGAATTCTGGCTGCATCTTGAATGCCGAATGGCCCCAGCATTATGGGGACATCTACTTTGGAGCGGATAATTGTCTCTATGAATCCCAGGGTGAGTTCATCTAAAATGATCGAATACTTACCTTTGTCGACGGTCTCTTATTTGGCGACAGGTCAGAACATCAACGGCCAATGCTGCACCTCAGGCCAGGAGTTTGTGCGTAACCCATATAACTACTGGTACGGCTAGGAATCGGTTCAACTTGGGAGTCTTCTCTGTATGGAATCGCGCTGAAGAATAGGGAAGATGGCTATTTGAAACAGTTGGCATTTACAAAACTAGACCCCGTCGAATTTATTTTCGGTCTTTCCAAGATTTTTGGAAATCCAAAGTGCTTAGAAAGAGACCAGCCCCCCTCTGAACCATTGAAAGATAACGACTCCGCCATGAAAAATCACGGACCCGGACAGTAGTGACGTTTTCCAGATTTACCGACTAGTCGTACTTCCAGCACATTAGTAAGACAAGATTAAAATGATGGTATTAAAGTATACTGGGCCACATGCTATGTACTTATCTAAATGTGCAGTAATGTCTTACAAATATCATAGCAAGACCAGATCAGTATAAGCTGTGTGCATGTGTATGTACGGAAAGCAGGTGTGTCCATATCCCGCCTCAGATCAGATCCTCAAGCACAGCGATTGAATTGCAACCTGCAACGCTATACGACCTCTACCAATGTAGCGTCATCAGCGTAGAAGCTCAGACGCTCACATATGCCAGTGACCAAGACACTCGCCCCCGCGTCCAAACGATCCTGCGTCCACGCGCACGTCGCTGTTGCAAAGACCCATTCATTCAATGGTCCTCCAAAATTAGTCTGGCCGAACACAGCAGTGCCCGTGCCACACGACAGCCCCCGAGTGAAACAGCCGTCGGCTAATGTTGTCTTGACCCAAACGGAGAACTGGTAGTTCGTATCGGGTTTTATCAGCAGGGAATCGAGGGGATGTCGGAAGCCGAGGTTTGCGGGGCCTCCTGGATCGCCTGTCATATAGCCAGATTGGCTACCCCCGTGAACCTCGACATTGGAAACAGAGATGGTTCCCATGCCTCGAGGTAATTCCCAAGGCGCGATGGTATCGTCCTCGAAGCCGGCATTTCGTAGGAGGTTCATTGGTTGCTGTGAACCAATTGACGTAGTCGTTGACGGCTCTACGGATGTGGTAGATGGTTCGGCAGATGTTGTCGCGATGGAAATAACTGTTGACTCTGCTGTTGGTACGATGGATTCGCTGACGGACTCGGTGGTGCTTTTAGACAGAGCAGAAGAGACAGAAGAAACGGAAGGTTTGCATGGAGATGCCAAAGCATATTGGCACAGAGCCAGCAGTTGTAGGAACGTTGGCTTCATGATAGTAGTGGTAATACCGAGAAGACGGAAATAAAGTCAAAGGTATAAGTAGAGTGAATTGAGAAGGGCAGAAGAAGGACGGTCTTTTTATCCCTCAAGCCACTGTTGAACTTTTCCAATCAGTTTCATTACTTTAAATACAACAGGTCTAGTGGTCGAAACTATTGATTTCAGACTCTGCGCTATTGAATTTCCCCTGCATTTTTGTCTTATTGTGGAGCATCCGGAAATAAGCAACCCATCCTTCTGGTAAAACATCACCGCATCCTGCTTGAATGGAAGGGTAAACTGGGACTTTGTAATTTTTTAACTTAAACATATCGGGATAAGATGGTAGGTATTGAATTGATTTAAACTGCACGACTTGAAAACTAACCTTTAAAAAAACCTGAAATAGATAAGAGAGCAGCTTTCGATTCGTGTTTATTATTATGAAAATTTATTGGTTGCTGTAAAATGCACGCCCGACTTGTCAAGATTTGACTTTTCTGAAAGAAGTCGCTATTAATTACAACATTGAAGAAGTATTTAACCTCGGGCTTATAGTTCAAAGAGGAACATGGATGTCAAGATAATAATTGCCAATTGATGGATCTGATCAATCTCGCAGATGAATACTGTTTTCGATGAGACTGTAGACCGAGTTGGGATGGTCCCGGGTAGGTTCCATTTTTAGTTAAGCGAAGCGGCGCAGTAAGACAGATGAGCGGGGAGCTGAAAAGTGAAAATGCATATTTTACTTTTCACATGACGCCCTGAGCCCGCTGCTGTATTTAATATGGGCAATCTCTGCTCACATTGCAAGCGTATAGACTTCAATGCTCTATTTGAACAAGACACAAAGTGCTTTTACGTGGGCACCCTTGCCGACATTGCCCGGAGAACAAGATGCTCTTTCTGCCGCTTTGTGGTACAGGTCATCAAGAGTGTTTGGGCTAACTGGAAAGACAAGGTCTGGGAACCCTCTCGGGCAGCGAATATCAACGTCTGGGTAAAGACAACCCTCTGGGCTCACTATGCTAAGACGAAAGACTCCGACGCGCATTTCCGATACCGACCATCATTGGGGACAGATTGGGAGCCAGATGAGTCTCAAAGAACCTCTTATGGCTCGCCCCGATACACTCTATGTGAGGTGGACTTGATTCGAGACTCTGAAGGGTTCAAATATTTCACAGACAACCTTGATGTGGATATTAACCAAGTCCTAAGCAGGCGCAGAACTCCCCCAATGGTTGATCGAACTCTGTTGAAGTCATGGATACAAGAATGCCAGTCAAACCATGCGCATTATGTGATAGCTGGAGAAACTCAACAGACGTTATTGCGGTCTACAGGAAGATTCAGGGTTATTGATGTAGAGGCCGAATGCCTTGTCGTTCCGTCCGCAGACATCAGCTATACGGCCCTTTCATATGTTTGGGGTGGCATTCTACATACGAAGACGGATAGTGAGCGCGTTGGGTGGGTTAACAGCCTCTTCGAATCGAAGACGTCCACCAGTCCGACAACTCATCGTCTTCGTGTTGAGAACTTACCAACTACCATCCAAGACGCAATCAAGTTGACAAGTCTGATGGGATGGAAATATATATGGATTGACCTGTTATGCATCCACCAAAATGACATGGCAGACAAGGAGGTATTGGTCAAGAAAATGCACCTCATCTATGAAGAATCCTCGTTTACAATTGTTGCTGCAAGCGGAGAGGATGCGAATGCACCTCTCGCTGGATTATTCAGCCCTCGAGACCCTGAGTCAATTGGCGAGATTAAGCTCAAAAATGATTCCATCCTTATGGCGCCTGCAAGACCTCAATTGCCAGAACTTCTTGCCAAGACAGTATGGGCGACTCGCGGTTGGACATTTCAAGAGGATGTGCTCTCGAGATGCTGCTTATACTTCACGTCCACAGAGGTGTTTTACTCTTGCAAAAAACATCTCCAGGAATACCCGATGACCCGCGAAGCTGAATACGATGGTTTTGGTATTGGGAGATTCAACGAATGGAGAGAGAGCTACGTCCTGGAAACGAGGCTCTCGAAAACCGCCTACCAAGCTGCTTCTCCTTGGAATGAGGGTTGGAACCGATTTGGTAAAGGATCGTCCTATTTGCGCTCGAAGGCTACTGTTCTCGATCCAAATGGTACCGTAGGGGAAAGCACCCAATCTGAGACAGGGGCTACCAAAAAAGTCCGCTCCGTAGAAGACGAATACTCCTTTAACTTCACAGCTCAACACATCCCAGAAACTGGCCTTCACGAAGAATATGCCAAGTTTTTGGCTGATTATAGCCAGAGACAGCTATCAAATCCTGATGACGTTGTCGAAGCTATGATGGGGATCCTCAACAAGTTTGATGTAACTCCCAACATCGAGGCCCATGGAATGATAAGTGGCCAGTTAGAGCAGGATCTTCTTTGGGTAGCTCTTAAAGAAACCTCACTACGGCGACGCAAAGGATTTCCAAGCTGGTCTTGGGCTGGGTGGATAGGCCCAGTTGTTTATGAGACTACTACGTGGGGAAAGTCCACCCGCCGTTGGCTGTTTAGACCACGTAAGTTCGCATTTATTCTGAATTGCAGGGACATGTAGAGTTGACCAGTAAGCGAGGGCCTATAATAAAAAAGAACAGCTAGCTATGAAGCTTCTATTTGACATCCATATCAGCACAGAAGGCTCTCTTATTGCCACTTTGAAACGGTGGAGACTATCGAATGGCCCCGATCCTTATCCTTTTGACCCATTGCCTGATCACTTAAGAAGCCCAGGGATACTGAACATCTACACATACGTCGCACAAGTCTCCAGCCTCACATACCAGAATTCCTCTGTTGTTCGAAAGGACGCAACTGCTTTTAACGTCCCAATACTAGTTGCAAAAGTTGAAGGCGATGATGAAGAAATTCCCGTCATTCCAGACTTTACCATCACAGCTGATCCAGAGGGAGACTACGTCTTGGAAATGATTGGCAAAGGAGAGAGGCAGGACGATACGGATAACATTGACTCCTCGGGACCCAGTTACACTTTGATGACTGAGTATATTGTTCTTTTGCTCAAGAAAAGTCGAGAGCATTTCGAGAGAGTTGGGCTTTCCCTCGTTCCAGCTGAGAGAAATATACCCGAGGAAACAAGGGCTGCCCGTTGGAAACGATCTTTGATGAACAAATCTGTGTTGAAAGATGCTAGTAAACTCAGGTTTGGGAAGAAGGATTACATAGATCCACCACCTTCTTGGGCTCTACGCTGGGTATCTTTAGTCTAACAAGTTTCGCGTATCACAGAATTTCCAATTTCTTAGAGTCTGATTCGTAATAAGCTCATATTGAACGAAATCTCTTTCAGAATTGTTCGGTCCTACTTCAGACAAGGGTCAACCAACAGCTGCGGAACGCTCCCCGGTGACTCTTCACCGAACTCTCGCTCCACCTCAGTGGGCACAGACGACAACAACACTCCACTTCTAATATCCAACGTTCAGCCCACTTTACCTATAAAGGTTTTACGCTGTGGTCTAGTCTGTTTTCCTGTTCTTTATTCAAGTCAATTAAATCCATCAATCATGAGTTCAACTATCAGCGAGGAAGACTATGATGGAAATGATTTTACCGGATACGCCGATGATACCCCTCTTTCCCCCGAGTTAACGATAACCCATGAGGATGGCTCTATTGAACATAAGACAATCGACTTTCGTGTGCTTAACGATATAGTTCAGCAAAACGATACAAAAACTCTTAACCAGTATCTGGAGAAAGGGTTATAGGCCGTTCCAAGAGTACCTAATATTCCTTGTTAATATATTAGAGATAACGTTAATATAGACTACTTTTATACTATAGCTTTTACAGGATTACTTAAGGTACTGCAGATACTTCTTACCTACAAAGCTAAGGAAGATACTTAATACCCTAAAAAAGTTTAATTTAGGTAGCACTATTATAAGTTATTACATACAGTAGCTAAAATAGGTTATTTTAACGTTATTAAATTCTTACTTAAAAATTAACTACTATACGCTGATATCTATAAGTAGAATCCTAATAAGCTTATGCCTATTCTATTAGCAGCAGACTTCTTTAAAATGTAATCCCGCTACCCGGTAAATAAGGAGGACAGTATCAGCGTGGCCAGAAATAAGCAAGTTATGCACCTTCTACTTAACTATGGAGCATGCGCTAGTAACGCTGTTCTCTCTGTTCCCTGGGAGAAAATGAAGACACTATGGGAAACAGTTCTCAGTTACTCTGTAACCTGGGCAGGTTCTACGTTAATTAAAAGACTCATCGAGGCAGGCGCAGATGTTTGTTCAAAAACAAGAGCAGCAAAGTTGGATTTAGGGCGTGATAGCCAGCTCGAAGATAAGATATTTAAAGTTGAACTACTCTTCCTTGCATGCTCTTTTGCAAATCTTAACGCTGTTAAGACTATAATTAGCAGCCTTCAGGCTAGCATGAATAGCCAAGAGGTAAGTTGCATCCGAGGTATTTATGGAAGACTGCCTATTTACTAGGCTACTTGAAACACTATTAGGCCTTTGGTTAGTAAGTTATAGTTACTTTAAGAGAGGTTGCCAAATATTACTACTATACTTATGTTACGATCCCCGCGGTTACATCACGTGTACCCCACAGTTTTCACCCTATCAGATGTGGTTACCACCACACCTTCTGACATAAGCCGTAACCACTCCACCATGGTCACCTCTTAACACTACAATCACAGATAGTAACCAACACAGTTACCATTAACCACAGTTACTCCAACCGTAACCACCTCATGTATATATACATTCCTTTAGCACTAGATAGAACACTTAGCTCACCAGCTATCAATAAGACTTCTTTATCTAAATACGCCTAACCCGCTCTATTCACTATTAAGAGACGTAACACTTCACAACACTTAGTATCTACGCCCTACACATCTGCCAACATAAACCTAGTACGGACTAGTTTATCCCTTAGGAACCCTAACTGTTACACGTTAATAGCTCTTATTCAGACTGTACCGCGTAACACTAAGCAATACCCACGCAATAGCACCTACTACCCTAAACCAACCTGCTACCGCCCCACGCAGCCAGCAGCACCCCCAGGCTACACTAGCCAGTAGCCAGCCTACTCTTCAGAAGGAACTTAAAGTCCCCATAGACATAGGCGATAAAGAGGAAGAAATTATTCCAGCTCATCCTAGTACTTATAAGGATGAAGTCACTAAGCTCAAACAGAAAATCCGAGAGCTCAACAAACAACACAATAACCTCCTCAACGTAGCCAAGTACAATTCAGAGGTAGCCAAAACCAAGATCGAGGATCTAGAAGGAAAGGTAGCTAACATCGCCAATATTACTAAAAACCTTAGCAAAGAAGCAGAAAAAAGCCAATAACTCTACAAGGAGTACATTGAACACACTGCAGCACTCGCTTTAACTAGAAAAGATCCAGGAGAAATCCTCCGACCTCGCCAACCTAACCCATATAGAGGCAAACCAGAGAAACTACAAGGATTCCTCACCAGTCTACGCAGCTACTAGATGTACTACCCAATTCAGTTCAGCACCAACGAACTTAGAGTCAAACACGCTATAAGCTTCCTCAAAGATAAAGCTTAGAGACTTATAGAACCAATCGTCAGAGACTTTATAAACAATCCACCCTATGCCAGGAAGGAAATAACTACCTACATCTATGAAAAATACAAACACTTCAAAAAAGAACTTACATATACCTTTAGTATCGCTAATAAAAAACGAAAAGCTGAGATAAAAATCCGACAGTTAACCCAGAAAGGGTTAGCAGCAGCTTACCTCGCGGAGTATCGCTTCCAGGCAGCTAAGCTTAATTAGAACAAAGCAGCTTATATAGCGTAAGTATACCTTAGACTTAAGGCAGAAGTCAAAGATGCAATAGTCTACATTAGAGATAAGCTAAAGAACCTAAACAACCTTACTGCTATAGCTATAGAAATCAACAACTAGCAGTTCAAATAATAAAAGGAAAAACAAGCCAGTAAGCAAGGAGGATTGTATAACCCAAGTTGGAATAAGAACAACTCGAACGGAAACCGCAACT
Source organism: Fusarium sp. S19/10 (assembly GCA_019054715.1). Taxonomy (NCBI): domain Eukaryota; kingdom Fungi; phylum Ascomycota; class Sordariomycetes; order Hypocreales; family Nectriaceae; genus Fusarium; species Fusarium sp. S19/10. The sequence continues at coordinate 459,645 of JAHKNZ010000028.1, read as the reverse complement.
ACACTAACCAGGGAAAACCCCGACAACCCAACACGTCTTACAGAACCTATGCAGGACCAATAAATGTAAACGCTATCCAGACAAACTAACCTGCACCCACTTGCTAGAACTGTAGCAAGAAAGGACACTAAGAACGAGAATACCGAAACCCTGTGAAAACTAACCAGAAGTACAAACCAGTACCTAAAGGTAAGAACATCCGGCAGACTAATATACAGGAAGAACCACAAATAGCAGTATAAACGTTAAACTAAGTAGCTATAACAAGATCTGGATACAACACCTTAGCGACGTAAAGTTAGACAGAAAGACCGCTGCAACCACGCAACCCGTTCATAAACTATACTAAGACCATGGATAAATACTACCCAAATAGGCAGAAACCAGACCTAAACTACAATGCCCTCGACGATCCGGAATTCGTAAAGAAGAGATAAGAAGATAACCAGAAATACGCTAAGTATATAAGACAGAGAAAGGAAAATAATCCTGCGTTTAGAGAACACTGCAGGGAAATCTCAAAGAAAAGCAGAAACAAGCAACAAGGCTGGAAGCCTATACCGGAAACCAAGACCCCAGTAGCCACTGGATGCAAGATTGCAGTTGTAAGAAAGGGAAAGGAGACCTCCCCTAACCCAGAAAGACCTCTAACCCTAGAGGAAGTCTCATAAAGACTAAACCAACTTATAGATCAAACCTTCTCGAAATTACCAATTCCGCAGGCAGATGGAACCATTAGAACACTTTAGGAAGTAATAGAACAAACTAATGTTAATACTGCAATTAACAACATCCTAACCAAGCAAACGCGACCCAACTGATATTTCTAAGATTAGAATTATGCTAGTGCTGTATAAGTAGACCTAGAAAGATAATATAGGACTACAACCACCAAACACTAGAAGGCACAGGCCTAGAAACAGAAGCACAACTATAACAACAAATAGGAAGGCCAGATTAGCGAAGCAGTGCTATAAGCAAAAGAACAAGCTAAAACAGTGCAAGACAATAACATCTACATAAGGGCAATTACCGCAGAATAAGAACAGAAACTAACTAGTTCTGTACAATAACCTATGGCCTACCAGGACCTACGACGATACCCGAACAGCCCCAAACACAACCAGATCTCGTAGATGTTATGCACAGCTCACTATTGTGCACTACACCAACAAGAAAAAATAAGCAACAACTGCTTTCCACTAAACACCAAGGCCTATATTCACCAGAGACTATACATCATTATTAATACTGTAGGATACTAACTATCCAAATAGTACCTAGAAAACAAAGTAATAAAGTTTACTATTTACACTAAAACAAGAAAACAAGCACTTGCATACATTTAAAACAAACACTCCATCAACCAATAGAAACACCAAGTAGAGTCAACTACACTAGTAAACTTAATAAACAGGGAAGAAGACAACGAACATCTCACCAAGAAATAGCAATAAGACACAAAGGGTAATCCCAACAGAGGAAATACACCAGACCCTAAAACCCTAAGACAATAGGAACACCAGGAAAATGAAGAACAGTGAATTAGCACAGAAAGCTAAGAAGCCATAAACAAATGCTCCGATAACGCACTCTGCTGCAATAGCAAATGCAACCTACGACACCCAAGTTAGCTAGAAAAAGACAACAGCTTGCTATATTAGAGCTGCAGACAAGCTTAATAAAGCCAACAACGCTTTTAAGGGCTCTTAGAAGGGCCTTCAATAGTCAGAGAACTTGCCTAGAAATACAAGTATAAATTAAGGGAAAGTAGCTAAACGCACTATTGGATAGCGGAGCTAAAACCAACTTAATTAACCCTTACACAGTTAATAAGTTGCAGCTACTATAGAAATACAAGGATAAACCTAATCCTTTAACAAACTTCGAAGGAGAAAGAGCAGCCTACAATAGAGGACAAATCACCAGAGAGATTAATTACTTAAAGGTATTCGTTGGAACTCAAAGGCATAACATTAACTTCAATATTACCCTAACATTAGGCTTTAACCTGTTTTTAGGGTACCCATAGCTACATCGCTATAACCCGCAATTTAATTAGAGGACTAGCCAGATCACCCGCATAGATAATCCCTCCGATACAGAGGATAATTCGGAAATAGAAGATAAACAGAGATCTCAAACTTCAACTAAAGCAGCCAGCAAAGTACAGCGTAAGAAACACTCTTACCCACCCCTAAAGGGGATACAACAGAAATACAAAAAAGGCAAGACTAGATATATCAGATGAACCATCGCGACATTTAGCGCCTAGCTGCACGACCTTAATAGGAAATTAGAAACACAAAAGATACCACTTACAGAAGATTAACTTAAGAATATACTATAGGAGTACCGTTGCTATAAGAAATTGTTTAAGAAAGAATTAGATATAAAGGTACTACAGTACAGCTACTGGGACTACAAGATTATACTTAAATCAGATGATCTGCCATTTCAGAAAATCTATAATCTCAATGAGCTAGAACTTACTACGCTCAGAGACTATCTGGAAGAAGAATTACGGAAGGGTAACATACAAGAGTCAACATCCTCAGCAGGATTTCCCGTTATATTTATACCCAAGAAAAACGGAAAACTACGACTTATTGTGGATTACAGACGACTAAACGACCTTACCGTTAAAGATAGGACCCCACTTCCGCTCATCACGGAACTCAAGGACCGATTGCAGGGAAAACAAATCTTCACTACTCTTAACCTCAAAGGCGCTTACAACCTTATCCGCATTAAGGAAGGCAACGAATGGAAAACCGCCTTTAGAACCAAATTTAGACTATTCGAATACTTAGTCATGCCGTTTAGCCTTACGAATGCACCAGCTACGTTTTAACGGATAATTAATAATGTTCTACGATAGTACCTAGATGTATTTATAGTATACTACCTTAACAATATCCTAATCTTCTCGGACAACAAAGAAGAACACTAGGAATACATCTATAAGGTTCTTAAAGCACTATAAGATGCAAACCTTCTAGTAGAACCAGAAAAGAGTCACTTCCATGTTAAAGAAGTTAATTTCTTAGGATACACCATCTCACCAGGAGAAATTCAAATAGACCGAAAAAAGATATTAGCAGTATAAGATTAGCCTATACCTACTACAGTTAAGGAAGTACAAAGCTTCTTAGGTTTTGCCAACTACTATTAACAATTTATTAAAGACTTTAGCAAAATAGCTAACCCTCTTACGGAACTTACAAAGAAAGATACCAAGTTTATATAGCACAATAAGGCATAATAAGCTTTTAAGAAGCTACAAGATGCTATATTAAGCAAACTAGTTTTAATTATGTTTAATCCAAAGAAGGAAATAGAACTTGAAACCAACTCCTTAGACTTTGCACTAGGAGGATAAATCAGACAACAAGATAATAAAGGCATATTACATCCAATTGCCTTCTACTCTTACAAGTTACATAGAGCAGAACTTAACTACCCTATTTACAACAAAGAATTCTTAGCCATTGTTAACTACTTTAAGGAATTCCAATACTACCTTATGGGAAGCCTCTATTAGATTAAGGTCTACACTGACCATTAGAACATCTTACACTTCGCTATAACCCAAGAACTAAACCAACAATAACTACGCTACGCTAAATACCTATGTAAGTTTGATTTCGTAATTATATATTGCAAAGGATCTGACAATAGATGCGCAGACGCTATTAGCCGCCGACCAGACTTCGAGGAAGGAGTTACAAGCAAAGCTTAGGAATAACTCCTAGAGAAAAACAGCAACGGGCAATACCAGTTTACTACCCCTGCAAGGATAGTAGCCTGCATAATAAAAGAACCACACCTCGGAAATAATAAATAGGGATAGATTCCCTGAAAGGAATACGAAAAATACCAAGATAAGCTCAAAAGAGAGCACTAGAAGAACCATGCTCCTTTTGAACAACTAATAAGAATACCTGCTATATACCTTTGCCCCAAAACAGTACACATGTAGGCTAACTTAGCCTTAGAAGCATGCAACGAATGTAAACCCGAATTAATGTGCATCTACAGAGCCGCAAGAATTAAGTTAGTATACGAAAATGGCCCCAAACGACACAGGAGTCTTTAAGAAACGATTAAGATCTTTAATAACATAGGCTACAAGAACTAGAGGTTTGCAGTAGAAAAATGCATTAAATAGTATACAAAATGCAACTTAACTAAGAAAATCAGACGAATAACTAAAGATAGTAACTTCCTTTGCAAATTTCATTCACACCCCTTACATAGACACTAAGGTGTTACTAAAACACTTAAATGACTATAAGGATAAGGATACTAGTATAAGAGAAGGGAAGTAGAGCAAGCAATTAAACAATGTAATGTATATATACGTACAAAAGCATAACGCTACAAACCCTACGATATACTGCAACCTTTACCAGTAGCACAATAACCTTGGGACTTAATCACTATAGACTTTATAACCAAGCTACCTTTGTTAGAAGAACCCTTAACTGGAATCTTTTACAATAGTATTATGGTTATTGTCAACTAACTTACGAAATTCTTATACTACCTACCCTACAAAGAATCTACAGACGCAGAAGAACTTTCCTATATCTTTTATTAATACATTATTAGTATACACAGACTACTAAATAAGATCCTATCGGACAGAGGACTGACATTTGCAGCCAAGTTTTAGCAAGCACTCATGTTACACTTAGGACTTAATTACCGGCTATTGATAGCCTTCAGACCCTAAATAGATAGATAAACCGAACAGATAAATCAAGTGTTAGAACAATACTTACAATACTACATTAACTACAGATAAAACAATTAGGTTAAAAAGCTACCTATTGTACAACTAGCTTACAATACTACCTACAATAAAAGTACAAAGTTAACACCAGTATACGCCAATTTTGGATTCACTCCTAACGCTTATTACAGCAGTCATAAACTAGATACAATTAACCCTGCTGTAATCTTAAAAGTAGATGAACTGAAAAATCTATATAAAGAAATAAAAACAGAATTAGAATTTGTTAAAAAACGAATAAAAAAATACTATAATACTAAGAAGGTAGAAGGACTAACCTTTAAGGAGAGAGAGATAGTCTACCTAGCAACAAAAAACATCACAACAAAACAACCCTTACACAAATTAGACTATAAATACATTAGACTATACAAAATTATTAAGAAAATATTAGAAAACAACTACAAACTGGACCTACCACCGAAAGTTAGGCTCTATCTAATCTTTTACATTTCCTTACTTAAATCAGCAGCCAACACAATACAAGTCAAAGTTAGCAATAAGCCAGAAGAAATCAAAGGACCAGAAGTCTACAAAGCAGAGGCAATTAGAGACATAAAGAAGGAAAACAAGCAGATAATGTATTTAGTAAAATAGAAAAACTACCTAGAAAACGAAAACACATAGGAACCCCCAGAGTACCTTATTAGTACTCAACGACTTCTAAAGAACTTTCACTAACAACGGAGTTAATCCACTCAGAAGGAGCATTAACAAAAATAGAGTTCCAGTTAATCAAATCCACAGCCCCAGCAGCAATAGAATCTACCACAGAGGAAGATTCTTCCACCGCCGAAGGAACCACTAACAACTCAAGATCCCCCTCAGCCTAAACATCCTACTCTAACATCTTCGTACCCTTAGACTAAAGAAGCCGCTTCTAACAACAAAGACACATTAGTTTTAACAACCTCTTATTTACTTAACGTTGCAAATCCAAAAGCTCCTCTTCTGTAGCCTCCTTATCAGCCTCTAGATAGGCTTTAGCCTAAACTAAACAATCCGCTACTACAAAGATTAGCACGAAAATCAAAAAATTAACAAAAAACAAACCCTTAGCAACAGATACTCCTTTACTATCGCAAGTACGGCCACAGCGCGTACACTCAGAACAATTCTTATGCCCCTCTTTTATAATGCATTTTGCGCTTTTCAATTTGCAGAAAGAACAAGGTATAACGACGTAACCTTCAGACAAAATCAAGAGAGCTCTACGTTTACAACGAGTAGTCTCTGCAGATGACATAGTTAGTACAGAAACATAGGTTTTTACAGGATTAAGTTGGATATATAGGAATTAACATGGAAGACAGTAGTGTTATGCAGGTCTTAAGGATAAGACTATAGAAGGGGAGAGATTATATTATAATCCCCGCAGTTACATCACGTATACCCCACAGTTTTCACCCTATCAGATGTAGTTACTACTACACCTTCTAACATAAGCCGTAACTACTCCACTATGGTTACCTCTTAACACTACAATCACAAATAGTAACCAACACGGTTACTATTAACCACAGTTACTCCAACCGTAACCACCTTATGTATATATACATTCCTTTAGCACTAGATAGAACACTTAGCTCACCAGCTATCAATAAGACTTCTTTATCTAAATACGCCTAACCTGCTCTATTCACTATTAAGAGACGTAACACTTTGCAATGCTTAGTATCTACGCCCTACACATCTGCCAACATAAACCTAGTACGGACTAGTTTATCCCTTGGGAACCCTAACCGTCACAACTTAGCTTTCTTTTAGATTTAAACCCTACAATAATTAATGCTTAGGATAACAACGGAAATATACTATTATATTACGCTATCTAGGCTTTTAGCTACTATAAGGCAGTATTTACTCCTATTTTTACATTCTTATATAATAGAAGTGCAAATGCTAGTATTTGCAATAACAAGGGTTAGATACCTCTATATACTCTGCTTAAGGTTTATAAGAAGGAAATACTCTGCTATAGCTATAATAAGTCTAAGTTTACTCTAGATAACTCTACTATACTTACCTTGCTAGCATATAGCACTAGTGCTATAGATGTTAATAATAATAGGAATATACCTCTATATCTTATATCTAAGATTCTAAATTATAATAATAACGTATTGCTTCTGCTTAATTACAGTACTAACCCTTCCTAATAAAATAAAAAACAAGAAATAGCTTTACACAGAGCTGCTTATAGTAGAAGTATAACGGCGTTTTTAAGACCTTAAGTACTAAAGCGGATTACGCTATAAGATAATGTAATAGGACTTTTAGTTAAGGCAGGAGGAGAGGAGTTAATGGACGTTATAGATACAGAGGGTAAGATACCACGACAGTTGTGCAAGGAAAAGAGGGAATTTTGGAGAGAGGATAATATCCCGATTTGGCAGCGACGACAGAACCAGTCAAACGGCAGTCGGGGTAGTCGAGGCGGCCGTGGACGAGGTGGCAGAGGGGGTTAAGAACAAAGAGAGAACGGGGAAAAGTCCCTAGATGACATTTAAAAGTAGATAACGTTTCAGTTTAGAAGTTAATCATCGGAGCTTATAACATGTATTAACAACGTGCAGTATTTGAGAATACCTTTACACTTTGACCTTCCTGATTCTTAGATAGACTGCTTGGCGTTTAATACTGTTGAATCCGAGAAGCAGTGGGATGGCGGCTTTTGATTATGAATTCGGACTTGGTGAATTTATGATGTCGTTTCTATCGATCAGCTAATAACTCAATCCAGCTATCATTTGAACGCTTCTCACACAATCTACTGCGAAAAAGTCGTGCGTTGGGATACCCATGTTTGTGACATTAATCCTAGATATGGCGTGCTCAAAGGCTCCATCTCAGATGCTTATCCACCTGTCAACTGCAAGAGATCGCACACCATCAGCACTGCAAATGAGATATGGTGTGGGAGCCAGACAATAAATAGTGCGGGGAGGAAAAGCGAGTAATTTAAGAGTTGATGGGGTTGCTTAAAATTAACTACCTTGAGTCATATAATGTTGAGTGTTTCATATGCTGGGGCACCCTTTCATATCTGCGGTCTTAACTCGATTGAACTTCAGGTCTTCATTTCTTTAGGCGACCCTTTTCATACTGAACCATTTAATATCCCAACCACTCAAGATGAGTCCTTATCTTACAAATGGTCGATCGCCATCGCCTGATGAGGCCGCAAAGTTTGGTCCCGGCGTCACGGTGGCTGTTATCGGTGCTGGCGTAAGCGGTATCTGCGCCGCCGCATACCTCATAAGAGAAGGAGCCAAAGTTACTGTATTTGAGCGATCCAGCGTTACATCTGGTGTATGGCACTACGATCCCAAAACACCGACAACTCCGGAGTACCCCAGCGAGAAGCCTTCTGCAGGCGACTACGTAAAATCGTCTCCTGGACAATTCATACCAAAGACTACACAGGGAAGATCAAAGAGCACGAGCCATCCCCTTGAAACAGAAGATCGTGAGGCCCTCGAGGTTGCCTTCTCGCCTCCAGGTCCCGCATACTTTGGTCTACGAAATAACATCCCCACAAGTCTACTCTACAGCAACCTCGGTCCTTGGCCAAAGGATACCGATGATATTACAGGCCGCGCCAACATTCAAAGCTATTTACAAGGACTGAGCAAAGAATTTGGAGTCGACGATGCAACTGTCTTCCATACACGGGTCGAAGATGCCAAGAAAAGCGATGACGGCAGCCAATGGAACTTGCGAACGATAACTCTACTCAAGGGTGACGGCCAACCAAAGCTTGTTGAGCGAAATTGGATATTTGACGCTCTCGTTGTCGCCACCGGTCATTATAACCTACCGCGCATCCCCGACGTCCCGGGACTGGCTGAATGGAAGGCTCACTTTGGCGATACTGTTATACACACCAAGCAATACCGTCAACCGGAACGGTTCACTGGCAAAACAGTCCTTGTTATTGGCGGAGGGGCTTCTGCGTACGATGTCTGTCGCGAGGCGAGCGAAACGGCCAAGAAAGTCCTCCATAGCACCAGAGGAGGCGACTATGATCTGCCCCGATCAATGTTTCCCGAAAGTATAGAGCACGTCGGAGGCATTGAGAAGTTCCTATTGGAAAAGAATGAAACAACTGGCTCAGTGAAGGGTCACGTGTTATTGAACAATGGTCAGACGCTTGACGACGTCGACAGCGTTGTTCTGGCGACAGGGTATATCACTTCGTATCCTTTTCTTCAGCAATACCATCGCGATGATGTAGCTGTTGACGATGCTACGCAGGATATACTCGTCACTTCAGAGGGGAACATGGTGCATAACCTCCACAAAGATATCTTCTACACAGAAGACCCGTCACTGTCATTTATCGGTGTACCTTATTACAACGTAACCTTCTCGCTCTTCGACTTCCAAGCACAGGCATTGGCCCGCACACTCACAGGGAAAGCACGGCTCCCAAGTCGGGACCCGATGAGACAAGAGTATGATGAGCGTGTTGCTAGCAAGGGACGAGGTCGAAAGTTCCACAGTTTAGCGGGCGATGGTGAGGAAATTCAGTATGTGAAGGACTTGCTGGACTGGGCCAACTCGACTTTAGTTGATGATGAGATTGAGCCTCTCATTGGCCACTCGCAAGAGTGGCTGGACAAACACAACAGCTACAAGGAGAAGAGGAAACTATTGAGGGTAGCCAAGGGTGCTAAGCCTGAGGCACTATGGGCTAGACTTAGCGACTTAGCGAAAGCCTAGTCAACTAGCCAGGTTCATGCATTTAGAATATTTACAGCTATGAGTTTTCTTTGATGAGATTAAGAACCTATTTTCCGCTTCGTAGAGGTATCCTGGAGTGGTAAAGATCTTAGAGGAACCAGAGAGAGAAGACATAAGGCTCAACACATGGCCGCTTTGCCTTGTCCAGCACGCGTGACTTGCTGTTTGTATTACGACTTTGTTTATGTGAAGTATTTAGAAAACATGAGAGCTATACGGTAGACACCGTGGGGAGAGATGTCCTTCTCAAACTCGAGTCATAAGTCGACAACTGGTTCAAGGCCTACAGTCTCGTTACATGGATCCATGGTCAAGGTTAGGGGAGAGGAGCTGATGGACCTCATGGATGCAGAGGCTGACACCACAATCTAAGAATAAATCCTCCAGCACGACTCATTGATACCATGCCTACTGTAGAAATACCAGGTCGTTCCACTATGGCTGAGGAGGCCACTGCTCGACAGGCCAAACACTTGGTCCAGCACAATTCATCTTAATAGCAATGACATTCCACCTACGAGCATGTTAATCAGCATCTGAAGGGTAGTTGAGAGCCGAGACTGTGCTTACCCATCGGTATCAAACTGTTGCCCTGCGAGACCGCTGCCGAAATGAATGCAATCACCAGGCCCTTCAGCAATTCTGACATAGTAGTCGAATACAGTATTAGAATGAAGATTGACGATACGGTTACTCTGGAATAGAGTTAGTTACATGTAACCGGGTTCAGGTAAAGACTATAACAAACATCATTGCACACTGCAATACCAGCATTATTGACGCAGGCAGCGCGAACGCAAAGTCGTGGAGCGAAGGCAATAACCCTGTTCAACTTCCTGATTTCGGACACCGCATTGTTGAAATATGCAAGGTGATTTCTGTAGGCAAAATGGCAGACAGGCGGCCCGGAAAAGGCCCTCTTATCTACTGTAGTCGTTGCACCATCTTCGATGTCGGTTGGGAGACCAGCAACCTAAGAGCTCGTGTCAGCTTTTATGCTAGGTGGAGAAAAAAAAAGGAAAGACGAACGGTGGAGCTGAAAGCGAATGGGAGTGATAGAAGGTAGGAGAACTTCATGGTGAAAGGCGGTTCAGGATATTTCAGAAGTTGTTGCGTAGTGAGAGAAGGCGTTGAAGAAGGGAGGCTTTTGCTGTTTATATACTCGAGATGTTCAGTGCTACCAGCATTGAACATTATCAACCATTGGTACACTCTTCGCCTGGATTGATGGTAGTCAAGGTGTGATCAATCTGATCCTTCAACACTGCCTCATCCTTAGTACAAGATTAAGCTTAACTTTAAGAAACTCACTAGCCAACCCGAGGGGACTCCATACGAGGCAATGATTCCTTACCTGTTGTCTGAGTGGCTACAGTGATGTAGTACTGGGCAAATGAGGCCTAGGCGGGATGTAGTAAGGTGACTTCGCGGCACAAGCCTTGGCACTTCGCCCCGCCCGGCAAATGTGTTATTCTATTAGGTGTACTTATGGGTATCTTTGTGCATTACAAGATGTCCCATAGGCAGATAGAAGTAGAAATTACATGTTACCTACAACCCTGGGTAGCGAGGAAAAGGTCAGCGTCGTGGGTAGTGAGGAAGCTGACTGCTAATATAGTACGTGATTATTTTTTCTGTAGCCGACCTTGCAAGTGTTGCTTGTTTTTTTATGTATGCCTCGCTTTTATTAATTTCAAGCTCCTTCCTAAACCTGTAAGTCCTTCCAGTCTATATTCCTAATCTATAGCACCTTCCTTATAAGTGTAGTAAGTCTCCTAGATCCTTGTAGCAGTGATCCAAGTCCAAGGGTATTGGAGAAGTTAGTTCCTATAGGGTGGGATTTCCCTTGGCAATCTTTACACCAGCGGCAAAGCTGTAGAGACCCTTGTTACTGCTTTTCAGCTCTTCTTGGCGTAATGAACCAACGTGAGTAATAGCGTCTAGATAAGATAACAGTCAAGCTTGTTGTCTGCTGTTCATATCATGTGTCTTGCTTTACTGCTATTTCAAATGTTTGATTGCTCAGTGACTCGCACATTCAGGTATCTAGTCAGGACAATAAGATAAAATAAGATAAGAGATAACACTTTTTAGTCGTGAAAGCGGGGTAACGCTCTCAGATCTGCAGAGAAAATGACTTGCTGTCTGTACTCCAGCAACAGCGTAATGTATACCTCTCGCTAGCAATCTCGCCCATCACCCACTTTTCAAGCTAAAGCCTACAAGTCGATATATTAATTTCTCCTGATTGGCAGAGAATCGCGAAGGTCGATTAACAGACTGTCACTCTGCGAGTCACACTTAGCTGACAAGATGTTTGGAAGCAACTCCTTTCTAGTAAGAAACCCTGTATTGAGATGATATTCATGTTTGTTTTAACACGGATCTGTCAGAGTCAACGTTCACTCAGTACTTCTGCACCTGCGACTCCCAATGTGTCCCTAGACGCAGCTGGTCTGGTCGCTGTCGCAGACCTTACCACGATCCAAGAAAGAACTGTCCTTACAGGAAATGCCACATTGACGGATATGCTGATTGTTTGTCCTGGATTACATATGCAACAAAAGTGGACGGCCCTCAATGCTGGCGAGTACCCTGCTTGTGGAAACATGGTGTCGGGCTATGTCTTTCGTGTCGAGAACCCGGCTACTGTGTATTACCTACAGCGCGTGGGCAGGACTGGTCATTTGACAACACTCTCCATGTGTTTAAGATTGGTACAACCGTCAACAGTCTGAATGGAATGAAACCCTGGTACTCTCTCGTTCGGAATGCCTTGGTTCCTCGTTTTGACACATCTTACGCTGCTGGGTTTGTATATCTGGTTGCTGCTCTATGGGGCCTTGCAGTGCTGGTTCTGATGGGCGTTATGCACGACTGGTGGGGGTTTGGGGTCGTTGTCATGCTGATGGTCGCGCGACTCGGCAACATCATCATCATTCGCCGAAGAGCCGAGCCGGGATGGTTTGGTGCATCAGAACCTGGCGTCAACGGTGACCTTCTGATTCTTCTCAGCCAAGACCGATGGGTCAGAATCCAAGGCGCAGTTGACCACTTGAAAGCTGTTACTTCGGGCCAATGGCTTCGAGATCCGACGATGAGAGAGAGCTGGGTTACCGCCTTTTCTACTATGGTCGTATATCTGGCGGCAGCCCTCGTTAGCAACGCGACTCAATTTGGCAAAATCCTAATACTGGTCCTCTTGGGCGGCTCGGTAGCTCTTTTGGCGATAGCGAACTCTTTGACAGATAAGCTCTTGATGCACGGCTATGTTATTCAACGAGCGGATGGGGAGCCTAAGAAGTATAGACGACGCGTCGAACTAGCTGATGAGTTGGTCAAAGAGATGGGCCGTGACGACTGGGCGATTAGGATGGGTATGATTCCACATAAACCTGAGTCAGATGGGTCAGTTACGCCAGGGCCAGTAGTTATGTAAATAAATATTCTAAAATCTTGGACGGCAAATGGCTGCTCTTGGTAGAAACAGGAAAGTATTCTGTCATCATTCTTGCGAGGTTAATACACAGAGCAATAATGTCCCTTGTTCCTGGCGGTCTCAATTAAAGCAGTACTCTTTGAAACATGCCTTACACCCCTTGGGTAATTTCCCGTCCTGCTTCTTCATGATACCACACGCAAGGCACAGCGGCCAGTTTTCCTTGCCACCATAGTTACCCACCTCCACGCCGTTATCAATCATTCCCACCGTTTCGTTTCGGAAATACTGGATCTTGGAAGTCGGCTGACCGCTTACAAAAGTATAGTTGAAGTTGGGGATATATATGATAGTAGCGACGTCCTTCTTGTTGCAGCCGAAGAATACGGGCTTCTGGTTCAACTTCTTGGCCACAAAGGTCTCAGAAGACGGAATTGCTGGCATGCGCTTCAAACCCGCTGCCACAGCTGCTTTGTAAGTGTTCGCGATCTGTGTACCGTTGGGGTAATTGTCTTTTGTATCGGCCGAGTTCTCATTGACGATGATTACGTCCACATCCGACCTGTACAGGAACGGCCAGATCGGGTTACCCTGGTAGCCGACGCCGACACCACCATCCACTAGCTCCAGAGTCGAGAGAGAAGAAACCTCGGGAGACTTGCGACGGCCTTGGAAAGGATTCGGGATAAGTCCGAAACTCTGGCGCACGGAAACCTCGTCTTGTCTTGAGCCAGGCGGAGAAACCAAGGCGGCAAAGTTCTCAACCAGTGTGGCAGCGGCGGAGTTGTTGGCCGCGATGGGTTCACAACCTGCTGCAAACACATTAGAGGATATTCCGAGCACGTAGGCGAGCTGGTCGTAGTTGGTGATGCAGCGCTTGGTAGGATGGCCGTTAGAGAAAGACGTTCCGATATACTTGGAGACAGCAAAGGCCGCAACTCCAGAATCCCATGAACCGAACTCGTAGGGATGGAATTCGTACTGAGTCGCGTTTCTGTCGGGAATACAGGATCCAGTCTCGAGACCAAGCGCTGTAATGATCGGGTATGGTGCCAGGTGGTTCTTGAAGCTAGAGGTTTGAGCGATGCTGGACATCGTATTGCGTACTCCTCCATCGGCGCCGGACAGAAGACCATACGCAAGCAGTCGGCCCCAAGGATCAATGATGGTTGGTTCAAAACCAGCCTTCTGCTTCGCCTTCACATCTGCTTTGACCGTATCATAAACGGACTTCTTCTGAGACGAAACCAGAATGCTAGTGACGAGAAGGCTGCTCTCAAGCGCTTCCTCCCATAGATTCTTTTGCAGAGAACTGACTGTTGGGTAGTTGTTGCTTGCAAGTGACGATAGAAGCCAAGAGCCGCCTGAGAGGCCTGCTTCGTAGGTGAGCGCTTGATAGAGTCCACTGACTCCTGTCTTGACTTTCTCGCGTCCATCAAACGCCTTAACAACACCAGCACCGCTAAGCATAGCCCTGTATCCACCACCGCTCGAAGTGAGGGCGATTACAGGGACCTTAGCGCCATTTCCGTAGTCATGTCCAGACCATCCTTTGGTGACTTCATCGAAGCCCTTGTCGACGGATCTCAGCCAAGTCTTCAAGGCGGCGGAAGCCTTGCGATGTCGCTGAGTAACGAAGCTTGACTCAGAAGTGCTGACGCCTTTAGCGTCTCTGACAAGTGGTGTTGATGGGCATGATGCGTGCCTTGGCGCGTAGGCAGAGCCGGATGTGGGAATTGATGATCCTGTAGCGACTATGGCACCAGACAAGCAAGCGACGAGGGCAACGAAGGACACCATAACTGCTTCTCAGTAAAGGATAATTGGCACTGAGATCCTAAGACTACAGAGGATAGACTTCCATGGCGGGAAAGTGATGATATAATATGTGCAAGGCTCCAGCACGTGTGGCGATCGTATGGGCTACGAGATGCGCCATTTGCTTGGAGAGTAAACGCATTGGTCAACTCATCCTTGCAATGTTGCAACCGCTAGCAAGTAGTTGGACCGATTTACGAACCTTCTCTTCCGGGGATAACGCGATACTAGTGTGCCGAGGTAGTGGCGGAAGTTGCAATAATATAGAGTTGAGGTATAAATATAATGACTGTAGTCTACCGCCTCTGGCCGTTTATTATAGAACTATTCTATTGTCACTTCAGTCTCGATGAAATGAACTTAGTGCCAGAGGCTGAAGTTCATAACGGCAGGTCTTTGTACAGCGGAGTAATTTTCGGGAGTTTCCAGCGACAAGGGTGGACTGGAATGTTGACCGCCGACCCTGGAAAAGAAACCGATACCGGACTAGTGCCGATTTCTAGTATCGGGACACCTGCCAGATGGATGGCCTGTAGAACGCGGGGTACTCACTAGTTAATCGTTGGTTTGTAATCTTCACATCTGGAGGTTTCGCCAACGCTGATGTGATCGGTCTCTTTGAGCTCCTGATGAATCTCTCTATTTGTCACCACTGGGTAGTATCCGCTTGGCGTAGGTCGATCACCGATACTGAAATGCCCAGGAGCAAGCTTGAAGGAGTGGACCATAACGTATGCCTTCCTTCTAGAACCCCTGTCTTAGACTTAATGATCCCATGGCAGTGGAGTTCTTTCTTCCTGCGTCTTACCAAACTGATATTAGCGCCCGAGGTGCTGATACGTGTGATCACCTCGTTATCTCCAAACGAGACCAAGCAGGCAAATTTGGGTATTAAACTGAACCCCGGGACATTTGGGAATCAGTTTAGTTTACACTGAGATGATTGATAGCTTCCCTAGCATACGGTCCACATTCTGAATCAGCGTGATTGAAAGCCTTACTAGTATCAATCCAAGAAGTATCGACCACTTGTATAGTCTAAAAGATTGCCACGAAGGGCAGCTTCAGCGATAGCGACCCGTCCACGCTCATGAGGTCGCCCTTCCGTTAGCCACCAGTAGGCCGTCCGTCCAGTCCAATCCTTCACATGTATATTACTTTTATCCAAACGAAGCAGGAGTTCAATCACACAATTATCCCCTTTGCGCATAGTCCACCAGAAAGGTGATTCATCGTCCTTGTCGTTCTTGTGAATATCAACTTTTCCTGTTCTAAGAATTAGCCTTACCATATCCCTCCTACCCCGAGATAGACACCGCCGGAGTGGCGTTTCACCATCATCGCCCTCGGTGGACAAATCTATGTCCCACATTTTGAGAAGCATCCCCGCCATTTCGGACGAGACGTCGTCCCAATCTAAAGCCAATTGCAAGGTTGATTCGGGCCAATCGTCAGTGGTGCTCTTGATCCCATTTTTCGGTTGTAAAATAAACCATGTCAGCTCGAAATTCTGACGTTTTACGCAATGCGTCAGGATGTCTGATGGAACACTATCCCCATAGATGTCCTTGAGAAGAATGGTAGCGACTTCGTTTTCCTCGTAGGCGATGATATCAAAAAGAAGGTCTTTGATATCCTTTTCTGTCAACTCTCCTGATTGTAGGGACGCTTTGAGAAGCACCTCCACAATTTCGGGATTACCTTCCACTGCCGCGATCCTTAGTGGGAAGCTTCCCATGGAATCTCTTACAACGGGGGGGACTCCAAGATTGATAAGAGATTTGACCACCAACACTAAGCCGCGCCTTGTAGCAACATTCATTGCCTCATCGTCTTCACCTTCATCATCATCATCATCATCAGAAAACTGAAGATTGAAATCATCCACCACACCGGAAACCTTGCGTGTATTGGCTCCTGCATTTAGCAACGTCGACAGAATGTCGCACACAGCCTTCTCGTGATCGCTTGAGCTTGACGCTCGGAGAGACTGCACTGCAAAAAAGGCAGCACCGTCGAGGCAAACCTTCCTTTCTATAAGATTCAACAACATTGGCTTAGAGTTACCAATAGTATAGAACAGGAGACCTCTCTCCGTCGTAGGATCTGCACCAGCTGCCAGCAGACAGTGGATTGCTCCATGAGCCTCTGTCGACACAGCCACTCCCAAAGGTGTCTCCCCATCACCATTTGTTATATTGACATGACTGAGAAAGTCTGCTTCTTCTCCTCGATGTCCAGGGTCAGAAGGCCTCCGGCCAGCTTGTAGCTTACTTGATAAGTCCAGAAGCAACAGCGCTAGGTCTTCTCGGCCCTCCCTTAGAGCCAGAAGTAGGGGAGTGTTGCCATCGGAGTCTTTGCTATCAAATTTGATCGTGTTATGGTTGAGATATATCTGCAGGGCGCTGAGCGACCCGATGGCAACAAGGATATGTGGAGCTGTGCCACTAAGGAAAGGCCAGCCCACTGGCGCATGCATACAGTCTGGATCCATCTTTAACCATAGAGATGAAAACATCCTCAAGCGATCTGGCTGGTGCCACTGGAAAAGTTCCAAGAGATCGTTTTGCGTCGTGCTACATTGTTCCACAAGGGCAATGTGCCTAAGGAGAAATGTGACTGCGTACGGTAGCAATGGAAATTTAACTGAGAGCTCGCGTCGTGATAGCTGGCTACTCTCCAGGATATCTTGTAGGGCAATGTATCTAAGAAATGACCTGGATATCTCAAAATTGCCCATCGCATCAACACGTTGAGAACCAGACGCAAAGTCGACCTGCATGAGGAAGTTCTGTTGGATGAAATCTGCAGCAGACTGGTGAATGAATTGTGCCTCACGGTCCCAGTCCTCGCCATCAGTTTCATATATTTCCCAAACCTCGCGGCTCTGGAATTCTACCAAACCTCGTGAAATATACCGAACCCGAAACTCAAAATCAGATATAGTATCTGAATAGTTTGGATGATCTCGTAGTTCCGATGACCTTGTACAGGTCATGCTTTGACTAGTGGCGAGTGCTTCTCGAAGTTCATGAGCAGATAAGGGTCGCTCAGTGAACAACACCCACTGGAACAGCTTGACCATTTGAGCTCTCTCCTCGCCCTCTGCTCCACTTAATATAGCCTCGTAGAGGTCTTGGAGTGTCTCGGGGATAATAGTAACTGAATGGAGGAGGCTCGCAGAGTTTAAGCGACACAGGACACCATCGCGGATGATGTCTATGACCAGAATAGCCTATTGAAAACCACCTTGAGCTTTCGATAGGATACCCTTTTCGATCTCATAGCGCTTTTCGCGTAAATTCAACTTGTCCAAGAGATTCTGAACAACCAGTCTGATATCTTTGCCATTCTTCTCCTCAACAAGTAGTGTTGGTATCGTCTCGAGGTCTAAGATAGGGTAATGTCTCGAAGAAAAGCATATTTTTACCAAGCCTTGTTCTTCCTCGACCATGCTCATGATATTTCTGAAGTACTGGAGCAGCTTCTTCGCATCGTGCTCTCCACACTCGTCTAGTGCGTCGACATAAATCGCTACTGGATGGGCTTTAGTACCTTGGACAAGGACTTCTGACAGAAGTTCTTCGAGCTCTGATTCTGCCCAGACCCACCCGTCTTTGCGCTCGTATCCTCCGAAGCGCTCTTCTTGATATTTGAATCTTTTAGTCAGTTTTTGTAGGTAGCTAGGGAATGACTCAAGTAACGAGCTCAACAAGGCGCGAAGGAGGCCGAGAGGAGTCCTTTGTAGCAATACTCCGCGACCGTGGATGAAGAAAGATACTACAAGATCGATTGAATGTTGACGTTGCATTGCTCCGACAGCAAACTTCATTAGAACAGACTTTCCAGTTCCAGGAGAACCTTTTATCCAGAAAAGTCCTCGAGGAGTATTCAACCAAGCCTGGTATTTTTTGTCTTCCAGGAGCCATTCGCAGGTATTCTTGTAGTAACGGAGTTCGGCGTTTCTGTGGTCCTGTTACTGAAACGAAAGCGACCTCAGGCAGCCTTCAGCAATCAGCACTACTTCATGCAAGTATGTTCAGCCATTCACGTACTCTTCTCATCTTCTGAGAGTGAGATACTGGCTAACAAAAAGTCAGTTGCAGTATTCAACTCTATGGCAGGCTCTAACTACCCACGATTATGCCTGAGTTGAGCCCGTCCAACTGTCTGTGATTCCACCAAGAGGGGCTTTAAAGCATGTATCACTCGTTGGTAGACATTGTCCTCTCGACTGGTGAATTTCACCATCTCGGAATGATTGCGGTTGATAGGGTATTGTCGAACACTGCCACAGTTCGCCGAAGAGACTTCAACCAGTACCTCGCTAGGGCCTCTCATTTCCCATCTCCCCCCCCGGTACCTAGACTCAAATTGTTAGATTTAAAAAATGGAAAGCCCGTCAAACATACCTGTCGTGCAGTCAAAGACCTCTCCGTCTCATAGAATGCAACGACTTGAAGGCATCCCGCACCTATAGCACCACTAAATTCTCGTTGCAGTCGAGAAAGAAGGGGCGAGTTCTTCCCAAGGGATTCTAGAAGCGCTCGGTTTGGCGAATCCTTGACCATGGGGACTAGACACTCCACAGCAAGTCCTTGATGAGGAACACCAAAGAACATGAAGCCTGAGAGCAAGTCAAGCATGGGCCTTCCAAGTGGACCAGGCTCTTGTGCTATATGTACTATCGTCTACACCTCGTGTAAGAACAAAAGAATAAACAGTGGTTGTGCAATGTTCAACTGACCTCTTTCACGAGAAGGCCACCTAGGCTATGTGCGATAAAGACTATAGGTCGAAGACGACCTGAGTCCTGACCCTCCATTAGACAACTGCGAAGTTTCCAACTCTGTTATGCCTTTGATTACCTGGATTCTCTCAAGATCAATTTGTAAAGACTTTGCCAAGTCTGTCAGGCTTTGGAAGGAGCGGCTATCAACAATCTTGGTGTCGTATCCGTAAGAGAGGATTCTCGTGTTGGGTGCGTCGATGGGCAAGCCGTCTCGAAGCCACACAAATGGTCCATCTTTTTCTTTGAATGAACCAAGTGCATGGCCTCCAAGTCCGGTCACTGCAATTATGCTGATGAAGAGTCAACACTGAGATGTGCTAAGGCATTGATTGTCCTTGGCATCTTACTCGACGTGACAGTCATCAGAATTTGCACGCTGAAAAGGTGTAAATCCTCTAAAATGTGTATCAAACACAATGGAACTGAAGTCCTCTCCATCTTCTAAGTGAAACGTCCATTCGTTTTTAGCCTGGTCTAAGAAGCACGATGGTATCTTGGGGAAGCTGAGTGTAGCTACTTTACTGGCATGGTCACTTGGTGACACTGCCAGCGAATGGATATTGATAATGGTCGTGGAATCAAGACCTAGAGTTTGTTTGACAAGCTGTCGGATGCTGTCCTTCTTTTCATGAAAAAGTGAGATCCCTCTGAGTCTGAAGTTTGTATGGTTGGACAGAGTCATGGCAGTGGTTGCTTTCTAAAATACAAAAGAGAAAATGAGATACCAGACAAAGCGTTATCATAGGAACGTTGGAAGTAGTAGGGGAACTTGTAAAGTCTTGGGTTGCTGATTGGAAATTTGAGGGGAAAGACGATGGCGCCAGTTTGGCGCGGACCAGTAAGCTTAAAATGCCTTGTGAGATAAGAGAGATCAGGCACCCAT
Organism: Fusarium sp. S19/10; assembly: GCA_019054715.1. NCBI lineage: Eukaryota > Fungi > Ascomycota > Sordariomycetes > Hypocreales > Nectriaceae > Fusarium > Fusarium sp. S19/10. The sequence goes on along the minus strand of JAHKNZ010000028.1, from coordinate 439,169 downwards.
ACCTCATTGCGCTGTTAGCTGGATCCAGGACAGAAATGCAAGTCTTTGTGGCTGAGATTATAACCAATCACCGTAGCTCGCGCGCCTCACTTTCAACCCTAGACGTCACCAGTTTCTCAATTTGTACATGGACAAGCAATCAGGCTCACTTACAAAACTGCTAAGGAACATATTGATAACTCTTTCGTTTTTAACAGAGTTAGGTAAATAAACCGACCCCAGACAAGTTGAGTCTATTTGGCTATGAATGCAACAGCACAAACCTTTATCAAAGGTCACTAAGATTAAATACTACACACCATTCCGTCTGTACAATCTACGCCGATCCTAATTCGAGTCCAATCAGAAGCCTCAACACAAGCTAAGCTGCCTTGGAGCGCTGACTGCAAGCGCCCTCTTCCAGTCTGTGCTGCCACGCTGTGTCAGCTGGTGTTCGTGCAATCCGGACCAATATACCTCCACAGGCACAAGTCTAGATAATTGATTACACGCGGTAGATCTCATTGACATGTCTTGCCGCCGTGGAACCCAATGCAGGTGCGGCGATTTGCCCGAGTTCCATTCCAAACACAGTTTAGCGGAAGTTACCGCCTCCATTACAACGCGAAAGAGGGATACCGCTCTGGTTCTTGATACACATGCTAATAGCACCATCAACCCAGCTAACGCCCTCATAAGCTCCCTCGTCGTGTGAGTCAGCCATCCAAGTACCGATCTGTCGCATAGACCCAACACAGCCTTGAAAGACACGACCGTATCTACGGTTGGTCCATGGTTTGGTAATGACGACGCCCGTCTCCCCGGGGAAAACAGTGCCGCGGACCGTGATGGTGGCTTGAGTCGTCCAGGTGCGTGAGTAGTTAATACCAAAGTTGGCGCCGAGTCGGTCCTTGACAGCCTTCAAGTCGAGGCCTGCGCTGACGGTAACACCGTTGGAGGTGCTGTATGAGCGAGCGACGCTCACGTCGATACCGTTACGGCCTGCGCCAATGACAACGGGGGACATTTGCACGTCCCAGTCGACAAAACGCTGTCTGGTATCAGTTACGTAGGAAGTGGTTCCATCGCAACCGCGCTTTTCGACATCACGAGCGGCAAGAGCCTTGGCCTCCTTGAAGGCCTTGGCTCCAGCCTCTAGGAAGGCGTGGTCGATCTCAGGAGTTTCGGTACTGACGCCCTGAAACTCAAGAAGCTTCTCGTAGACGCTGACATGAACGACTTCCACTACAGAAGGTGTCAGTCGGAAATTTTGATGAAAGTTTAGGTATCGGGTGGAACTTACTGCGGCCACTGCCATAGAGAATTACTTCATCTTGCTTAAGGACGTGTTCGGGAGTCCAGACGGTTGAGTTGAGATCACGCTCCGTCATGAGAGGAACTGCATTGGCAACTGCGGCCAAGCCGAGAAGGATGACTTTGGAGGGGATCATAGTTTGATTCGGATGATTGATAGAAGTAGAAAGAGAGGTGATTGATTATCTGAGTTGAAGAGCTGGTTGAAGAACAGAATGTCAAGATATGTCTGAGTCTTTATACTTCGAATTGTCTACTTCAGGACTGAGGTGCTTATCAGCCTTTGTGCCATGTGAGAACCATTCAGACGACCAATCCCCAGCAGCTGTGGTCGTTGATGATACTGAGGCATTTCAGTAACGGTCTGGACTCATCAAGGTTGACGAGCCATTTGCGCGGCTATAGACACCCGCCGTTGACACTATCTCCCATCAACCAGGATGTTGACTCGAGCCAGAAGCTTAAACGGCACCTGACAAGTGCCGAGCTCTTGGCTCATTAATTAAGCCTTGTGCATTTTAGGCTAGTAGTTCGCGATAAAATGTCACTATCTGGGCCCGAGCTCCCAGCCTTACCTGTACCGGACACAATGTCAACCAGGATCTAATTTCCACAACTTCCCTGACCATGCAGTCATCTGCCGTATCGTGCCTGAAATTCAACTGCCGTGACTGCGTGCTCAATCTGTTTGCGGTGAAGAGATATCGCATTTCCTATTCATTTTGCCTAATAAGACTTTTTTCTTAATTCGGGTTAGGATCCTGGTAAATACGAAAATGATTCCTAGGATTAATCGGCATGTCGGCAACGATCCTTGCTAAGTGTTATCTACAGTGGCTGGATGCTTCTGTTGGCTATCGTCTTTGAAGTGGCTTGATTATTCCGCAGCTATAAACGCTCAGCATGCAGCCTCACGTCTGAATATTAATTCAACACTTGTCCTCATCCCATCTACTCAAATCCCAACTTTATCTGTATACCGTCCCTGACACAAGACTTCACCATGCAACTCATCGCCGCCACCCTTCTTGCTCTCGCATCCATGTAAGATCCCTCTCCTCCTCATCCCCTTTTTTTGCAGTCTACTGACATACTCATCACAGTGCTTCCGCCAGGCTGCACAGCCAGGCAGTTTGCGTCACGAACCGCCATTACTCTCAATCCGGAGGAACTCCCTTCAGCGTCAGTTACAACTGGAACGTGAACTACGAGATTCTTCCCGACGCTACCAAGTGCGCCTGTGATTACTACAGAAGGCGCAATACTGGCAATAAGAAATGGGACAAGTGCCCTGACTGTTGGTTTGTAAGAGATCCCCTCACGCTACAGTGGTGAACGGTTACTAATTCAGAGTTAAACAGGACGGTCTTGTTTGCCATTCTGATGACTGGCACATCGGCGGTGATGAGGTAAGTAACGCGTCGCTGCCTTTCTTCTGATTTGGTGTTCGGGTAAATCGTTTTGCTGACTTTGACAATAGATGACATACTATTGCGAGAACAAATGCGGTGCGCAGGGAGCTGAAGCTAACTAAGGAGGAAGAGTAGCAGAATAGGGTGGATTGTGGGATGATGGAGTGGCTGTAATTGTACCCGTAGATGGACAGCGCCAGAGGGTTGACACGCGACACTTTGGTACACTAAATCTCGTTCATGGCAAGGCTGTGTTTTCCGTAACTTGTCAGATAATCTTATTGAGTCCCTGATCAAAAACCCAAAAAGGGGAAATTTGTAGATTACCAGCGAGAGGTTGCTAGAATATCTATCCCAGCTTATTTCAATGTAAATAAAGTTGTTAAAACGACATGAATATTGCTAGCAGGTGGAAGAAATCAACTACAGAAACGGTTCTTCATCATATTTGCTAAAGTTCAGGTAATCCATAGCATAATTTCAAGAGCTCAAGGGTAAGCGGAAGACAGGCTATTATAAACCCGAGGATATAGCTTGCTGCCTCCAACACTGTGAGTGGCTAGCTCGGACTCCTTGTAGCTTCAAATGCGACATATGACCCCACAATTGTTGTTGCTTTAAATTAAGATGATGCCAGAGAGGGCGGCTTACATCTACCATCATTTTCATGTGTCTCTTTCTGCGAAGCTGAAAGGAAATTAGTTCTTAAATTCTTTCACAATGTCCAAGCCCGCATCGGCTCCAGTGGTTGAGTCCCTTTCTCCCTCCACCCCATCTGGAGATCTCGAGCTGCTGAGCTGCACTCCCTCTGCAAGTCAAAAGTCGCCCAGCTTGTGCCTCCATGGCGCGTTCTGCTCTGCTGAAGATTACCGCAATTTCCTTCCCTTCTTTGCATCTCCCGGATATCCAACTTATTCACTGTCTCTGCGTGGGCATGGTAAATCATGGGCGATGTCGTGGGTAACACGAACTCTTCTTACATCATTGGATGATTACGTCGCAGATATCATGGCGGCCGCATCCTTCATCAAGGAGCGACACCCTAAAGCACCACCAACTGTACTCATTGGCCATTCTTTTGGTAGAGGAAACATGCAATACCTGCTTGCGCAGCAATCTCAAAGCAACTCGTCATCTGTTAAATTCGGCAGATTGGTTTTATTGGCTGCGGCGCCTCTTTCCGGTGGTGGAAAAGAGATCATGGCCAATTGGGAAAGGGTGGAGGCTCCTGATGGTTACAAATATCCATGGAGTCCTCGTTCACAGCTCGACACGTCGGACCAGGTTCGGGCAGCATTCTTCCAACCTGAAACTCCAGAAGATACTATTACAAGGTGGTTATCCGATTGCAAGACAGCAAATGAGGGTATTCGGACAGGACTTGACGTTTTCTGGCCTTTTGGAACAGTAACTGATGTTTTGAAGAGTCTTGTTGGAATAGAAGGCCAATCAGCGCAATCGCGCAAGGTCTTACTCGTTTCTGGATCCAAAGACCGTTTAGTAACAGCTTCTATGGTTGAGGAGAATGCTAAAGCATATCAAGGTTCAGTGGAGGAATTGCCAGGAAACATAGAGACTGGTGATAATAGTGAGACCATTACCAGTATATCAATCCCGGGATCAGCTCATCACTTGATGAAGGAGGTCTTCCTTGAACCTACTATCACCCGATCTGAACTTTGACCCACCTCAAACCTTACAAGCAACTGTCACTAGAACATGCCAACTTGACCGTAGATCTTTCATCTCACATGAGTTTCTCCACGCAACAGTCTACTTAGGTAGGCAGCTATATAGAACGCGCAGTTAAAGCTGCCTACTTAAGATTACATCGACAAGATGATAATTCACATTGACCATCAAAAGCCATGATAGCAAGACGGTTTGGAAGTCCAATGTGTGAGGTGATAAAATAGGCTTTGTTCGGTACTGTTTCTTAGCCTCAAAGATGCGCCTGTCTATGTTCTGAGATCCCGTTCTTAGAGTCTCGGAATACATCGATACATTCTTATGTAACGTCCCCAGTCACCCATGCATCGCCTGAACTATCCGGGACTAAACGAAAGCCTGGAGGACAGATCCGAAATTTGAAGGTGAAAGCTTTACTATTTTCCCAGTATAAATAAAGACAAATTCCCTTCCACAGCCTCTTTCTCTCTTCTCCTTCCTCATCTACCTTTGCTTCCGCAACTCGCGTCTACCTTCAAAAATCTACAACCCTTCAACTCGATCAGATAAGGTTTTCGGTGATATTTACACTTTGCACGGGGCATTATGACTCCTTTGCCCACACATGACCTTTTTTTTGCCCTGCCCTATACATAAGGTTTGGGCACAGCATAAATGCCCTTCTTTCCTTGCTTCGATATGGCTTTTTTTCTCTTCCTTCCACCCACATCATTGCTGGCGTTGGAAGGGGAAAGTTCGGTCGGCAGCTAGGCGTTTAGGCAATTCACAATAAAATGCACACTTTGAACCCTTCAACTCAATCACCATCAACATCCATCATCATGTGCTGTGGAGGATCATCAAGCAGTTCCGAGGCTAAGCCCTACAAGCGGGCGGCTGAACGACAGGCGGAGTACGATGAACAACGCAAGAAGCGAACATGGTACCACAACCCTACTCCAGAGGTGGAGTACGAGAAGAAAATGGCCTTCCAAAAGGAGGTCCGGAGACTGCACCGCGAGGCTGAGGCCCGGGGCGAGATGGAGCCGCTCCACGGTCGTTAGTTCATGTGAGTCACCCCACTTATGTCAGTTGTTGAACTTTATTAACACAGACATCCAGGGACCGACCCGAGAAGACACAATAAGTTGCAACCATCATGGAACTGATGTCTCTTCTTTATCGGGTTATTACAACAACCAAGGGTGGACTTGGGACTGATTATTATGCAGGAACTTATTTTGGAGGATATCAAGGAGATCCGGATAATCTCAAATCTTAATAGTTCCTGGATTGAAACCATGTTTAAAACTGCTCTGTCTAAATCTTCTGCTAGTAGAATTTGTGTATGTCTTGTGAACTATGGAACGTCTCATAGAGAAGGAAAACCATGATGATGATTCGATGTAAAGTTTATGCCAGGGCGGGTCTCTTACTTGTCTCCCCCACGGAGTTCAAGGCGTAAATGGTGGGGGAGTGAATTTAACTTCCCCAGGTGCAGTGGATCCACCAAGAGCCCGTAAGAGTCGTGGATTGGGGGTCTATCCTCCAAGACATGCATGCAGCCAGTGACAGGCGGAAGTTTGTTTGAGCGAAACTCTCAATTGATACATGACTGGAGGGACCATAGACCTTGTCCAGGTTCTCAGGAGATAAGCAGTGCTGACAGCATGAGTGCTTCGTAATCCCAGGGTGGAATCTGCATGCATGCGGCAGAGTCTGAGAAGCATCCTTCCAGCTTACAATCTTCAATGAAACCATCCCGACATGAATTATTGAGTGAGATCCCCGGCGCTTATACCAGACTGGCTTCGATTCTGACTAAGCTCCCAAACAGGAAGGTATGGAAGGATGCGGCCCGACCCTTTAGCGCACCCTTTGGTGTTTTTAGCCTATTCTTGGCCACGAGGCGGACGTAGCAGTTCCATACCCGGATGGAACGGCGACGGCCAGGATTGCCGACTTGTGGTTCGGGCCTGATCTTCGCTGAGGTGATGATATGTAGGATTCTGCTGATTACGCTTATTGTGCTCGTCCCTCTTGGCTGCAGCCACAGATGCCAAGTTTCGTATGGTGGCTAATCAAAAAGACAATATGCCGTGTGGTGTGAGTCCATGGAACCGTAGAAATACAGGGTGGCTATCTGACCAATTGAATGTCCATTGACTCATCAACCTAACATGGGAATTGGCCAACCCCACAGACCCTCTGTATCTTATACTATACCTTTCCCAGCCAGATGTTTCGAGGGCGACCCTCTTTGTATCCAGGCTAATTACTAGCCCTGACCCAGTTTGGAATTTCGGCCATTGTCATTTGATAATAGTATCATGTCTTTTGATCCTTTGGACAACTGTTCCGGCTTGAAGTATGTATAACCGCCATCCACTGTGCTAGTACGCAATAGCTTACACGGCTGCAGGAGCGGAGAGGAAGAGTGGATTCATATCACTGATCTTCGAGAGCGCAAACGAGTTCAAAATCGTGTCTCACAAAGGAACTATCGTCAGTGGACACATTAACCCTCAAATATAGCAGGCCAAATAGGTTTGGACTAATACAGCTTTACAGGCAGGAGACTTAAAGCCAGAATCCAGACATTGGAGCGGGAGAGACATGCTTCGCGTGCAATACTTGGACTGGATACAGAGGTCTGTCTATCCTTTGGTTACATATACACATATTCTAACAGTAAGCTACAGGCTATTGATCCTTCCTTCCAATCTGTCCACGGTTGTCACGTTTTCTCGACACAGCAAGGCATGGAACAGCATACGGCAAGTGGAACACCGCTTTCCATTCCTTCCTTCCAAGCAGGGGCCTCGAATCAATCAGCAGATGAGCTGTTTGATAGCTTGATGCAGACCAATGCATACTGGTCAAAACCGTCTATCTACAACAAGGACCTGGACAGTTTCATCAACACGGACTTCACAGGTACAACCACAAACTCTAAATACTGGTGGTCCTGACTGACCCGAGAATAAGAGTTCGGCGGCATATCCGCAGATGACTCTAGTGGAGGCAGCGTATCGTCCCTGCCCTCTCTTCTCACGTCCAATTCATCAACATTCGCCTATGAGAAGACTCTTGCGGGCCAAAGGCCTCTTCCTATCTCATACCCAACCGGGCAACAGGGCGAAACAACATCGCAGGTATCTAATCGACCAGATCGGCCATCGAACAAGGGAACCAACAGTCCACATGTCAACAAGAATGGCTCTGATCTTGGTACCACAGAGGCGAGCCCGTCGACATCGTCACAGCATTTGACAAGTCTGGCTCCACTATCTACTTCAGAAAGATCAGGAGAGGCGTTGTCAAAAGGATCTTCCGAGGAGATCTTTACACGTATCCTCCTTCTAATGGAGGAAGCAGGGTTTGAGGACATGGACGCTAGTAAGCTATATCTATACTATTTCGTCTAGGCCTCGCATACTGATTACCTGTAGTGATTCAGGCTTACTACACTGCGAAATTCCGTTACGACTCTGTTGCTCATTGGGCTCAGAAACGCAGTCGTGTTAAGAGACTTGGCCCCCTTCTCAGGGACTTGAGCCGTGATGCAACGAGCTGGTCCACAGAAGAGGCGACGAATTACCAGGAGGCTATTTTAGGGATAGCAGATGGCATGTGCAACTTGAGTGTAAATGACGATACTGGTTCACCCTCTAGAAGTATGAGAGATTTATGACTAGACTAGATAAAGAAGGACTTTGCTGCAACAGAAATTCTAACTAGATGGTATCCGCATGCTCGTCAATGTATAAAGTCATCATCATATTTAAATAGCTTCTAATACTAACCTTCCAACGGTGTTAACCTTGCCATGACCCCATCCGCCGGCGCCGCAGAAATAGACCTGACAACTTCCAACTTCTTATTCGGATCCTGCAACTCCATCTTGAACCTTGAAGCTAAAACTGCTACCAAACAAAGAAGTTCCGATCTAGCAAAGCCTTTACCTATACACCCTCTTGATCCTTGCAAGAATGTAAGATTGGCATAATTACTATCTGCACCGCCACTGTTTGCTCGTCCTTGGCCCAACCAGCGCTCAAGGCTGAACCTTCCAGCACCTGGACCCCAATGAGATTCTTCGAGGTTGGTCGCGCCAGCTAAGATTAATAACGTTGTGCCTTTCGGGATGAATGTACCAGCGAGAGAAGTATCAACTCTAGCCTCTCGTACAGTAGACGGTACGGGCGGGTAGAAGCGCAGAACCTCGTTGCAGAATGCGTTGAGATAAGGCAGGCCATCGATGTCTTCGGCGGTCACCGCGCCTGAGGAAAGTTTATCGCGTACCTCGTCTCGTAGCCTTGTCTGTATTTCCGGATAAACACATAGAGCATAGACTGCCCATTGTAGCGATGCAGCTGTGGTTTCATGTCCGGCTACGAGGAAGGTGATGATCTGGTCGACCATGTTCTCCTCCGAGAAAACACCGCTTGACATAGTGAGAGATGCTATGTCTTTGCTTCCGTCTTTATCCTTCGTCAATCTTTCCTTGGTGTCAGCAACGACCTGACGGGCATATCCCCGGATATAATTTGCCGCTTGCTTTGATTCGCGGTTCCATTGGGTAGGAAGTTGGAAGAACATCTTGAAGCCGAAGGTGAGCATGGATAAAAGAATGAGTATTCTGTTCCAAAGGCTGGGTCTCATGTTAAGTTTGTGGTAGACACGGTGAAACTCTGTTTTCGGATCCTGGACGGAATTAAAGTCACGGCCCATCACAGCGAGACCAATGATGTCCAGTGTGGCTCGGCCCGCCCAGTCACTGACTTGAATCGTGACCGAGTTTGATCCGGCCTCCTTCTGCTTCTCGATTGCATCTGCCATCTCGGTAGACTTGGACAAGAAGATGGGGTAGAGGTCCTTGATGTGGCGGTATGCTAAGGCAGGTAGAAGACCACGGCGTTGCATCTGATTATATTGTTAGAATTACTTCCAAACCACTGATGATAGTTGATATTACCTTGTGCTCATCACCTTCTGACAGAAGAACTCCATTTCCGGTAAAGCGCTCGAGCTTAACCCTGAGGGACTGTGATTTGGGGAAGTCATAGACCTTGGGGCCCATCATCTCGCTGAGTGCCTGTGAGCCTACAACCATAACTCTTTCAATATTTCCAGCCATATAATATCGAATGAGCCCATGATTTGGAATGTCCCTTGTCCATTTACGCGCTTCCTCATAGTCCAGGCCAATAGACTTTGAATTCCCTTTCAGTAATGATCTCTTCTGTTGACATTCTTCCAGTCAGATTACCAGTTTCGATTCCAACACTAGGCGAGCTTACCTTTGGTGTGGGAATATGCCGGATTGGTGAAAAGTAGACAGGGTATAGAGTGCAGAGGTACAGGACTCTCAGGATAATCGACAACACGACGAATCCGGAAATTGTGCCGATGAGCGACTGCATAATCAAATAGCTGGGCACAAAGTAGTCCACTAAGAATGCTGTGGCTACAGCCACTGTGACCCATGATGACAGCATTTAGTTCGTATTCGCGTTGAGATCGCTCCGGCCAAGATAGCGCGCAATGATGTACTCTATTGTATAACAGGCCTTCTGAACAAATCTTGCGCCTTGATATATTTTGTGCAATGGTATATTTATTTAACTCCATTATTACCTACTTAACAGTAGACGATATCCTCGAAGGTAATTCTGTATGCACCGGTAGTATCAAGCGTGGAACAGTAAGTGAAGCTGTCCGATTCATCCGATCCGATCCATCGATGTAAGAATGGCGTGGTGCAACTAAATATTACTAAAGCCTGAGTAAGTTCAATGGACAGCTCTGATTACTTTGCAGAATCCCATATGCATCTCTGAGGCTGACATGCCGTCTATCCTTGATAATGCAGGCTTACACCTCTAAGCCCGAGTTGCTTTGACGTGAGTCAGGGATCTGCGCGACTTTTACCTTTTACGAATCAGTACTGAGCTCTCGTTTCTACGTACCAATAGCGCATGGAGGCAACTTCTCTTGATCGAAGCTTGGCTGAATAGAGATCAATAGACACAAGTAAATAAGAAGTATTCGAGTTAGATGTTTTCCAATTTGTTAAATCACAAACCATCTGTTTCTTTTAGTCAACACACTATTCTTTGCAACCAAACATGGCAACCGTCGAAGAAAGACCATCCCCAGCGCCCATTGGCATTCTACTCCAAGAAAGGGATCAGCCAATCGCAGCAGCCGCAGTTCTCAAGGGTCCTCATGTCTGGACAAATGAACTACGGAATGGTGGCCTGGCGGAAGCAACGCCATCGACAGTCCCTCTTACCAGTCTTCCCATCTTTCAACCCAGAGAGACGAAGACCCGTGAAGAAGCTTTTGAGATATCTTACAAGAGAGCTCAGATCTTGAATGAGCATTATGGTGAGTAATGTCAAGATGTTATCAGTTTGAAACCATGTTCTAATCATGCTAGGCCTTACCATCGATGATATCGTCAATCTTACACCTAAGTTCTTCGCCATGCATAGAGATGACATCATTATCAGAGATATTGGTTCCCACGCTCTGCTATCAATCCAGCATAACTTAGTCGCGGGAACTCTGGCACCATTCGCCAAAGAGTCAGCGCAAGTACAGGAACTTCTAGACCAGGTACTAGCGTTCAAGGTTTCGTGAGTTCTACCTCAAACCTCTATCGACGTATTACTAACAAGTTGCAGAGCAGGTTTCATGCTGACTGAGATCGGACATGGTCTTGATGCTAAGAACTTGGAGACAGAGGTCAGACTGCAGTCCGACGGTAGTTTTATTCTCCACACTCCTCGACCCGATGCTTCCAAGTAAGAAATTTCAGCTCGCACCAATTCTGAGCAGTAATTGACGACATGAAACAGATTTGTTCCACCGTCTATGCCCGTGGCTGGTCTCCCACGTATCGCCGTCGTCATGGCAAAGCTCATGGTGGAAGGCGAGGACTTTGGTCTTCGTCCTGTGGTAGTGGCTCTTGGTGATGGGAAGCAAATGTGTAAGGGTGTGACTTCTCGGTATGATATTCCCCCACCTCATAGTTAGCAATGGGTACTGACGAACATCCTAGCCTTCTGCCATACATGGGTGGAATACAAGCACCGTATGCCATCACCTCTTTTGACAACGTAGCTCTACCCAGAGCCTCTGTTCTTGGAAGTCTCGACAGGCCAGCAAGCATGCGCGATAACTTCTTCCACCAGATCTCCCGCATCGCACCCGGTACACTCGCAATGAGCATGATCATGATCCCAGCTCTGAAGATCGTCACCTACATCACTGGCAAATACAGTCTACGCCGCACCGTCGGAGTAGCCAACAAGGAAAGAATTCCCATTATTTGCTTCCGCACACAGCAGATGCCCATCTTGCACGCCTTGGCTCAGCTTGCGGTCATGACACCATTTGCGAACAAGTGCATTGAGTGGTTCAAGGACACCTCCTTTAAGCCGCAGGTTCGTGAGGGGTTTGCTGTTATCCTCAAGGCTGTTTTCATCCAGATGGCTCAGCGGAGTATTCCTGAGATGGTTGAGCGTTGTGGCGCACAGGGGCTTTTCCAACATAACCAGATCTGTGACGCGGATGTGAGTTTTCTTTACCCTGACATATCATCTGAGTCCAGTATACTAAGGTTTTTGAACAGAATATGATCCGCGCTTGTGCTATTTCTGAGGGCGATGCATTGGTTGTTAGCATCCGTAAGTGGATCCATCATGATACATGTACTTTGAGATGGCAAGACTGACTGATTTAATACAGGTCTTGCAGTAGAGCTTTGCCTAGGTAAATATGAGATGCCCCCCGCAAAGACCGACTGTCTCTTGGCCAAATACCAAGCTGGTCTAGCAGAAGAAGCTTGGGAAATAGTCAGCTCGATTCCCGCCGAACACCATAGCCAAGAGTTCAACCGACTCTTCATTCCTCGATGCAGACCCATTGTCCAGGGCATTGGCCACCGAATGATGTACGAGACGGCTCTTGAAGCAGGTGTCGATCCGGATCTGCTTGCTCTTTACGAGGCTGGTGCTGTCAAGGAGAACTTGGATTGGTACACTGAGAAAGGTCTCTTGACCAGGTCTCAGTTCCGTGCTATGGAGAACAAGGCTCTTGATGCTCTTGAGCCTCGCTTGGATGAACTTCTGGATCAGCTTAACATGGAACCTTATGTTACTGCTCCGATTACGAAGAAGAGCCTGTTTGATGAATTTGTGGAGGGATTGCCCAAGTTCACCGGTTCTGCTGAATTTCCTCTGTTCTAGTTAGACTTATAAGTACTTTCCTTTCATTTCCTTGAAATAGATACTTTTCTTATGCAGCAATAATTATACAGTACTCTTATCTGATATCATTTCTATATTACTTATAGTTTATTGAGTTTGTGTGAGCTCATTTTCAGACACACAAGGTTCGAATTTTGCAACGTTGAGGTTAATGTATCATGTTTCCTTCCATACCGAAAGGGGCCAGACCCTCTACTCTATAGTAGCAGAACATTACTGGCACGATGTTCCACAGTTCCCATATATCTCAGAGTCCTGTCAGTAAGTGTAAGTACATATATCAATGTATCCATTTCATCAGTTAATTTTCTAGTACTTTCACTTGTAGAGCACTGATAACGAAATGCCATGGCATCATGAATTGTATAATTGTTCATCTACCGATCTATCTAACTATTCTCATCATCGTACCATACCAAACTCCTAGATAACACCTTCAAGCTTTGGTATCCAGTCTAGGATGAATAACCTGTAACTGAGCGAGAAGCGAAGACCCAACATTGGTCAGGTACAGAGAAGAAAGCAAAACAAGAAGCATCATCGGAATGGCTAGCTTCCTGAGAATTACCCGTAGCATAATGCGCAAGAGCTGGAACCACCGCCGCCGTCGTCCAGCAAGGAATGAGTTTTTGTTGTTAACATTTGGGAAAGGAACATCAGGCACGTCTTTGCCCAGAAACTTGCACAGTGGCTCCCAGCCCTCGCTAACATGATAATTGAGCACTCGCTCAGGGGGAACTATCCTGTTGATGTGCTTGTAGTGGTCGAGATAAGCCTGTTTCTCGCCGTTAGGTGCCAATCTAGGCCTTAGTGCGTGTTGATACTTGTGGTATCTCCACCAAAGCCCAATTCGATCCTGTCCATCAGTCAGCGTGTTTAAGTAGGTTTGCTTGTGCTAGACTCACCGGATCCCAACTTGCGAGGTAATCAAATGTCTTCCACTTAGCAGCAGCATCAACAGATTCTTTCATGGAGTGCTGCCACTTATCCACATCACGGGTGGTAAGGATGATCTTGGCATTAGGATATGCTGCGATGAGCTCATCCGCCATCAACGACCCAGGCATGTTGCATGAAACGTTCCATTTGCCGAGGAATAATTTGTCGAATTCCTTTCGACCGTAAGGTTCAACGGTTTGTTCAAACTTGGCTTGCATTGCTTCCATATACAGTGGAAGTAGATGGGGATATTGCTCCATCATGCTTGCATGGAACGGTTTGTATCCCAGGACCTGAAAGCCGGCGAGGATTGCTGAGGGCGCTCAGTCAGTGGCTTGAGGGCAATGCTAGTGGGGTAAAAAAAAACTTACAGAGTGTCCCGGTACGGGGCATGCCCAGGACCAAAACCTCAATGTTAGTGCCATCTTTTGGTGGCTCGGGCTCTCGATCAATTAAACGCGTTGACTTTTCCATCTTGACTAGAAGTTCTGCTCGGAGATTGTACCAGAGAAGAGCAAAAAGTTTGTTAAACATTCATGAACAGCATAATAGCCATTTATCTTCTAAAGCTAGCCTCTGACAGCTACATATGAAACAGGTCCTAAGACTGGATAGGCCAATGGAGCTCTGAAGACTAAACCTAGTCAGTGTCAACACAGCGGTACGCCTACCTGACTCAGTCCAACGCAGTCAGGCATCTGCTAATGTACGCCCCCGTAAAGATATCATGCACACCACTGTCATTCTCTAGTGTGGTCAGACCTGACTAAAGGATAATCATCCGTCCTGCAAGATGCCGTCGGTTGCGCGTTTGTCTAATCTTCCGCTTATGTTGCAGAAATAGTGTTGCGACAATCCACGGAGAGACAGGAATAGGGTAATCTTGTCAGCGGGAAATAACCGGAGGCAAATGGGCTTCCCGCTCCCTTATCAGCTCAGCCAATCAGCACCATGCAAATAACAGAGGGACAGGGGGTTTCACTGTATGTCAGACGGCACAGTACTGTAATGGAGGGCGGGATGTGTATTGCTGACTGCAGAACCAAGACCACTAACAGGCTGTTAGAATTTGTACGACAATGCCTGAGGCATCTACAGCTTGGCAATTTCCGACCAACACAATTGTATGTTTACCCCCTTTTTGCATTGCGCAATTGCTTTGACGAGGAGCAATTGCATCGTATTTTCTGTACGTATTGACAATGGAAAAGGACAGCGAAAAAAGCACAGTAGTGGGAACTACACAACCCCAAGCAGAGTGCATCACCCCCAATGCCGAGCCGATCCTCGCAAAAGAACCCCCAGCAGAAACCCCACAAGACGATGACACGCCATGGTCAATATGGTCTCCCAAGCAAAGAAAGCTCATCATCCTCACGGCTTCTTTCGCCTCGCTGCTGTCTCCCCTTTCAAGTCAAATCTACCTTCCTTCTCTCGATACCATCGCCAATGACTTGGATGTCACGAATAGCGAGGTCAATTTGTCCATCACAACATTCTTGATACTCCAAGCCATTGCCCCGACATTTACAGCCCAGCTATCGGATACAATGGGTAGAAGGCCTTTATATATGGCTTGCTTTGTCCTCTACATGGCAGCGAACCTTGGTTTAGCCCTGCAGAACAATTATGCGGCCCTGTTGGTACTGCGGTGCTTCCAGAGTGCAGGAAGTAGTGGAACAGCGGCTTTGTCCAACGCTGTGGCGACAGATATAACTACCTCTGCTGAGCGCGGGAGCTACATCGTGTATGCGGCAGCTATTCCTATGCTGGGTCCGACACTTGTAAGTTATCCCGTCAGATGTCGATGCCGTAAACTGACCAATGTCGCAGGGTCCTATAATCGGTGGTTTGCTTGCTCAATATCGGGGATGGCATTCCGTCTTCTGGTTCCTCTTTGGCTTGACTGGTGCGGTAGCCATACCCATGGCCATCATATTCCCTGAAACATGCCGCGAAATCGTAGGCAACGGATCTATTCCACCGCAAAGCTGGAATCGATGCTACGCAAATGTCAGGATTGAGCGCGAAGCCATAGCACAGGGAAAGGAAGTGCCATATGCGAAGCGCGACGAACTAAATGCGTCTCGACGTGCTTCTAGTTGGATCCCAAATCCTTTCAGTACCATCACTCTTTTGTTAGAACGGGAGTGTGGCTTCACTTTACTCTATGGATCTTTACTCTGCTGTTCATTCTACGCTACACTTACTCTCATTCCCTCTCAATTCACCGAAATCTATGGCTTCAACGAGCTTCAAATTGCATTGTGCTTCATTCCCTTCGGAGTAGGGAGCTTGGTCGCCGCGTTCAACCGAGGCCGCATGCTCGACTCCAACTTCCGTCGTCATGCAACTCGTCTCGGTATCTCCACCGAAAAGAACAAGCAGACAGACCTTGCTGAGTTTCCCATTGAGCGAGCTAGACTCGAGGTTGCTGTACCAACGATATTCTTGGGCAGCGCCTGCATGGTTGGCTTTGGATGGACACTGCATTATCGGACCAACCTCGCTGGGCCACTCATTTTACTGTTCGTCATTGCCTTTTGCCTCTCAGCTTCTTTGAACTGCGCTACATGTTTGATGCTGGACCTTTACCCTGGCAAGGCTGGTACTGTCACTGCTTCGAATAACTTGCTGCGGTGTTTACTTGGAGCTGGCGCAACTGCCGCTGTGGTGCCAATGATCCAGGCTATTGGGACTGGCTGGACCTTGACTGTATTCGCACTTCTCAATATTGTTTCCCTGCCACTGCTTTGGTATGTCATGAAGCAAGGACCTAGTTGGAGAGCTGAGACGTTACGTAAAAAGGAGATGGCACAAGACAGTTAGATGGGTTAGACATAGTAATAGGTTAGTGACATAGAAAATGAAGAAAGTGGTGGTAGAATGAATTTTTCATTTCTTTAGTTTGAAGTCCAATTCAGGTATTAAGTCTACTGCACTTAGCACACGTAGTTTCTCCCTGAATCACAATGTGTTCACACTGACTAACAGTCTTTTTTAATCAATGTATAACTGTAAGTAAGACGATCCTTAATAATGTGGAAAGACGGCTGATGGTCGAGCTAGTCAACATTGCATAATCGAGAATCAGGACTTCAGAGTACGGGGATGTAGACTTAACGACGGCATGGATGGATTCAATTTGGTATCACAAGCTGAAAATCTATAAAACAAAAACTCTGATCATTCAATCCAGCGCGAGACAGAAGCCCAATACTGACTTATCTACTGATTCTCTTTGCTTCAGCTATCCTTCGATATATCTGGGGGCTAAAATAAGAAGTCAACTGCAAATGACTATCCTTTCCAATACCAAACGAGATGTAAGTATGTATACCACGCGAAGAGACAATGTCACCTTGGTGAGAAATGCCCTCAAGCATCTGCATGTACCGATCCTTGTACTTGGCCCTATTATGTCTTTCCAGGAATCCAATCAAGCCATCAGCAATGGAAAGATCAGTCTTTCCATAGTGTCGCACAGGGATATATCCTTTCACATCTGGAAGCTTCGAAGAAGGCTTGATGTCGAAGTAGAAGAGCATGCCAGATGTCTCATGATTTAATGACGGCAGATCCTCCTCGTCGGACCTGGTGTCATCTAGACTGAGGGTAGCGCGCCAGAGGTCTCTGATCTCGTCAATTGAGACTTGAGACAAAGGTCTTCGTCCACCTAGTGACAGTATGGATATGATATGATTGATTGAAGTGGAAGGGGTTCGCATGTAAACCTTGATGCGCGACTTCTCCGGAGCAACACAATCGATGCCAAGAATAATCATTTGTAACTTCTGTCCCTCGGGATCGGAAGTAAGGAAATCAGAAAGGGTAGAGAAGGCAGAAAGATAGCTTGAATCCATACCATAAACGTTTTTCATAGCCCTTTCGAAGCCGTGGGAAAAGAACTCTTGACAGACGCTTGGGGTTCTCGGGACAAAGTAGGCTTTCACAGCGATCTTCTCTGTTCCAAGTTCATATGCAGTGAAGAGCGAACTACCCCAGTCGCCCTCATCCGTGTTTGTGTTTGTGTTTGTGTTGTGAGGGTCAAAGTCATGCAGAAACGTCTTAAACCAGACGGGGTCAATAGAGGTGTCTGCAGCATTCAAATGATCCAAGACATCGATAGTAGATGCACGATTGTAAAGATCCAAAGCAGTGCCGGCATTGGGTCCAATATGTTCAACACTGAGTCTGATACCGGGTGGATCATTATCAGTATCACCCCATTTCCAACTATACTCGATTGGTGAAAAGTCATCTGTCATGAAGCTTTTGAAGGTAGGCTGACCGAATGGTCCTGGTCGTGGTCCCATACGAGGCACGATGATGTAGTAGTGGAACATGAGGCATTCATACTGGCGAGATAATGGATAGCCGGCCTCGTGGAGCATAGTCGCGAGATGTTGTCCCGTTACATCCCACCAGAAGTCCTGATGGGCGTCTCGTGGTGGAAGCCATTTGTTTATCCTTTGCCAGACAGGTGCCCTTTTTTTTCCGACGAGAAAGGAGACGTCATGTCTGGGCGCTGTCTGCTTGTGACAAATGATTAGTTTCATTCTGCCTTCATGGAACTGGATTCTTACCTGGACATCGATAACCGCTCCTAGTGGTGTGGTCTGGTATGTGGGTGAGGTTGTAAGAGTTGTGCCTGTAGCCATTGTGTGAGAAGTGTAGAATAACGTGAGAATGTTGGACGCTGGGCCCCATGGCTTGAGCTTGGGCTTTATTCTTATAGGGCTCTCAAGTACAGTACAAGGCCGCTGGCCTCCTTTCTGATACAAAGAAAAGTCCTACCTTGATGTGTGACTGACAAGACCGTTTCCTCCATGGTCAGCACCACAGCTAATGGCCCCGCTTATCGAGTCCCAAGTTCCCAGCTAGCACCGAATGCAACTGAATTGCCGCGACATCACGCCCAACTACAATTAAGCGATAAGCCAAGTTTTCTAGTGCTGACATTATCTCAGGTCTGACTGATGGCGTATGTTTCGGTATGTCAGTGGAAGTGAGCTGGTAGACGTCTGCGAGTCTGACTAACCTCGACTCAATTGGGAAATTATGACTAACGCTGTACTCTTACAGCTTTGCAGCCTATCGCGCGGCAAATCACTGTCAGAGAGAGATCGGGAATCTCTCATTCAGGAAAGCAGTAGGTCTTAAGTCGCTGCCCGACTTCCGCCTCAGTATAATATGTCTGGGTGTAGAATGCCTACTGGCCTGAATCACTGGAACAACGACCTTTGATTTGGCTACAGACTTTTGTATTAACTCTCGTCAACTTCAACCAACTCAACTGTTCTCCGCAATGGATGATTCATTCTCTTTCCTTCTCAAAAGGTGCCGCAAGGTCCTCCGCTCCTTGGCCTCATCAGGCGCATGGGTCTACCAGAAGACGTTGGGCCAGCCCGACAACTCACTCACATCTGGCACACTCAGCATCACCGACAGTCGCACAGGCAGAAACTACAGCATCCCGATCAAGAATAATGCTGTCAAAGCTCTTGACTTTATTCAAATCACTACTGCTGGGTTTGGGGCTGAGGTAGCGGATCACTATGATAATAGTCTCCGTGTTCTGGATAAGGGACTGTGGAATACTGCTGTCACTGAAACATCTATCACGTACATGTAAGAAGCCTTAAACTCCACCACTCGGGTGAGGCATATTGACATTTCTTAAGTGATGGCAAAGCTGGACATATGCAGTATCGCGATAAGACGATTGATGAACTCTTCAACAACAACGACTATGAGGATGTGGTTCACCTGATCATCTGGGGCAAGCTGCCTACCAAGGAACAGAAGAACAATCTTCGTCGCAAACTCGCGTCATACATGAAAGCACCTCAAGCTGTGGAAGATGCGATTAAGGCCTTCCCGTAAGTAAACCTATCCGCGATAAATGGGTGTGCTGACACATTCCAAGGCCCGAGGGACTCACCCATCCCATGCTCTTGGCTGGTATTGCCGCGTTTGCGGCCCATGACAAGGGTTCGCAAGCAGTTCACAGATCAAGCAAGGCCGCATATCTCGGAAAGATGGAAGAAGTCGACGACGCTATCATT
The DNA here is from genome assembly GCA_019054715.1 of Fusarium sp. S19/10. Taxonomy (NCBI): domain Eukaryota; kingdom Fungi; phylum Ascomycota; class Sordariomycetes; order Hypocreales; family Nectriaceae; genus Fusarium; species Fusarium sp. S19/10. The sequence goes on along the minus strand of JAHKNZ010000028.1, from coordinate 419,510 downwards.
AGAACGCTGGCTGCTCTAGCTACCACCGTAGCCATGGTATACTGCTACAGAAGAGGTCGTCCATTTACCCCCGCCAACCCCGCCGAGTCATATATCGGTAACATCCTGCTCATGATGGGTCTTACGGAAGAGGGTACCAAGACTCCAAACCGTAAGCTAGAGCATTGTCTTGAACGTCTGTGGGTCCTGAACGCCGATCACGGAATGACCAATTCTACCGCCGTCTTCCTTGCCACTGCTTCCACTTTGCAAGACCCGTTGTCTTGTACTGTTGCAGCTGTGGCATCAGCATATGGCCCCCTTCACGGTGGTGCCGTTGAGATGGCGTACAAGGAATTCGAAAGGGTTCAATGTGTTGAAAATGTTCCCCAACTCATCGCTGACGTCAAGGCCAAGAAGTTCCGTCTCTTTGGATATGGTCATCGTATTTACAAAGTGAAGGATCCTCGAGGAAAGCTTGTCCGACAGCTCATTGAGGAATACAAGGAGGATGTCTACAAGAATGACTTTCTCAGAGTCGCTATGGAGATTGATCGAGTTGCCGAGACGGATCATTACTTTACCTCTCGCAATCTGAAGGCCAATGCAGATCTTTACGGCTGCTTCCTATACACAGCTTTGTCCGTATATCTTCTACTCTTCGATACGATCTATGCTAATGTGGTAAACAGGGGCATCGAAACTGATACCATTCTGTCACTTTCTTGTCTATCACGGTCGCCTGGTGTTATGGCCCATTGGCGAGAGAGTATGGGTGAGTTTACACAAGACTACAGTGATTGTGAGAAAGGAGCTAACTATCATTCAGGCCAATCACCCGCGCTTTGGCGACCTCAACATATCTTCACAGGTACTGTGGCCAAGAGTGAAGCCTAATCGATCCATGGTATCATGTTTAGTCATTTGCAAGTTGTATATAGCTCATCATCAATACAAATGCCAATATACTGCTGGCTTGTTCCATCGACTCTAGGGTGATATTCAGTAGTGAAGACCCTTTCAATCTGAGATAACTAGACATTCAAGAGCTTCCATCTGCCGTTGGCCGATATACAAAATCCCACTTAGACAATGTAAACAGGAATTCGGCTTGCATAAGCATCACTCTTCGTAATATGAATATCCATCTTGTGAAAGTCATGTAGCTGCAGCCAGCACAGCATACGGAAGACAAGAACACACCAGATCTCGTTGACCTCATCGCTTGCATACATCTTGACGGACCTCGGGCTGGCGATATTAGAACCGTTGTCTGAGGGAACAGAGTCTCGCCTTTCCCTCATGTGCTTGCTCAGAAGGGTCTGTTGGCCAATGATACGGGCAACGTTTGGACGAACGCGATCAAAGTACATTTGCATCAATAAACTTTCTCTCTCGTCTGCCGGTGCTGAATCAATGTCGTGGATGCTGATGGGTTCATTACTCGTGGCGTTATTCGTGGCCTCGTTGGTATTATTGTCTTCTTTTTCGTTCTTCTCGTGGAGAATACTCATGACTTCTTGGATGTGCACGCGAGTAACCTTCTTAACCAGAGACAGACTCGGCTTCTTCATTTTCGCAAAGTACTCATCGCACAGCTCAATGCCGGCACGCAAGTGGTTGAGTCCGTTGACTAAAGTAGCTCCGTTGATATCTTCACCAAACACGTCGAGCGTTGATCCTTCTGCTCGCAAGAGTGGGAACTTCTGGTCTGTCTCTGCCCATTCCAGAATAAGTTTGACTTCTTCGCTGCTTGTCAGGCTTTTCTCTCGGAACAGGCGTAATGAAGTGATGTATTCGGATAGCAGGTTAGGTAGGGAAAAGGTACTGGGATCCCAGTAGAAGACAGTTGGGTTTGGAAGCATACGGAAAACAGTGTCTTTGACGTGTATCATTTCGCCTACCATTCCGAGGATCTCGAAAGGAACTATTTCGTGTCAGAATCGCTTCACCCCTTCGTTCAATGTACAGGCACTTACTGGCAAATAGATGGCTGTGGCGGGATTGGTCGGTGTTCTTACGGAAGTAGTTGACGGTGTTGATATCGCAACCGAGAACCACAAGGGTCTTGGCTATCTCAGCAAGGCTTCCCAGCTGAAGAGTCTCAGCGCCCTTGGCTTCATCCGCATAAACCTTGCGATCTCGGTAAAGAATTGTCGGTGCCATGCCAAAGCACAATTGCTTGACAATGTAGCTGGGGACAATTCGATTTTTCTCAAACCACGTCGGTCCCTGTTTCTGAATATTGAAGCAAATTCCAAGACCATCCGTGTATGAGCCATAGAGAACAAAACCATTGCCTTGAGCGCGATATTGGTCGTTGTTGAGATCGAATTGTCTCCAGTGGATACCCAGCATGGCAGCGATCTCTACCATGTGAGATATTGTGGTGGTGGCATATGGCTTTGCAAAGTCTTTGGGCATGCTGTCCCATGTACGTCTCTTTCTCTGCATACAGACGAGCAGTGAATGATGAGCAGCGGGTTGTTCGGGAGCCACTGCGGTATCGAGTGGAGGACGAGGACCCGTCGCCTTACGCCATTCTGATGTTTTCTTGCCCTGCCACTCACGAGATTCCTTTTCCATGCGGACAACGGCCATGAGGAGGGACAACCAGGTAGCCTTTTCATTGTCGGCAGTATGCACGACCTGCTGTGTGCTCTGCCTGTACTTGTCGTCGTATTCCTGGACTGTATCTGTATATTTAAAGTTGTCATGGCCACCATCCAATCGGATAATCTTTTGTCTTTCCTCCTTGGCCAGAGCATCGTCACCCAGAGGACCTCTGGTATTTCCTGGCTTAGCGACAAAGATGACAGGAGTCTCAAACTGAACTTCAAACCGGAATTCAGACCAGAGCATCTGGCGCCGAGCAAACTGCGCCCATTTCCCTATAACGGCTTCGCTACAGGATGAGAAACCGGTGGCGGTGCCGAGATACTGCTGTAGGGCTTGGAGAATGGCGATGACAAAGGCGAGTACGGAAATAACCAGCGCAACGACGGCGACAAGGAGCTCGGTGTTATCATCCTTATCTCCGCCGGATGTCGCATCTGGAACAGCTGTCGAAGACATGATGAGAGAGGGAGGGTAGTTGGATGCTGGATTGCCAAGGACTTGTTGATGGAAGGCTGGGCTCAACTTATCGGCAAATGCAGTCATGGCTAAAATATGGAGGCTGGCTGAGAACTGCTGATGTGATCTGACATTGTGTGTGCCTTGGGCAGGAAAATCCCTGCTTATGCCCCCTAAGAATTGCAGAGCATCCGAGGAGCACGGGCGTCAGTGTCGGCGGCTAAGCTGAAAAGCACTTATCCTATCCAATCAGGACATACTGACGGTAAGTTAGTGACAGACCGTTTCCACTGTTGGCCCGCTGGGGACGTGCAGGACAGGGGTTGTGAGAGGAGCTACGTTACAACGACAAGCCCAAGTTTCTGTCGCGTTTCACGAGTCACAAAGTTCAATTACTGTCAGATTCTAGGGTAGTGAGAGTACTGCGCCCATTCTCTGTCATTGCAGGGAATTATCTGTCAGCAGCCAAAGCCAAGTTCTGCGAACTCTTAGCCCCGGTGATAGCCTCAAAATACTTGGATCCCATATCCTCCACCGTCGTGCCACCAATTGTCTTGCCCACAATATGTCCGATAAGCTCAGCATGGGTGATAATTCCCAGACGAATCGCGTCGTGCATCAAGTCAAACAAGTCATGCTGGGTCACACCACGGCGGATACGCTCTAACATTATCAGCAATATCATTGCCAGAGTTATTAGACTCAACTTACTCTTCATGGTGAAGTCTCTTCCTTTGCGGATCTTAATCTCATACTTTCTCAGCTCTGTCTTGGAGTATCGGGTCTTGACGCCAATTTCATGGCCGAGGCTGGTGACGGTATAGTCGAGGCCACCTCTTATGCTCTCAAATTTGAAGTGCCTTTCGAGAACCGGTTCTAATTGTGAGTTGAAAGTTAGTTCAGTTTGGATCTTCATGTAGAGGCCGAACCCTACATACCTCGGCCTTTATCATGGGCCGTTTTGATCTCGCTTTCATTCACAGTCTCAAGACCCAAATCTGCAGCTGCGACATTGGCGTCTCGCAGGATATTGTGAATAAAAACATCATCTTCTGCAGGTTGTTAGTTCCTCTCTGCTAAGGATGTGAAGTTGTCTTACTGTATACAATGATACCATTCTCGAAACGAGATTCTCCCGAATAGCATATCAAGAAAAAGACATCCACAAAGCCTACAAGTCGAATCTTTCCATCCCATCGCGAGCCGTTTATAAGAATGTCCCATGGGTGAACATCGCTTCCAGCATTAGTATTAGTATTGTTGGATACGACTGGATTGAGTACATACTAATCGCATTCAACGCTCTTGAGATTGACTGATCTGTCGAATGTACTGAGGACCCTGTGGTAGGAAGCCATTGTCAATTTTCGGGTGGAAGTTTCAAGAGTCTCAACTCTTCAGATGAGACCTAGCTGGACGTTATGAGACTGTAAACAAGCACTCTTGTTTGATTGTACAGAAAGTCATGCATGCAAAGGTTCAATACTCTCTTGTCAAGGTCATGCGAGCTTTGACAGTACACGTCACCCCGCTCAGTCCGAGCGTTGCAGAAAGCACCATCACGAAGCTTACAGCCAATTGCTGCAAAGCGATCAGTCAAATAGTCAGTCTGCAACAACTGTGTCTGCATGACTGTTGACAGCTGGATGAGGGGTTATCCTTCCAAGCCCAATCGCAAGTACCAGAGGTCAACTTCAGCTCATGCTTTTCTTTGCCGGTCAAAGCTCTTGCCTTCATGATTGGTGCTCTCCGGCATTAGAATGGTTTTCAACTCTCCAAAGTCTGTAGATCAATTACCGAAGCCAGAGAATGTCACATCGTAGCATATAACCACCAATTGACGCAGAACACAATGCATGCCAGCCAATAGATCAGCCACAAAACCAGTCATTCGTGCCGCAATCAGGGTTATCAAAAATGATTGTCAATCATAACGGTGCACAATTAGCACTGGCAACCTCCTTGAGGTATGTCCTGCTCTTACTGGCTGCAGCTCCATCAGCATTCGGCTGATACTTGACATAGACCAAATTCTCCTCAGGAAGAGAGCGACCGTAAGCTCCAAACTCTGGAATTTTCCGTACACTACCGGTCCTCCGACAAAGCTCGAGTTTGAAGGAAGTAACCATGGACAATATCACCGAGAAGATAGCAAAGGTCACAGACCTGAGCACGTACACAGACCTCACCCCAGAACATCTCAAAAAGCTGTTCAACGAAATCGGTGGTAGCCCTGAGAAGCTCCGCACCATCCTGAACTTGTGGTTCGTTCCTGACTTCAAGCCAGCCTTCATCGAGCCACAAGACTACTCTTTTGGTGGACTTCAGGATGTTGGGTTTCTCGATTCGCCAGAGATAGAGAAGCCGCAAAGGCCGCTTCGTCTGATTGACCTGGAGACGGGTAACCTTGTTGATGTCTGGAACACCAGCCCTTCAGACTCATACTGCATGCTCTCGCATAGGTGGAAGGGTGATGAGATTACTCTAGCTCACATCAAGCGAGCGAGAGAAAAGCATCTGGAGCGCTCGCGAAACGGCGTGCTTTCAGAGCTTGACAGTGACATCCACGTTGTCCTGGAGCAATCGAGGCTTGATGTCCTGGAGCAAGAACAAATGATTGAGTCTCTTCTGGGTGGCAACCCCGAAGGAAGAACGGTCGACGACTTGCTCCAGATGCGACTCAACGCCAGCGACGCAAAATCCCAGGTCAATTGGGCGCGACAGAACAGAGACGCCAAGAAGTCCAAAGTTGAGCGCTGCATGATGGAAAAGGACATGTTTGACCATCTCATGAATCGCATCCAGAAGGAGATCAGCGACGATACGGAACGAGTCACTGACTCGAAGCCCACCACATCTCCTTTGGTGGACGAGGCAGAAGCAGAACATGCCGATGCTCAAAGTTCACTAGAAGTGGCTATTGAGAATCAGAACAAGGCCAACCAAGACGCCGAGTTCTTCGGTAGTGACCGTCGACTTGGGGATGCTGTGGACGAGATGATGAGTCGTCTTCAACGCTGGAAGTCGGCTATCAAGCTCGAACGCTCGATGAATGAGGCTCGTGATATCTTTCAATCGAACCTGTTTCCCAAGCAAGGTGCTTGTTATATATGGTCTGATACCTGCTGTATCGACAAGCTCAATTACGGAGAGCTTTCTCAGTCTCTTTCGCTCATGGGTGATTGGTACGCCAACGCCGAGTTTTGTCTCGTCCATCTTGATACAGACTGGCGGGCGGCAGATGCCATTCATGACTGGAAGCAGTTCAAAGGAGAATCACTCCAACAGGAGCCTAACATTCCAAGCTTCAGAGCAATCGAGGGGACGAGTCCTGAATGGTCAAACCGTGCATGGACACTCCAGGAATTGGTAATTAGCAAGATGGCCTACTTCACCAACTCGGAGTGGAAGTCACTGAGTCGACCTGTGCAAAGCCTGGGCTACATCTATCCTTTGATTCCATTTATTGATCTGTATACCCACGGTGATATAGCCAGCATGTACTCGAACCTGAGCGAAATAGGTGCCTTGAATGGTATCAGAGACTCTAAGGTTCTTGAGTCGCTCCTAGAGAAAGATCAGATTGCCGTTGCTATCAGCGACGATGAGGATCAGAGTGATTCAGAGAGTATCAGCGCAGCCGTTCGAATTATCTCAATCCTCCAAGCTCTGGGGTTTACCTTCCCAAGAGAGATGACAACAGAGACTGCTCTACCTGAAATGTGCCGCGCTGTTTATCTCGCATCACGCAACATTGTCAAAAATCAGAACGATAGTGCAGGCGGCCTGGCAAAGGAGATCTTCGCAGAGGTCAACCGCCACATACCCTCTACATCTGTTAGGGAAGATCTCAGTGCCGAGATGAAGGCGCAAAACGTGATCGACTTTCTACTGGTGGATCTGGTCACAACAACCAAGGATCTTGTCCTTAAAGACCGAAGGTCAATCGCAAGTTTCGGCCAAGTTAACCAACTTGACTCATGGAAGCAAGGAACTGCGCGGAGCGGCTTCTCCGCCGAGCGAGTTCTCCAGCTCTCCTGTCGTCGCAAGGCAACCGTGCCAGTCGATCATGTGTACTCTCTGATGGGAATTCTCGGTGTGCGCTTCCAGTCCTTCCATGCAGAAGGTTATGCCAAGGCTCTATCGCGTCTCCTCGATGAGGTTGTCATCAGCCATAACGACGTCTCGGTTTTTAACTGGACGGGAGCGTCTATGGGCAGTCCTGTCCGCGGACGGTCTATGTATCCAGCCTCTCACAAGGTGTATGCGAACGAGGAGGACTCTGGTAGACGTTACAATATGATGATCTCTGCGGAAGTTCAAAGGAAGCGGAAAGACGTCATGGTTGCATATCAGGGTATCATTACCATGCTTCGGGATGCCATAGACTGCATCAAGAGTAAGGGCCGTGAAGGACTTCCATTGGACTGGGTGCGCGAGATTTGTGCTTTTGTCAAGCAATCCACGTTCGAAACCCTTGGACCTGAACTCGAGAATATTGGCAAGATCCTTCGTTACATCCAAGACCATTGTGTCAAGCCCGACCCTGCGCCCACAGTCCCATCTGCCCAGCAGCAAGCGCCGGTGTTCGAGAGTCAATCTCCAATTTCCAACGCAAAGTCTGGTGCTGGCGCTGGCTGGGGCTTCAATAGACCAACGCTTCCAAGCATGAAGGTCCAAGCGAGCCTCAAAGGTCCAAAGTTGCCTAGCTTCGGGGGAGCTTCAATCAGTAAACCGTCATTTGGAAGACACCACTCTGAGCCCGTGGAGAAGGTTGCCAATCCAGCACCAGTTTCAATGCCAAAGCCTAGCATGCCCGAAGCTCCCGAATGGCTCTCACTGGACCAAGAGGTCAAGGCGTATTTGGCAAGCCTCACTTCAGGCACTGCCATGAGAAGTCGCCTCCCCTCTCGAATTCAGGAACTCGAATTTCACAGACCAGTGGCAGAGGCTAAGCTAGAGAGATCCAGCACAGGTTACTCTTCTCTTGACGATGACCTCACCTGTCCAAATCCAATCATCATCAACAGCTCCGGGATCGAAGGCATCTTCGATATCCAACGCATCGTCGTCACTATGATTGATCGGGAGAAGCTCATGCGACAAGTTGCCAAAGCGAGTAGTCCGAAACAGAAGATCTCGGGTTGGTGTATCATCAGTACCGGCTTCGCTAGTGTGGTTGTCAACTTCGCCTGTGAGCAACACATTCTTAAGAAACAATTGGATGTTGAACAAACAGTCGAAGACAAGATTATCAAGGAAGATCGTGCGAGAAAGCTTCACAGTGACCTGCAAGTCCAGGTGACGGGCAAGTCTAAGGACAATGAAGCTCCATCAACCAAGGAAACTCAATCCAGCGACACCGAAGACCAGACTGGCAAGAACATCAATAGCTCCAAGCCGACCAAGGATGAGCTGGCCATCGTACGAATTATCGACTTCATCCAAGAGCCTCAACTCCAGCTCGTCGCGGGTGAATGGGTTCTGGCACGCTTCTCCGGCACACCGGGAGCGCAGTGGTTCCTCTGCTACCTCGAACTAGGCTCAACCCATTCCTTCTACGGCCATCGCATTTCAGCTAGTGACATCAACTTCAACAACTCGGCCATTGAACCTGGACTCATGAACGCTTGGAAAGTCTACATGACTCGGAAGAAACGAAAGATGTGCAATGTCTTGGACAAGTACATCAAAAGCTCCACGAGCGCTATGAAGGGCAAGGAAAGACTCAACAAGAGTTCAGAGATTGCGAATGAGAACTATACGAGGTTCATGGATGCAGGTAACCAGAGTCTCGAGAGGGTCAAGAGTATGGGATCAGCATCCGTATCGCCGTCTATGCTTAAATTACCCTTCACCGAGAGTGCCGCCAAGGAAACCGGTGCCAAGGATCTGGACTCAGATTATGAGGCAGATGACGGGAAAGGGCTTTTTGATGGTTTACTCGACCAGGGCAAAGAGGCCACCGCAGCTCTGGGCGAGTACACCGTTCTCGCAGCATACGAGAAGATCTGCGGGATGCATGCCCAGCACCTCGATAAGCATCTGGCTACTTCAGTTCTGAAACGGACACCCAAGAGTCTTCAGACTGCTGTCGAAAGCGTGGATGAGAACAAGGGCTTTCTTCCAGCTATGTTCCATTCCTCTCGGAGAGTACACATGTTTTGAGAACAGGGAATGCTGTCGGACGTATTTTCTATTACTTTCGTTGTATTATGGCTTGAATATTGAAGGGTATTTATAAAGTAAATAATGTCATGTACTCAGATCGGATAAGACAAAGGAAACCAAGTTCAAACTTCCCATAGCGTGTCTACTTGTCAATAGCCGTCTCTTTATCCTCTGCCTCATCTCCTCCAGTGCCTGCCTCCGCCTCTGCCTTAGCCAGCTGCTCCTCAAGCTTCCTCTTCCTCTCAAGATTCTTCTCGTGTGTTCTCTTCTCAGCCGCCTGTTTTCTGTTCTCGCGCTTCTCGCTGATAAGATAACTGACGTTTCCAATCACTGAAAACAATCCCTTGAAAGCTAGCTTGAAGTGGGAAAAGGCCTCACGAAAGTGTTCCTTTGTTTCGTTGTAATTGGCTCGCGCCACCTTTGCTTTCCTCTTGGTACGGTATGCCTTTTCGGCTTTTGCGGCTTGGGCATATTGCTCTGAAGCTTCTTTGCGCGTTGTGGTGAGGAGGATCTCAGTAGCGGATGAGGCAGGTCGGGCTTTTGGGGGACCTGAGAGTGTTCGGGCCTTGGGGGCATCTGAGGTTGGACTACTCAGAGCAGAAACATTGTCGTCAGGTGGCGTTTCTGTTGTGGGGGAGTTTGCGCCGCGCATTGCAGAAAACATCGCAACAGCTGTTCAAGGACAGTGATTATTAAGAATTAAGTAGTACTGGTTGGTTATCCCAAGTCAATGTGAGACTCTGGTTAAGAGATGTGTGGTAGTAAGGGAATGTTGGAGAAATGAACCGGAGAAAAGACTGGGACAGACTGGCAGATCAGTAGCTATTTAATACCTGATCATAAACGTTCTATAGTGCTCAATGATGCTATATCAGGGTCAATATACCTAAGAAATTAACCTTACTTCTAAAGGTCTTAGTGGAAGTAGAAGGGTGTATTAGAAATTGTATGAAGTTCATGCCCTGCAAGTATGTAGCATTTGAGAATTCTGCTTCGTTCAAGATGTCTTCCTTCAGGTCTGTGCTGTGCGGCATAAAGACTCCCAGTCATTAGTGCAACCTGTTAATGCCTGCAAGCGCTGTGCACGAACCAAGCATAAACCATTCTGCGCTATCTTCATTCATGCCATTAACCTCTATAGCAAAGGGTTGCATTGAAACAACTTTACTTCCCTGACTTATAACCCGTTCCTAATATCAAAGTCGCAGTCGCTTGTGTCTTCATACAGCGAAGACATTCGAGTGCATGGGTTTGGTCAGGAGACACTTGGATTGGTCATTCATGAAACACCCCGCAGTTATCGAAAGTTAAATAGATACGTGTATGATCAATGCATTGACTTCATGCTGATGTGACTCAAGGGGTCTGCAAGGATCTGTCACAGAAGTTTTTAAGTGGTAATTGAGTGGAGATTACTGGAGGAAACAGCACCTGATATGACTGGGGCTATTGGTGTTAAGTCAAGCGACATCCGATCTGCTGTCAGTATGGAAAATCCATCCAAAGCTCCCAGATTATGACTCACTAGCTTTGCGTGACTCACTCTGGATTACTGTGCGATTAGTGTTAGTATTACCGCGCACTCGGTCGAGGCGGCAACCTGTCGAATGTAGCAAAGCCGCGCTACGACTACAAATTGGCATGCCCAAATGTCAGTAAGATAAGTTGTCAAAATGTATTCTAGTATTTAGTAATAATGAACTAGCGTTTCTATGTATATTATCTTTTAAGAATTAATTGTAGACAGTAGAATATAAGTGAAGGGGAATGTAAAATGTCGATCTATCTTGAAGCAATCGGTGTTGGAGGAGCTGAGCCAATGACAGTTGTGTTCGCCGACTCCAGAGCTACCATCTGCTCCTTCTCATCCGCCAACCAAGCAGGATTAGTCTCAAACCTGGGGTCAAGCCAAAAGCAAGCATCATCTCCATCCTTGAGCATTTGCTTGATCGGCTTCGCCCGAACATGTCCGCCAATGTAGAAAAGAGCCCAGCGCACAGCTCCAAAGACAGAGATGAAACTGTAAAGCTGCTTATAGAAAGGATAGGTAACGATGGTCCAAAGATCGATGCGCATATCAGGACGACGCCAACAGCTGATGTAGTTGTAAAGCAGGGGGGGAAGACAGGCAACGAAGGCAAGACTGCAGAAGAAGATCCAGTACTGCTTGTGGGCTCCGAGGGCCACAAGAACGGGGATACGGACCCAGTCAATGACGAGGCAGGCCAAGGTGTATAGGAACAGGAACTTCTGCATCAGGATGCCTGCAATGGTTCGCTGGCCGTTCATTCTGAACAGGTAGCGGAAGAGCTTCCAGATGAGACTGTGACGTCCCATCTCCCAAGACTTGACTCGTTGCTTGCACCAGTTCAATCCAGGGCCAAGTACAGTCGAAGGCACCTCAGTCGCCAGAGTGACTTGAGCGTCAAAAGCAATACGCTTATTCAAGCGCATCATGGCAAAGCCAGCATTGGCATCCTCGGCGATAAAGTCCATGGGGTGGTACTTGGAGAGTAGTTCGACGAAGACATCACGATCGACAAACCAGCCAGCACCGTGGGGGAAGTTCACACCACATGTTCGATCTTCGGCAAGCTTGGTAAGACCAGCCATACGGTATTCGCAGTCTTGCCACGAGACCATGCCGAGAGGAACATTGCCCTCTGCATCGATACCCTTGAGAGGGAAAGCGACAGCACGGAGTTGGGCGTTCATGAGATGAGTCGGGTGGCGGTAGTTGTCGGGTAAAGAAACATCGTCGTCAGTGGTCAGGATGTACTTGTAATTCTTGGCTGCAAGAGAACCGACGAACTGGGCGGCGTTCTTGGATCCAATTGGGGACCAGATGTATACAAGTTCGGGATGGAGGTTCTTGAGCCATTGGCGGAATGTAAGATCAGTGGGATATCGAGAACGGCCATTGTCGATGATGAAGATGTCTTGAGGTCTGAAATGGGGTAGTGCAGATTCGATGACCTTTTGCAAAGCGTCGCGGTCAGAGTTGTGGCACGGGATGACAAAGGCCGTTTCCCAGACTTCGCTAGTGGTGGTGATAACAACGCCTTTCTCAAGATCACTGGGGCTCTTCTCATTGATGACCTCCTGGACAGCAGTGGAAGGGCTTGCCTTGGGTGGGTTGTATGGCGGGACACGAGCAATAGACAAGATGATGAGAAACATGAGGGGCTCGAGGGTGAGTACAATGACCAGAACAGGCAACATGTACCTGCGAGTCTGGGCGATTGCCTGTTCCATCCAGCCGGTAGCCCAATTGGAGACAACAAGAGCAGCCACACAAGCCATGACAAAAGCGAGAGCGGCGCCCTTCTTGAGTGTCATGGGATAGATGTACTCCTTCGGGTTGATGAGATCCCAGAAAGCCCGAGGAGAGAACTGATTACCCAGAGCACTCCAGAATCTTGTCCATAGCGATCTCTTCTTGGCAGCAGGTGAAGACTTCTCGACATTGTCGGTAAGCCTTCTACCAGACTGGCTATTCAGAGAGTTCTCAGAAGCAGAAGCAGAGTCACAGTACGGACCGTAAATGCCAACCTTGCGGGCTGTTCTGTCTGAAGTGATGGCTGGTGAAGGGGTAGAAACAGGGCTGATGATAGGGCTGGCAGGAGGAGGAGTAGCGAATGGGTCTTGCAGAGAGCGTGTGGAAGGGGTGCTAGTCAGAGGAGGACGTGTCTGCTCCTGAGAGTCAGGGACAGTCGGGTCTAGTCTGGCAGTACATGGCAGAATCAGATCTTCGTTAGAGGGATCTTTCTGGCTCCAGAAGGGGTTGGTAGCTTGGCTGGCCATTGGAGAAGAGAAGGGGAGAAGAACTGGAAGGGATCGTCGGCCAAGCTGGAGCCCAAGGTAAAGTAAGTGGATAGGAACGAATGGAGTGATGCTTGAGTGAGAGGTTGGGTGACCAAGCGAACGTCCAAGGTAGATGTACCCTTTCAACAGAGAGACTCAAAGCAGAAATTTCCACAGCTGAAGGATTAATTGGGGCAAACAAAGCAGTCCTTCAGTGAAAACGGACCAGCCGTGCATGCTGTCAAGGATATCCAAGCTCGTGGATCCGATCTAGGCCTATGGATCCAAGAGCTGAGGATTGAAGCTATTGACAGCCATCTTACAAGGATCCAGGCCGTTGCCATTGGAACAGAGTATGAGGTGATGCACACTCGATGCAAGACGAGACTCGGTCAACTGTAGTCCGGTACTGTGCTGTACAGTACAGCACAGTAAGACACAGATCCAGTCTAGCCCGAGTCATTTAGTCTCAGCCGTATATGGACTTGGCGTAGGAACCACCGTGGCAAAAGATCCGAATCCAGATGGCAGCTACAAAGGTGTTGTCATTGACTTTGCTAGTGTCTGGCGAGACCAGCTTCGGGAAGTGGAACAGACACTAAAGTAGTGTGCGGTAGTTAGTCTCGGAGACCTGCAGCCGTTGTGACGGGACCTGGTAACTGTGGCTTAAGCCGCACTCAATTATCCCTGCTAGAAAAAGAAGTCAAAGCACTTTTGGGAGACATGCACACCAATTTAAGCTGGAAATAACAGGGATAAGTTTGTATGGCATTTTGCATTTGTGGCTGGGCCAAGAAAGGGCTGACAGTCTATGGTGGGATAATTTGATATCCTTGCATTTCGTGCCTTGTTGCACAATTCTTACTGGCTACCGTCAACTTTCTTTTTTAGTTCTGGGATGGCAATACGACGAAAAGATCATAGAGTCCGCATTATAGCGGACAAGGGGAAATGAGTATGAGACAGCTAAATCTAAGATCTACAGATTTTGTCTATGATTTTGTCTATGATTTTGTCTACGATTTTGTCTACGATCTTAAAGGCTGGGAAGTGAGTACTGACTAGAGCTCTACCGGCCAGACCGTTGGAAGGTGTCCTCCACTTTCTGGACCCGCCAAGAGAGGCCGCTATATCGGACCAAGTCCACCGTTAAGATGTTGATAGACAAGGCTATAATGGTGCTGTTTATGTCCCCGTTGAGCCCCATCGCCACCCCATAATGGCAAACATCGCGATGAGGCTGAATGAGTGCCCCCAAACAGCTGGATCGTTTAGTGAATTTAGTATCCCGGTAATTTTAATAGTCTCTGCTAGCTCATCATGTTGCTTTTATCTCCATGTAAGGCTCCTCGATGGCGAACTCGAGACCATGACAAACATCCCTACGATGATGAATCGTCGTGATGCCATCGACATCGCTCCACTCGCTAAGTCCCCGGAATCAACGTGCCCCGAGCTGTAGCCTGTACCTGACAGTAAACGACGCTACAGATGTCTAGACCAGAAATAATATGGATGATGGCGCTTCATCCCGTTCAGCTTCACCGGCTTCACCGGGTTTGATAGAAGCGACTTGCAACTAGTTGCCGCCATGGCGAGCTGCAGGGCAGGTATTGAGGCTAAGACGTGATCGAGGCGAGAGCTGATGCTAGTCTTTAGTGTTGTTGTCATTGTTGAACCGATCGTTCTCGCCCTCGTCTCCCTGTGGGACACAACTTTCACGCCGTGACGCTGGGACTTATTTGAAATTTTCTCAGCACTTGTCTTCTGTGGTGGTATACAGAGAGGCCGTATAGATGACTGTTGAGACGAGCTGCGTATATAATCTGACAGTCCATCCCTTCATCGTGTTCAAGTCTTGGTGTTGTAGACAACAAGATCATCCGTCGATCTCTGGAAGAGACTCCACATTCGCTTACATCTCTATACTTTCGTTCATCTCAACTTGATCCTTTCGTTTCGTCTCTTCAAGATGGACTCTTATGAATCTACACCTGGGACTGCCACTCCTTCAACTGATACTGGCTTCCCCTTCCCATCCCGATCTCAATCCTACCAATCCCTCAACTCTTCTCCCTCTCGTCCCAGTACACCTGCTACCGAGCAGGACGTACTTTTCAGTGGACCTCCCTCTCCCGCCGCCCACACATCCTCCCCTGATGAGTACGTACTTGTCGTTGGAGGCCTTGGCTACATTGGCAGTCACACCACTTGGGAGCTTCTCAAGGACGGAACCAATGTTGTCGTTATTGATAACCTAAGCAATGCTTTTGTCAATGTTCTCGACACTCTCAATGACATGACAAATAAGCGCTTCAACGCTAGCTCTCGTCGTCCTGACCTCCACTTCTACGAGGCTGACTTCCGTGACAATGCCAAGATTCAGGATATCCTGTCCCTTTACTCAACTGCTTCTGGATCCAAGATCAAGCGAGTTATCCATTTTGCTGCTTACAAGTCCGTCTCGGAGAGCATTGAGAAGCCACTCAAGTACTACGACAACAATGTCGGCGGTCTCATCCGATTCTGCAGCACATTGTCCGATTTTGGCATCAAGTACCTTGTCTTCTCATCCTCAGCCACCGTCTACGGCTCTCTCGCCGATGCTGGAGGCCGTCTGGTGGAAGAGTCCTGTACCCATTCTACTACAGAATGGCACGATGTCAGCGGCCAGGCACGCACAACGCTTTCCGGGTGCACGGGACTGACTAACCCATATGGGCGAACTAAATGGATCTGCGAAGCTATTCTAGCCGATTTGGCCGTGGCAGATCCAGAGTGGACTGTTATTGCGCTGAGGTATTTTAACCCCATCGGCTGTGATGACTCGGGTCGCTTGGGAGAAGACCCACGTGTTGCACCCACCAATCTCATGCCCGTGCTTCTCAAGGTGATGCTCGGTGAGATGGAGCAGCTCCAAGTCTTTGGTACAGACTGGGATACTCGGGACGGAACTGCCATCCGCGACTTCATCCATGTCTCTGATCTTGCCAGGGGTCACTTGGCTGCCCTGACTGTCAAGGAAAGCCAGGGCTTTCAGACCTTCAATATTGGTACAGGCACTGGTCAGACTGTCTACGAAGTTGTTGACGCCATCAAGGCTGCTTCAGGGAGAGATATTCCCATGGCCAAGGTCGGTCGTCGAGAAGGTGACGTGGGGGTCTGTGTCGCTGATCCCAGAAGGGCAACGACTGAGTTGGGATGGAAGCCTCAGAAGACGCTACTTGACAGCTGCAGAGATTTGTGTCGCTACTTGGAGGCGCACGGCACAAACATCAGTGCGTAAGAAATTGGCGTGTCCATACAGGTGGAAAAGAAACTGGGTAATTGCTTTTGCTGGTGCTTATGGGACTTGGGTCAGATCTTGGTACATTTTTATTTTTTCTGCATGTTTCAGTTCGTATAAACCTTGTTAAGATTCGATAAAAGATAATATCAGTAATTAATGACAATTGAGTAATCATAATTGAGTTCAATCGCCGTTAAAATCCGGGGGTTTGTTCCTGGCTAATGTCACTGAATAATGTCACTGAAGTTCCCCTGCGTATGCAGTCGTAGACTCTAGGAGATGAGACCCGTTTCCAGAATACTCTCCTGCAATTCTTTCCCGTGCTGTAACCACATTCCGTGTTGACGCGGCCCCTCTAGCAGAAAGTGTGTTGAGGCTTGCCGAGACACTTGGCATAGTGCTTGGTAAAAAAAGTACCGAGATCTTACACCAAGGTTGGCCCACTCGCGATGTACCTCGTTTAACAAATGACTCACTAAGTGGCGCTTTAGCATGACCAACGGGAGCATCGGAGATTTCAGGGGGGTTAGTACGAAAAAACCTTAACTCGATGACGCCTCCGTTTTGGTAATAGAAGCGATGGTGGTCAGCAATTAGACTTTTCACTGAGAAAAAGCAAAATGCCATTGTTGCAATGGCAGCCACACAGCTGCAACAATGGCATAATGACAGGGAGAGAAGGCGTAATGGCGTCTGTCAAATTCAGGAGAAATGGTGTGCCACAAAAGACCCCTTAAATTATCTACAGAATGCTAACAATAACGACCAAGGACAAAGTCCACAGCCAAGATACAACCCCCATCTTGACTCCAGATGACGTAGGTTCGGCTTTCCCATCTTCAATCGAACAAACCGATCCAGATCCATCTTCTCGGTCCGTCTCGGGCTCAACACCAGACGCGTTAAAGGCCATCTGGATCCACCCAATCTCCAACGTGGCGTTAGTGTTATAACCCATTCGGCCGGAAAAGCTCCCACCGTTGCTCCACATGTTGATGTAGACCGTCGACGGCGTGACGGGGACATTCATCTCAGAAGTCTTCATGAGTTCTCCATCGATGTACCAGGCAGTCAAACCCTGCTCGCGTAGCCAGTCAAGACGATATACGGTCCAGTCTCGGTATGATCCAGATCTTGTTTCGTTGTGTGTTGACCCAGGAATTGTGGTCCACGTGGTTTTGTTCTCGGTAGGCTGATTGGAGAATTGCACCCTGTCTTCTTCTTCCTTGGTAAGGACTTCAATGTCGGTCTCTTGAGTGTCGTTGTAGTAAGTGAAGAATCCAGCCACTGCTCCGGGACTCCCGGAAATGCGTGCATATACCCGCAGGGAGATTGAATCCACAAGTGACTCGCTGAAGTAAACTTCTCCAGCTTGTTGAGTCTCGTTCCTCAGGCGGTCTGTGTACAACACCAGCTGAGTATCATCTCCAGGTTTGTCTATTGCCAAGGGTTAGTTAAGGCTGTCAAAACAATAGTTTGGTGGCCAAGACATGGGCTGTGAGAAAAAGGAAAACACGTACCCAGAAAGACGTGATCTGCCACGTAGTGACGTGCCAGCGCCTTCTCATTCGGCTGGCCCTGGTACTTTACAGTCACCTTCCAATCATCTCTCCACGAGGAGTTGCTGATCAGTCTGCTAGCTGCTAAGACATCAGGCTGCTCCCTGTCCTCAGCTGCTGGATCTCCCGTGAGAATGTCATCAGTAGCAGGGGCACTGCGAAAATCATAGAAGCGGTAAAAGTCGAAAGTTGCATTATGAGGACCGTCAATAGAGAATGAAGAACAACCATCCTCAGCTGCAACAGTTACAGCGCTGAAGAGCACAGCAAGCTGCATGAGGATCGCAAGACGAGCCATTGCAACGAGTGGAGCCAAGAATATTAATGGTTTTAGTGATGTAGATGGCAAAAAGAGCAAGTCTGCCACTTTTTATTCTATAGTGGTGGTTGTTTATAGGACAGGATATCACTTTTTGGTTGCCATTCAGCTGCCAAGTGTCTAGCATCCAATTCTATATGCAGCACCTAGGAACAGAAAGCAATATTTGCCAGGTCGAGACTAAGCTTTGAGACATCCCAGGCAAATAAGATCGTATGGGGGCCTCCGATACGTTGGCAAAGCCTCTGCTGAAAACTACAAGCGCCACAACGGTGATCGCAACGGGCTCCGTCGGTCCGGTAGCTAAGGCGTCGTATTGCTTTTAATGTGGAAAGACATGTTAGATTACAACCTCGTAAGAGTTCCAGTACTCGCACGGCTTCTAAACAGGGCAGGATCGAAGTTCCAATATTCCAAATCAGGACTGCACCCTGATATTTCCGTCCGTCTGGGAATAAGTGGAAACACTAAGATCTCGAGGTGGTTCCGGCTTTTGGTCTAGCTTGATGGGCAGACGGTCAAAGCGGGCTAGTGCAAGGATCAGGGATTGATAGTCTCCGTGATCGAACGGACAGAAAGCAGAGGAGTTAATCCGTGGTGTGGCTGGTGCTATCTGCGCTATATCCGTGTTTCCGCGATCGCTCGTCCTTATGGCTGTGGTCTGGCTCTAGGGTAACGTCGACAACCAATGCGATTTGAAGTTCATAAATGCTATGACTTATATTTGAATTGTTATTTAATACGTAGCTACTGACTATTTCTCTTTATTTGTTGTTAGGTGACTTATCAACCAGTATCATTTTGGAATATTTTGCGTTGCTCCCAACTGGACTTCCCATTGATCATCAGAACATTTGGAAGTTTATACGTGCAACCAACTTTTCACACTACCGTTAACTACCAGCAGCACGTAAGTTGTCTGTTACTCGCCAAAGAACTTGAAGCTCTAACCCTTGGTATTCATTGAGCTCAAACAGCATTGAACTTTCTACAAGCAGGTATTGAGATTACGATTGTCGCGTTGTATCGCGTCGCGTCCAACGCGTCTCGCCAATGACGACGCAAACACGAATACGAGGCTCCAGACACTGGTCGTTAACCAAACCAATGATATCACTTCCTTAGCCGCCGGCCCCCAACCAGCCCCCAAACTTATTAACGCTCCATGTACTCCTTGTCTCTGCATGTACCACTCTGCAAGAGTCCACAAGTTTGTCGTTATTCACGCATCGGACTTGACAGACACCAAGTCACACAGCCTCCGTGAAAACAAGCATCAAGACCTGCAAGGGGACTTCGGAAGGATGAAAAGGATTGTGTATTGCCGAGTAATAAGCACTAATCTTGTCCTCCAATCGGGCTCATCCGCGCTGATGTACTGGGATTAAAATATCTTGCTGATGGCATCAAATGAGATACCTCCAAACCCGCTCACCAACTCAGCCTCTTTCGTCGAGATACTACTTCGCCTATCATTTTGTGCCTCTCTTGAATAATGCTTCAATTCCACTGTTAATGCGCAATTGAAGTTATCCTCGCGCCTTCCTCTCAATCCAGAATCCACAAACAGCAACGATGTCAATGACAGCAAACAGTAATCGCTCTTCTAGAGCCTTTCTCCATGTCTTAGGCGTCTCATCATTCAGCTTCAGCTTCTATCTCCTTACGACTTGGGACTCGAATTACTCGCGTTCATTTGGGTGGTACTTCCAGCTTTTGACAGTTGTCGGCCTCGCCCTATCGCTAGTCACATTCTCCCTTGGTCTTATCGCCGATGTGACACTCAACAATGTCTTCTCCGAAGCGAAAGATACTGTCTCAGTTCTTGCGACCCCTCTTGAGGTCCTAATAGCAGTCTTGTATTGGTCTATCAGGATGCATGACCCAGCATTGCTCATGCCTGAAGATCTAGTGATTGATCCTCTGCCCGATCTTGGCTTCCACCTCGTCCCGGCTATCCTGCTGGTTCTGGACCTACTGCTATGGAGTCCACGGGCCACTATTGCTACACGAAGTATGATGTCGCTCAGTACCGTTTTGGCTGTTGTATACTGGTGTTGGATTGAGCTGTGCTTCTACAAGAATGGCTGGTATGTGCATAGCAAGCCCAGTCAAGGCTTATGCTAACCAGCTAAACAGGTACCCTTATCCGATGATGGATCAATTCTCAGCTACACAGCGTGTTGTTATCTTTGTAGCATCGGCCGGACTATTGACCGCCTCATCATCCGGGCTTCAATGGGTGCATGGGAAGATTCATGACCCCACGGGGAAGAAACTCAGAGTTGAATGAGACGTAGTACAGGAATCGAAGAGGGTGTTCACGGCGACACCGAGGGACTTCCTTATCATCTATTGGGTACTTTTTATGCTGTACGACATTTCAATAGATTGATGGAACATCGCAATCTTTTTTATCCTAGCCCAAGATAACCGTTCGTGATAACACAATGGACCGGCCCAAGTCCCTTGAACGAGACGTCAATTTCGCAGATGGCAGTAGAATATACCTTTGTGATCAATCATTGCCTAGTAAAGACACCAATTGGAGAGCTTTGTAATTCTTTATCCTCACCCACATGTGTTTGACGAACCCCATCAGCCTTGCCAGCACATCAACAATTGACGAGCTCTCGTGCTGCAAAGTCAATCCTCGGCTGTCCCCGACGAGATTGCTTGTCTTCTCATCCTTGCATTCCAACACTGAACGGAGCATTAAATCCCAAAATAGCAGGTATCGGTGATAACAGCCCTAACCGAAATCCAAAACAGCATGGATGCCGCATGGTATGACATGAGCACTTAATTAGCGCAGCCCCCAATGGAGTCCAGATTTTTGCTGCGACCCAACGGACGCGGACTTATGGTCCGAAATACCCTTTTCGGATCCTTCGGACCAGGTATGCATTTTCACATGCTTTTATTATTAGAGAGATGCAGACTTGGACTGGGTAAGCTTTGCATGGCGCAGCGTAAATGCCGCTGATTCGGGAGGATGACAAGATCTACGAGATGCGAATATCACGTAAGGATGGAGTGTTAAATCCTTCAGTGATCTAATCGCCGAATAGTAATTGGCAAATCAGGTCAGGTAACTGCTACTCTAGAGACATCTGAGTTTGCGTCAACCTGTCATATCAGGTCAACTCACGATAGACTTCAAATTAACTTCACTGCGCCGGGGTCTGAATGGCTGTGAGTCAAAGGCGCAGGAAATAACTTTCGGGAGCCGAGGGGCAGAGCTGGACACCTGAGACATGCAGTGAGAGAATTCCTGATGTAGCTGCAGTTCAGAGCGCCTAGAAACGCGATGGAGTGGCACAGAGAGGTCTCTGATAGCGATGACAGGGCCTTCAGTGACTAGGATAGCAGTGAGGGTCCCTTGCAAATCATGGGTCTTCCAGCATGGGAGGGAAAAAATAGAACCACAGCCCAATACCACCGAAGACTGCAAGTCAATGATGATGATATCGCAGAATCTGACAGCCATGATGAGTCAATTGTTCTTGTATATATACGATGCGGTGTATAATGCTCATGCATGGTATGTTTCTGTATCTCCACTCAAGTTGCATTGATCATACCCCAATACAGCTGCCGCCATGTCTATCACTATTGTCTCTGCGATTGCATTATTGTTTGTGGCGATTGTTCTCAAGGCGCTTTCGAACTTCTATCGCGGTCCACTTTCAGCCCTACCCGGCCCGTGGTACACGCATTTTACAGGCATCCCACTACTCTACACCCGAGCAACTGGAACGAGTCGCCAACATCTTCGCCGCATCCACAAATTTTACGGTCCAGTAGTAAGAGTCGGACCCAGTGAGGTTTCGATCAATAGTCTTGATGGCTACTACAAAGTTCACGGCGTGGGAAGCCGCTGCATCAAAGCTCCTGTCTTCGACAGTATACGATTCAGTCACTCGCCTATGCTATTTACCATGCGAGACCCAAAGCTCCATGCGCAACGAAAACGGGTTCTAGGTCGTGGTTTTTCTGCTATGAAGGAGGAGCAAGAAATCACGATTCGAAGATTAGCTGAGCTTGCTGTATCTAAGATCAAGAAGGAGGCTCAGGATGGTAGGGCTGATGTATACAAGTGGTGGCGCTGCTTGGCAGTTGATGTGATCAGCGAGATGGCAGTCGGAAAGCCTTTTGAACTGCTCAAGTCAGGTGGACAGGACTTGCCCGTATTCAAGGCTTTGGGTAATGCTGGCCCAAGTGTCATTCTGCAGGTCATGCTGCCCAGCTCGCTTCTGGCTCTTACCAAGTGGTCCCCAATCACCTGGCTTCGCGATGTTGGTCAAGTTACTGAGATCATCTTCAACCGTGTATCGACTGCACTCAATGAAGTGCTTTCACCCTCATGTGGACCAAGTATGGTTCGACACATGTTGAATGAAGCGGAGTTAAGTAAGAGACCTGTTTTAAGCGATGATGAGTTGGGTTCTGAGGTGGCCATGATGCTTGTAGCTGGATCTGACAGCACAGCTGCGACGTTAACATATGCCACATGGGAGATCATCAGGGACCCAAATCTGAGACGGAAGATTGAGGATGAAGTAGCTGGTCTACCAGAGGATTTAAGTTCCAAAGATCTGGAGGCTCTACCATTGTTGAGCAGCGCTCTAGAAGAAGCGCTGAGAATGTATAACCCTGCGGCTGCACTCGTCGAAAGGATCGTGCCTCCAGGTGGTATTTCGGTTCATGGTTGGGATCTCCCAGGTGGTACAATGGTTTATACGACGGGCTGGCTCGTTTCGCGACTCGAAGAAATCTTCCCGAATCCAGATATGTAAGTCAACCTCTTACAAAGACTTGTATCTCATCACTAACTCAATCCAGGTTTGATGCCACCAGATTCATAAACCCATCTCATGCACAAAGTAGAGCACACGTGCCTTTCAGCATTGGCGCAAGGAGCTGCATCGGCATGCACCTCGCCCGCATGGAGATCCTCGTCACGCTCGCTACCTTCTTTCGCGAGTGTAGGGGTTTGAGAATACACGACGACACGACGGACGATATGATGGCGCAGGTTGGGGAGTTTTTCATAGTACCCAAAGGAGGGAAATGTGATATCGTCATGTAAATTTGGTATACAGAATAGCTGAGAAAGTCAATCTTATCTACTAAACAAGCGTTCTCTTATCGGTGGTGATTCTGCAGCAGCGATTTAAACTCCAACCTTGACAAACACACTCGAATCAAGGCGAACAGCTTTAAACACGTCGCCAATTTAATCTGGGACGAGTCTAAACTGATTCAAGTCGTCCTGACAGGAAGAGAGATGGATTTGCAAGAGCTTATCCTAGGGCACACATCGTGATGAAAGCCAATTGTGAGTTATCAAGCAGAAATTCCCATTCCCCTCTCTCTTCCAACTCTCCCAAACTCCAACTTTCCCAGACTTCAACCTCAAAATGGCACCACAATTGATCACGCCGTATGTTCCACACACATACTCCGCGTCTCGCCTTTCTGAGATGATCATCCCCGACGAACAAGATGCTCCCCAACTTGCCCGACGAGGGTGGTTGTTTGGCAGCAACATCACACCCGGCTACGTGACTCCCCAGGGTGGCGGTGCCTTCACTTTCGGAGGTTGGACGACGATGCAGATGTTTCTCATGGGCGGCGTTCTGGTTCTAATTCTGATCATTGGTGTCGCTGCCTGCGCCGGCGGCGGCAGCAGCAGCAAAAAGACAGGAGATGATGCTGAGGCCGATGACGACAAGGAGGATGAGTAGAAGAAGGACGAAGAGGTCAAGGTAGCCCTCCCCCGCACTGTCCGTGGGCATCGCATTCCCAAGGGTGTCACCGTTGACTTCTAAGACGGCGGAATATACAGGTTCGCCTGTTTGTCGAGTAAGGCCCATTGACACCTTTTGAGAGACACCAGGCTAACTGCAAAATCTACAGGATGTCGCTCCAGTCGTTGCTAAACCTGGTGGTTCACACGGTTGGGTCTCATACAACGAAAGGAGCTACGCTGCTATCAACAACGGAGGTTCATGGCAGGAGATCCCGTGTGGGGCATTCTTCACGTAGGGCAGGGTCTTTAGTATCAGGGATGGATTCTGTTTGTTGACTCTCCTTCTGGTGTTCCTATCTGGCGTTTAAGGAGTTTTATGGTAGATGACACTACGAGAGGAGCAATGTTGCCTTTTTAGCCCTCTTCATCCATGAACCAGTATGCACCTCCTATTTCTTAAATGCGGCGTCAATGTAAAGCTCTAGTTGGCTCATCTGTCCTGGCGTATACTCTGACAATTGTCCCGACTTCACCCTGATTTCAACCAGTCTGTGTATGACTTCCCGAAAAAGACAAAGTGACATTTGTGCGCGTGAAAGGGTTTGTGCCAGGACACGTCACATCAACCGTTGCTTCGGGTAAAAGCTAATAGCGAACTTGGATGCATTTACTCGTGTGAAATATGTTTGAGTTTGTACAGAGAACCATGTACCGATAATGCCTAATTATCCCCCATCAACTGTGCTCCCAGTTTCCCCTCCCAGACAACCGACTAACAGGAGAAATAGGCGTGTCAGGATGAGTCGTGATCTTGGCGCCATTGTTCGTATCGATTACAAGACTCTGAGAACTAACTTTCCCACTGAACTCTCGCTGAGTGGTCAGCTGTTTGATATCACTGTAATCCAGCTTCGCATCATAACTGTTGAAGTCTCCAACTGGAGGGTCGAAGCTGCCATTGAAGGTGCACTGCACCCCATCAACGACAAAAGTGGCTGAGATTTTGTGTCCTCCGTCGAAGCTGCTGACTGTACCCGAGGTGGTAGGCATCTGCGACAGTCAGTGGATTGATCGTGAAGTCTATTTAGTCAGCTGACCTTGGTCGGGTTTTTTTTGTTTGGCCGGGAAGATGGACAAGGTTGGAGTTGGGAGGGGTATCAGAGTCAAACTGTGAGACAAGAAAATCCCGGGGAAAGGCGTTAAGTTATAGAACCCTGAATTCAGCTTTGCCACAGATTATGATCTCATTGTTCTTCGCGTGGGCTGGTGGGATTGGATGTTTTGAGGAAGCCACTTGGTCGAGACTACGCCACACAATCCATTTTCGGAATTGACTTCACGACTTGCTCACCTGATCAAGAGCTTGCTTACTCTCGCTTTTGTGATTTCTGCCTGAATGAGCAGCCAACAAAGTTTCGCGGTGCCTCAAAAATGAGTGTCTCCAACAGGCGGGCCTTGCGTTCCAGGCCCGGGCAGTGTGCGCACCAATCCTCATATGTTACTGAAGATGGGAAGAGTTTACATCTTGGACAATGAATAAAGCCACTTGATTGCAACGTGTTGAATCCATACGACTCTGGTGGGTTCTTTACAATCTGTCCCATCAACTCTCTATTCCTGTCGCATTCTTTGAATGTCATGGTAGTAACCATGACCGTCGCGGCTACTTGCCCTACTTCCGCCCCACCAAGATAAGATGTTGCGTGTTGTGTCTTAATAGCATCCTTTGTTCTATGACTGGAGCTGCGACATTCCATCTCCGGTGTACGAGAAGTAGGGGTCATCTTGACATGGAATGGCGGGGTTGAGTATGTCGTTGACAGTGCAAAGGTCTTGGTATCTACAGATGCGATGGGTGAAGATGAAACAGAATGTCCAGCCCGGCGAGCGGGAGCCTGCGATGATACATACCAAGTCACAGGCTGATTTAGGTAATGATTGATCCATATTTGTGCCAGACTCGGCGACAGAACTAGCCCAGCTATGAGAAGAGAGAATGGTAACGACTACCAACTATCACGATACTGAGAGGCAATAGTCCCATGAAGTTACTCATCCATCAGCTTACTTCGTTGCACAAGTCCGAGTGGCGTAAAGAGCTAGGTGGAGATTGGACATTTCTTGACAAGTTTCAATACAGTGGCGACTGCGAGCTGCATAAATAATATCCAAACATCCTATTGTGCCAAGATGCTAGCTGACAGGCTACTCTCGGTTGTAATAAGAGATTCGGATTGCGAGATTGAGGCTCTGTTCCAGGGAGTTACTAAGCATGGGTCTCAGTATTGCACATGATCTAAAGATAGACATCGTTCTAAATAGAATGTCATATTTTTTAGCGAGATGCCATCCATGGGAGGAGTGGAAGAAGTCAAGGTTCCCTCGTGGGACGCGTCAAGAAATCTACTTGGCGATAAACCACTAGCTCAATTCTAACCAATCAGGTCATGGCATCTCGCCAGCACCGAGAAGGTCCACGGTTCGATCCCGGGCGGAACCACATTTTTGTATTTCAGTGCAACAGCGCAGATATCACGACAATCAATTATCTTTTTTGTTTGAAAGAACACTGATGGTTTTAAAAGCTTAGCAAGGATGTTGGAAAGCGTGTATTATGTTCTGAAGATCGCGATGGTAGTACGGGAAACAATGCCCAATTGCGGTCACACGAATTGTCTACTGGTATTTAGTCCGATGGGAAATTGCGTTCTACAAGTGAAGTCACCATGTTATAGGTCATATCAGATTGCAAGGTAAAAATATACGTGTATAAATATTTCTATGTGGTATAAAAGTCTATTCAAAATAGTCCAATGCCTCTATAAAGAGAGCATTTAGAGAAGGGCAAAAGCACCGACAACGGCCATGATACCGGCAGGGATGACCTGGGCGGCACCAGCAGTGACGGCAGTGGGAGTGGCAGGAGGAGCACCAGCGCCAGTACCGGAGGGGACAACGGGGGCAGGAGGCTGAGCACCGGAAGGCTTGGGGGAGGTACCAGTAGGGCCAGCAGGAGGAGCAGAAGGACCGTGGCAGGCAGTAGGCTTGACGAGAGAACCGTTGCTGTCGAAGGGAGCGTATCCGAGGCACTCGGAGTACTCAGCAGCGCAGGTAGCCTTGTTGGAGCCGGAAGCAGAGCGGCAAGAGTCGTACTTGTCAGTGCACATCTCAGCACAGTCCTTGGCCTCAGCGGGGGAGGAAGGAGTGGTGGGAGGAGCGTAACCGGTGGGGGGAACGCAAGAGGTGGTGGTGTGGTGAATACCAGTGACAGTGACGGTACCGGGCTTGGTAACGGGGATGGTCTGGTTGCCGTAGGTAAGAGTGGTCTTCTCAGGGCAGTAGGTGGTCAGCTTGGTGACGACCTCAGTGGTGTAGACGGGCTTGACGGGCTTGGTGGGCTTGGCACCCTCGTGGCAAGCGGTAGGCTCGACGAACTTGCCGCTCTCCCAAGGGTTGAAGCCAAGGCACTCAGCGTACTTGGCAGCGCACTCGGCCATGTTGGCACCGGGAGCGACGCGGCACTCATCGAACTTGTCGGAGCACATCTCAGCGCAGTCGCCAGTGTGGGTAGGCTTGGGAGGAGCATAACCAGTAGCGGTGGCAACGGGCTTGGTGATGGTGCAAGAGCAGTCCTCGATGGTGAGGGTGGTGGCCTTGGTGACAGTGTAGGTCTTGTCACCGTAGGTCAGGGTGGTGGCCGCAGGGCAGTAGGTGGTCAGGTGAGTGACGACCTCGGTGGTGTAGTGGATGGTCTCGTTGGAAGGAGGAGCATAGTGAGGAGAGGCGTTGGCGGCACCGAGGAGGGCGCTAGCGAGAGCGGCAGTCTTGACGAAACCCATTGTGACGGTTGGTTGATGCTTGAAAGATTAAAGCGTAAAAAGCGAGTGTATTAAGCGAAGGACGCGAGAAGTTGGATCAAGTAACGAATGTGATTATCGAGTCTGGGATGAAGAGAAAGGAAAACTAACAAGAGCGGATGGTAACGAGAGTTTATAAGTTGATTGGAATTGCTTTGTTCTATTGTTGTCAAGCGATCACATACGATCGATGCCCCTGCATGCGGGGATATGATGAGCGCAAGGACCCAAAAAAGCTCGTGTTTATTTTTGGTCCTCGTCACTTGTTGACATTCTATACGAAGGGGTAATTTGCCAGTGGGCCAAGCGAATCGAGGTCCGGAACTCGGCTCTCAGGGCCCTGACTAAAAAGAAACGTTCTGGCCAATGAGACTCTTACAAAATATACGAGAGGTGCATTACGGACTGTCGCCCTGCTTTCTGGCTTCTCCGTGCCCCTGGCGCTAGTGTTGGTACCTGCGTTAGGCTGATGACTAGTGACATGTAGGGAGACGAAAAATGGGT
The DNA here is from genome assembly GCA_019054715.1 of Fusarium sp. S19/10. Classification (NCBI taxonomy): domain Eukaryota; kingdom Fungi; phylum Ascomycota; class Sordariomycetes; order Hypocreales; family Nectriaceae; genus Fusarium; species Fusarium sp. S19/10. Next base: position 391,198 of record JAHKNZ010000028.1, on the reverse strand, counting down.
GATATGATGTCTTTGATTCGAGCGGAAAGGCGTCGTAAGCTTTTTGTCTGACATGAACTAACCGACTCTGTCCCATTCAAACGTTCCGTGTCTACCAATTAAGATTAAACAAGCATAACAAAAAAGACATCGCAACAACGATCGAAAGGAACAGTCCCAAAAGCCTGGATCAACAGACGCATTGACCCTCCCAACCTCTTCAACTGCCACGGCCCATCCGTATCAAAGCTTCATGTCGTCTCGTGTTTTGACCTCCCCCATATCTGAGCCCTGGAAAATGTGATTGCAGCGACCAAATGACCTGTCATGCGTAGCTGACTCACTGTAAAACAGCTCTAGAAGCTTTACCGCTACACGACAAGAGCATGAATTGACATTGTTAGCAAGTTGGCTAAACTGCTTTGAGCTATTCTCGGCGCCCGCAGGCTTTCGGCGTTTGCCGGGCCCTGACCGTTCTTGACGCACTGACGCTTGGGAGGGAACTTGACGTCAGGTGGAGTTTTGGTGGAGTGGTCTAAATCGGGGCAGCTCCATCAACCTTTAGGGTAAGTTTGCGAGTTGAGCGATTTCACCATCAACTTCAAAATCATAGAGGTATCGATACGTTGTAGAGTAAGAGAGTTCTGTGCCGTGTAGTTGGAGTAATTAATTGAATCTGTATCTGTGATTGTTAGATAGAAAAGGTAGATCCAAGTATTAAGTCAGTTGCGTTTCTGTATGTCGAGTTCATCATTTCCTTTGTCATGCAGTTTGGCCAGAACATTGCTATCGTCAGTGGCAAATCGCCACGGAATGCTTGGTGTGTAATTATTTCGAGCTTGACTCTCTAGCAGCTTGTGCTGCGAACAATCCCTTCAACTCTCCCGTACAATCCTCTTGATCCATAAAAACTTCAATCATCTTAACCCCATCATTCTTCTTGATCGCTTCCGAGTCAAGCGCACTTCTCAATTCGCCCCACGTCTTTGCCGCAAAGTATCGGCTCTTCAATTCCTCATCGCTATATCCAAATAATCCCAGCGCATGCTTAAAGTTCCACGGCGCAATGTCGTTATAGTCCGCCTTTCTTCCGTGGATCGCTCGTTCAATTGTGTACCCGTTGTTGTTAATTACAAAAATCACAATGTTGAGTTTTTCTTTGACCATGACGCTGATTTCTTGGGCAGTCATCTGTAGACTTCCGTCCCCGATGAAAAGAATTGTGCGCTCGGTATCTTTGTTATGCGCGTTCTTGTCACGTCGCGCTAGAGCTGCTCCTAGCGTGGCGGGAAGCATGTAGCCAATCGATAACCACGTGACAGCCGTAAAAAAGCGACTACCTTCGGGGAGTTTGAAGACTTTCCCACCTTCTGCAGCAGTTCCTGTCTCGGTCAAGATGGTATCACCTTGACGGAACATGGGGTTGACGTAGGGGTAGAACAAATCCTGAGTGAGAGCTCCAGATGGCTCAGGCTCAGGATGAGACTTGGTAGTTTTTGTTGGACCGTCGATCTTGGTAAGTCGCGACGGATCGAGTTTGCTGAGCAGCTTTTGGATGAATGGTCGAGGGGCTTGATCTCGAATGACTCCTTTCGCGATCTTGATCTGTTCTGGGGCAAACGAGATGGTGACGTCCTCATTGGGAATTGCCGTGAAGATACCGGTATTGATGTTACTCAGATGCGGTCCAAAGAAGAGGATTAAGTCAGATGACTTGAAGTATTCTGCCGCACTCTTGTCTCCGCAGTTTGCGAGGTAGACACCATGGACATGGGGCAACTCTTCACTGATCAAACCCTTGCCGAAAGCTGTAGTCCACGTCGGCCAGCCGGTAATGTTGACGATCTCATTAACCTCATCGAGGACACCCATGTTGCGACTCTCACCGTCAACGAGAATCAGTGGCTTTTGAGCTGAGTGGATCCGATCCAGGACTTTATCAACACTGTCCGTATCGACCTCCAAAGCACCCAAAGATGGGCTGAGAACACTCTTGATATCAAAGTTAGTAGTCGGAACAGACAATTGAACCATATCATCAGGGATTTGAAGATACACAGGTCTCTGGTGGATCATCGCCTGCTCAATGATCCAATCAATTCTCTCAGCCGCGCCCAATCCATCCGTCAAACAAACCTGCGCAGCAGTAACATGCGCATGCATAGCCGCAAACCTCTTGTACTCGCCATCTAAAAAGGTATGATGAACATTCAACCTTGCAGCCTGCGTAGAACGCGGTGGTGCGCCGACGATGTGAAGGACCGGTGCTCGCTCAGCGTATGCGCCCGCGATAGCATTGATAGCTGACAATTCACCAACGCCAAAGGTGGTAACTACCACGCCCAGAGTATGCATACGAGAGTAGCCATCCGCTGAGTAGGCTGCGTTGAGTTCATTGCAGTTCCCAACCCAGTGTAGACCAGCTGGTTTCACGTAGTCGAGGAGCTTGAGGTTGTAGTCTCCCGGTACGCCGAAAACGGAGCCTATGCCGAACTGTTTGAGGCGGGTGAAGAGATATGCCCCAAGAGGGATTGAGCCTTGCTTGTTTTGCGTCATGGTGATGTCTAATTTCTTAACAAGAGATGCCTGCCACTTCAAAGAAAAGAAAGAAAGAAATAGGAATTGAAATTGATTTATAACTTTGTGATCTCTCCAGTATCCCCGCATCCCCGCATCCCCACGTTTATCATGACTCAATAGTCTCAATCGTTGTCGTTATGTCGCCTGGAGTTTCTTAATTGGGAATAGGTAATAGTTCAATCTATTTGTCAAGCTGTCGCATCATTGAGAGTTGCCGAGGCAATTGTGAATAATGTGCAGGGTTGAGCCGACAGTAACCTCTGCATTCTGTTAGATGGATTGTTGAACCTCAAGTTGGGAAATTGATCTGTTGAATTATGTCAGGTTTGTACGGATAATCGAGACTATCACTCTTATCTTATCTTATCTTATCCTATCTTATCATGCTATCATGTCAATTCAGCCACACCTTTGCCGAGCTCCAGTTAGCTAAAATGCCTTGTAGGATCTACTAACTACTTTTGTAATTATTATACCTGCTGTATTTGAAAAGATCCTTTAACAATTGTAAAAGCAGATGGTTTTTCTAGTTTAGAATCAAGAAATGTAGAGCCTTACTAGACTAGTAATAGAACTTGTATTTAAAGTACTAAATGCATTTACAAATAGCTTGATGGAGACCTTAGTAACATGCTGATACCGGTGAAGTAGAGTGAGCGCGTTTACTTGGTCCAGCAAACTCCAGAGCCAGGACCGGGCTGGCACTGCATTCGACCACCGCCACAAGCCCAGCAGCCATAGTCGCCAGAGCATTCGCACTTGCCAGGAGCGCAGTTGGAGCCAGGTCTACGGCATTCGGGAAAGCAGTTGCAACGCTTCTCAAGACCACGGTCGGCCAGAAGTCCCTGCGAAAAAGGGTTAATAACAGTAAGACCGTGCTTGTCATGTTGTGTTCGTACCTTGTCGATACCGGTGTAGGTGTACTCGCCGTCCTTGACGACAGCGTAGTCAGGCTCAGGAACGGCCAGGACGTGGGCGGAGAGGAGAGCGGAGAAAAAGAGTGCGAGCTTCATGATTGGAGTTTTGGTGGTTGATGTTTTCAGAAGTTGAAAGAATGCTGATGTGGAATATCTGGTTCCTGAAGGCGCAGGTCCAAGTTTTTATATCTCTTCGAACTACCTATTTGGTACTTGGACTCTCAACATATGTACCGTAGCCAATCGCCATTGGTATTTCGGAAGGATTATACTGAACCCACTGAAGGATGAATTTTATATGGTCTGATACGTAGATCTGAGGCACAGACGAGGCGAGAAAACATATACGGAAGGTTTATATGGCAATGATCTTAAACAACCAATCAGTAAGCTGACTACAACGTGTTTATGTCATGTCTCAATCCCGTAGGCTTCGCTGTCAGGAGGATCTACCAGGATCTAACTTGAATTGCTGTGTTCAGTTAGAGTGATTTTACCAAAGTCCCATTTACGGTCAAGAGGATTCTGGACCGCCTCTATCTTGGCGAATTGATCCTTCAAATAGTCCTTGGCAAGGCAAAAAGACCCACCAAATCCGAGTCATGCATTAGGAGGATTTGTCTGAGATCCTAGTCATGCATAGCCACCGCTCAGTCTACCGAGAAAGGACAAGTTTAACCATGTAGTACGCGTATCATTGAAATATGTACGAACTCGCTATAAAACTGCCCTCATCCATACGTGAGGGCCAGACCTCACCCATACCATTGATCCTGCAGTTGAGACTGTCCTATTCTAACTAGGACTCAAACATAGGCGGCGCATCAAGCAACGGTGCCGTGATAACAAGCTCGACGGGATGAACCTCGTCGCCCGTAGGGGGCTCATCCTCCAATCCAAAGGCAAGATAATGCGCGTCCATTTCAGAAGAGGTATAGAACGTATTGAAATCTCCACCCAGTTCCGAACATTCAAATTCCCAGGTATCGGGGTTAATGACGCATGATACTGCAGGTATCGAACAGGCAAGCTTCCCATCAGATTTCTGCTCGCAGCTAATACGCTTATAAACGGCAAAGTCTTCCGTTTCTGGATCGCATAGATATATCAGATTGTAGTAAAACGGCTCTGGGCTGTACGCGTAAACACAGATGTAGTAAAACTCGGACTCTTTGAGATAGCCCGTTTCAGGCTCGATAATGAAATGGAGAGCTGGGGTGTCGGGCCCTAAATTCCATCCAATCAGGTTGTAACCTATTTTTTCACCCGCTATACGTTGACCGTTTACGTCGTTCAATGGTGAGCCAATACCGACGAGATCGAATGTTGGTAGAGGCTGAAATGGGCCTTGGCTGGTAGTTGTAGTGGACTCAACTGTTGTAGTCGTTGACACCTCGGTAGTAGGCATTCCAGGTGTTGTGGTGTCTATAGCAGTAGTAGTGACACTAATAGTGGTTGTTTCCAGAGTTGTAGGCGTTAGACTAGCTGTTGTGGTCTCGCTAGATGTGGTTTCCACCAGCGTTGAAGTAGTTGTTTCGTCGGTAGACACTCTAGTTGTTGTAGTATCCACAGCTGTGGTTGTAACACTAGTCGTGGTGGTTTCTAATGTTGTTGGTGTGAGTGTAGCTGTAGTCGTGTTGATACTAGAAGTCTCGGTAGAGGCGATGTGCTCTAGAGTTGTCGCAGTTGTGGTGACTGTGGAAGTGGTAGTTGCAGTAGTTGCAGTAGTTGCAGTTATCTCTTCCTCTGTAGTGGATAATCCAGTTATTGTCGTGTCGGTACCAGTAGTGGCCCCGTCAGTTGTTGTCGTGGTGTCCACAGCAGTGGTATCTACACTGGCTGTGGCTGTTCCTAGTGTTGTGGGGGAAAGGGTAACTGCAGTTGTGTCGATGTCAGAAGTCTCGATAGATGTAGTTCCCTCCAGCGTTGTAGAAGTTGTAGTGTCCGTGAAAGTGGTAGTTACGCCAATAGTAGTTGTTTCAACCTCTGTAGTGGATAGTTCAGTTGTTGTGGTTGCTGTACCGGTAGTAGCCACATCAGTCGTCGTCGTGGTGTCAGTAGCAGTGGTTGTTTCTGGTGCTGTGCGAGAGAGGGTAGCTGTAGTAGGAGTGTCGACGGCGGCAGAAGTCTCGGTAGATGTGCTGTCGTTGAGAGTTGTAGTATCTGTGCCGGTACTGGCCACCCCCATCATTGTTGTAGTGTCAGTAGAAGTGGTGATCACATCATTTGTCGTTGCTTCTAAGGACACGGTGGAGAGACTAGTTGCCGAAGTGTCCATAGCAGTGGAAGTTCCTGTGGGTGAAGCTTCTGCTAGCGTCGTAGAGAACAACCCACTTGTCTCAGTGTCGGTAGTGGCGGTGGAAGTGAACTCGGAAGTCTCAGTCGATGTGCTAGCGTCAGAGATTGTAGTGGTTCCAGTAGTTGAATCGACATGAGCGATAGTCGTGTCTGCGGTGGTATTCTCAGAGGCGCCAGTTGATGTGCCAGTCTCAGTGGCTGTAGTAACTTCGGTACTTGAGGCGGTCTCAATTGTAGCTGTATCCACAGTGACGGTACTGCTAAGCTCGGTAGCCTCTGAAGTTACGGTAGATTCCGTACTTGAAGTAACTAAAGATGTTTTTGTAGTAGTACCATCGACGTCGCTCGTGGATATTGCTGCTATGGCAGTAGAAAGGCCAGTCGTTGTGGTATCGAGGGCAGCAGTAGTTTTTACACTTTCGATGCCCGAAGCCGCCTCACTTGTCGCACCCATTTCCCCTGTTGTTGTGTCGATAGTGGTGGAAAGCAATATGCTGGATGTTGCTGCATCTCCTTCCGATAGCGAAGTGATGGCCGAAGCTACATCACTGGAGATAGTTGCAGATGTACTGGCAGATGAGACGGTCGTCACATCTTGTAGATATGTAGCCGACGTTGACAGAAGCAGAGTCGAAGAGTCTAGTTCTTTGTTAGTAATCCCGATAGAAATTCTATCTATCTGTTCCAAGTACTTACCAGAGCTCCTTGAACGAGGCTTACACACACTCGCAACAGCAGCGTTGGCCGCAAAGGCAATCGAGCAAAAGATACCGCCGCGCATAGTAAAGAAGGGCAACCATCAAATTCCTCAGCACTTGTGGCCAGAAAAAGTAAATGGTGCAAGCCAACATAAAATACATCTCCTGGAGTGTTTTGTTCGAAGACTGTAAATCCCGAGGCTCATTTCCGTAGTGGGCGGATGACCTGAAGCTATTGACAATTCGCTTCAGCTTTTCCAATAGTTCAGGCACTAGCTCTAATAATTCTCCTTGGCACTGACAGCGCCTTTACCGAGGCTGCCGCCCTGTAGTGCGCCATTGAGACACTGTATTTTAGTGACCCAGAAGCACACGTCTTGTTGAGTTTTACTCTGCACCCATGCTTGTCACGTAGACCTAGAAAGGTCGCAATTGGAGTAACATATTTATTTAATTAAAAGACTAGCAATGCTCAATCGGAAGAGTTCAAAAATCAGGCGAAATCAGTGGTTCATGGTAGAATGCCCCGGTCAACTCTGGTAAAGCCATACCCCACCATCGTTGCTTTGTTAAAGTTCGAGACCGTTTCTCCCTTGCTCCTGGCGACACTACCAAAACAATCGACTCATGGACCAACTCAGCTTTACAAGGATGAGCTTAAATCTCGCGTCGCGTGACACGCAGATTGAAGTTCTCAATAATCCAAACACCCTACTCCAAGTTAGTCCCAGTTACTGGTCAAATATACAGGTCCACTCACAGCGTTGAAGATGTCAGTAGGCTTCTCGGGCTTCACGATGCTAAAGTCAAATCGTCGCAACAACTACAATCACATTAGTCTTCTTCTCGTGCATCAATCATTTGGCAGACTTACCTCAACAAAGATCTTGTTCAACTCCATGATCGCAACAGGTTTACCAAGACACTGCCACTTTCCACTCGAGAAAACAAGACCAACATGATCAGCCATAGCCTCAAGACGTTCAGGGTCGGCATTCAACCATCGCTCAGGACGGAAGACAGCTGCATCCGGACCAAAAACCTTTCTGGAGTGATAGACGCCGAAAGGAGAGATACCGATCTGTGTACCACCGGGAATGAATTTGCCATTAATCGTGTCGCCCTCTGGAGGAACCGCCTTGAACAGAGGTCCTGCTGCGGGTACTTTGATGCGAAGACCTTCTTGGATGGTGGCTTGGAGGAATGGTAGCTTGCGAGCTTCGGCGTCGGTGATGGGGGATGAGATTGTTCCAGCTTTGGCGGCGTCGTCGATTTCTTGCTGAAGTCGTCTGTAGGCAACTGGGTTCGTCAAGATACACAGCATGATCATGCGGATCGTAGTCGCAGTTGTTTCGCTTCCGGCAACAACATTGAGTAGTGACTCTCGAGATGTTTGTTCCTGGCTCAGGCCGTTTTTGATGAAAGATCCTAGCATATCAGCATGAGGAGTCGCGCCCGGTGCAAACCGTTCCGCGACTTTCTTATTCGCAACACTACACATCGTCAGCATATTGTCACATCGGAAGGGCAAAGTTTCTTACCCGATAAAAGCGCCAAAGCCAACACCATCAGTTTCCTTCGGCAAAAGACCACTAAACAACCGAGAATGAAGCAGTGAAATCATCCAAGGCATATTCGCCATGGTGACCGTAACTGGGAAGTAGGCTCTGGTGATTTTGAGAAAGTCATAGACGTCCTCATCCTTTGTTAAGTATCCGAACTGGTGACCAAAGGCAAGATCACTGATGACGTCGAGAGTGAAGAACTGCGCCTTCTGGGCAAAGTCTACAGGACGGAATACATCTTCGGTTGACAGGTATTTCGTTTCGAGAAGCTCGATGAACTTGGCGATGATGGAGTCGACGGAACGTTCTAGAGAAGGGTTTTCTTTGCCAGAGTACTAAAGCACATTAGCTTGTTAATGATGGCTTGGGATGGGTAGATTATACTCCAGCTGCCATCTTGTTACGTAGTTTCTTGTGGCCCTCTTCGTCTTGCATGGAGAAGAGGTTGTCCTTGCCAGGCTCGAAGCGCATGGATGCGAACCCTAGATTCGTCAGTGAATTCCAGAAATACTACAGGTGGTGTTTTCACATACACGGCCCTCTGACATAAGTAGATTTACCAGAGTTCATCCTCCTCAACAGCGCGGCGTCATCTGTCGCCAACTCGTTGGGTCCAATGCGCACCAAAGATCCTGCAACCACTTAGTATGTACCCATCGCAAAGAACTTATATCCCTACCGTATTTCTCAATCGCTGCTTGTATCTCCATCGGCTGCTGCGCTCTCATCGACCCTCTGAACATCCAAAGCCTGGTAAAGCCAGCCCCAAAGGGTCCAGGAACGTGACAAAGACGATACCATGCTCGCAGCGTATCAACAATGAAGAAAACCAGCAGTGCGGCAGCGAATGTACCAATGATGGTCTTGGGGTTCTCGGTTAACTGCTGAAGGACATCACGCAGCAGCCCTGCCGAAGCGCCACTTTCGTCACTCATCTTGTTTGTGTGATGCTTGGAGGAGAAAGAAGAGAAGAACAAAGAAGACCCCTCCCCTCTTTGAACAACTGGATAATCTTTGGTAACATTTCCGAGTGAAACCGTGAAAGTGGAGAATGAAGATGGTTAATCTGCAGATCAGCGGCGTATCATTGTAATTGTGGTGGTTGCAATTGGACAAAGACCGATAACCCACACGGAACGGTCCGCATGGGGAAGCCAAGCTCCGGTGGCCGAGGTGCGAAAATGTCGGTGCAGGACCCTTCGATAAGGCTGGTCAGTAAGAGCCACGAGACTGGAGCAATGGAAGAGCTCTAAATCTACTGCACAAGACACGTGATGTCAGACTCATGTAGGCATTCAATTACTGTAGCGAATGAAGAAATTGAAGCGTGCGTTGAGGATTTTGCTAAAACAACCTTGTTGAATGAAGTTTCGTTGAAGAACAAAGCGCCTTACGATTCAACTGGAATTGACTCACAAGAAAATATGATAGCCTGACTCACGCGCCCGCTCCCAAACATGGATTGCTGCCATGCAGCTGCATAAAGGGAAGGCTTGGAAACAAAATGAAGATAACCAGGGTTGCCCAAGACTAACAAAGAAACTTCATTTACCCATGGCCACTAATGAATACAGCCAGCATGCTGAACAAAGGTCTTGTGTACCCATGTTCTAGTGAATGAGGTTCTGTGGTTGCGGGAAACCTGCCATTCGCTTTGTTCGTGAGGAGTATTTCACCATCAGGTTCCTCTGCAGTTCTCATCTTCTCCTCTCTTCTCCATCATCATTTCAGCTTCGACGCACTTTTGCAAACCTAAGACATCATAACCAATTACCAGAAAACCAGACGAAACACACCAGCCTTCCATCAAGTCACATCACCATGAAGCCAACTACCCCCCCCCCATCGCAATCGCCTGCATCGCATCGACTGTCTCAGCAGGCGCAAACGCCAACGATAACTGCCACGCTTACTGCGATGCTGACGTCGCGGCTTGTTACTCTGAATTTTCTGAAGACGGCGATACCTTTGGAAGCATCCCCAGAGGCGCTCGAACTAACTCTATCGCTGGACAGACCGTTGAGGAGCCCATACGCATTGTATTCAGAGAACTTCGCGCTTCGATGCTGGAACTTTGCACCACTGAGTTTGTAATTTGTTTGATGATGTGTGATTTGGAATCCGGAAACATGTAACCCTCGATCTGGCTGTTATGACCAACACCAAACGAATATGCACAACGCCCCCTTATTGTAAGTCCGGATATACCTAACGGTCTGATTGGCCTAGACTTCAAGCTAACGATAAGAGGTATTAAGTGGCGGACGTGCTCAAGTGGTTCTAAGGACGAATAGTTTGATGTAAATGATAGATCTAGGATTATAAACAGGAGTTAGAGTAAATGGACAAATTTGGACATACACATAAGGATGATGCAAAACCTAATAAATGACGCTTCGCTCAACAAAGTGCATTACGATTCTAGAATTACTTTCTAACAAATGATGAATCCTTGTTGATTGTCCCATTCACGCGCAGGCGACTACAATGGACTGCGATCATTACTATGCAGGTGCACAGAGTGAAAGCTTGCAAACAGAGTGAATATGACCAAGTTTGCTCAAATTGACAGAGAAGCCTCATTTGACAAATAGCCATTGGTGGGTGAGTTTGGTCAGCGAATGACGGACAAAGACCTTGTGTAACCATACGTCAGAATGAGGCTCGCTGGCTGCGGGAGGCCCACCATTCACTTATTCTTTGTCCGTGATCAGTATATCAGCATCAGAGGCAACAAGCTCTGCCATCCTCATCTTTTCATCTTCTCATCATCATCAGCCAACTTTCTACTCTCAGTATTGACCAGCCCAAGAATCACCGACACATACCACGAAACAATAAGACAGAACACACTACCTCCAGTCAAAACATCATCATGAAGCCAACCACCCCCCTCATCGGGATCGCTTGCGTCGCATCGACCGTTTCAGCGGGTCCCCTCGCTTACGCCGCCTGTCAATCTGGCTGTGCTGGCGTCGTGATGGCTTGCTACTCCGCAGCCGGCTTTACCTGGGGAGCCACCTTTGGAGCCACAGCTCCTGCCAGTATCCTCCTTTGCAACGCTGCTTTTGGCACATGCTCAGCCACTTGTGCCCAGGTCGCACTTCTTGCTCCTACCCCTTAAGGCTGAACTGGGCGACGTAGAGACACCCAAGCCTCTACCTGGATAGTGCGACTGTCACAAATATATATCCACAACGCCCCCTATTGTAAGTTCACGATAAGCTCAACGGTCTGGACTTCACGCTAACGATGGAAGTATTGACAAGCGAACGTCTTTAGGCGATGGAAGACGAATGGTACGACAAGAATGACAGGTCTGGGGTTCATAGACAGGAGTCTGGAGCGCTTTATTTAACGGTCAGAAGAATGGAAAGGGGTTCTGGAGATTGCCGAATGCACTAGAGCAATAGTCAAAATGTGCTATTGTTAGTCTAATGTCCACTAGACTCCCTCTGTCTTTCCTTATCAGCCAGCCACCCATTAGCTTAGCTCAATTGACGTCTGTCTTTCATCCCATCTCCTGTTGGTGGCGGAACATCGACCAACTGCACAGCCTCTTTATCAGGTGATAGTTAATAATAGAATGAGCGATAAAATGATGCATGTGAGAGTCAATGTAAATTATCTCCATTTCAGTCCTTCCCAAAACATCCCCAAGTTTGTCTTTAATGTCCGATCAATTGATGCCATTGGACACAGCGTATGATCCTTTGAACATCGAGATCGACGGTTAGCGCATCCAAAAAGGAGTCGTGAGGCTTATCAGGACCTGCAAACGGAAGAAGTTCCGCCCTAAAAAGCGCCTACGGAAATCGGGGGCTGCCAAAGTGGATTTCTCTAGCGTCAAGTCAGAGTCAGACCACACACTAGAGCCAACTATCGTATTCTGACACAAGAGTCAATTGGACCGAAAAAAAAAAAGAGGATGGCTGAAAGAGTCAATTCGACCGAACCATCGGATCAACGGCATCAATGGTACTGGATGTTCGGCACGCTAAACGAGAGGGGCGTGGACAGTTCAGTTCTTCTGAGTGGCTGATCAAGAGACAAGCTTTACGGAGCTCCCAATTAAAAGCATGTTTTAGAGATTGACGAGTCCACCTCGTAAAGCTGATAAGATAAGCTCTAGTCTCTCTCGGTTGTATCCGACACAATTGGCTCCTTTTTGCGCCCCTAAAACCTTCTGACCGTTCTCGAACGTGAGAGGGCTTTTGACAATAAGAGATTGAGTTTTCGGTATTATTAGAGTGGTTCCCGCACCGTCGGTTGTTCCACGTACGATGTTCCTCTTTTACCTCTCTGCACTTGTTTGATCTCCTTGACCTTCATTTTAACGCCTCTGTTAGAATGTCCAAGCCGTTCGGCTTCACAATCCCAGTCATGGATCATCTGTTCCTCCTCCGGGCCAATAGACGGAGAGGTGTCTTATTGGCCATGGGCATTTTGGTGGTCTTTGGCTTGGCCGTACACTCTTGGCTCTTCTATTTCCCATCAACCAGCGACTTGGCGTTTCGGTAAGCCATTGCTTGTATTGATATCACATGAATCCCTTCTGACTCGTGATTGGTTAGACATAAACTCTCGACACCTCTCCCTGTGACATTAGCCGAAAACACACCAGAGTTGATGCACCACCTATGGAAGCCCTTCCTCCACGACATCAACGCGACGAACTTCATATCAAAAGAGGGTTACCACTACAAGATTAATAAGAAGAACCAACGATGGGCGCCTCAGAAGAAGAAGTTGCTCATTCTTGATGTCGATACACGACTTGACACTGGCGCTGGCGCCATGATGAACAAATCGCCTTTGAAGGCGGAGGAAATGACTGGAAGGACTGGTGGAATGATGAACCACTATCTATATGGTATGACGCTCTTTTTCCGAGTTAAAACAAACAATCTAACCGGTGTGTTCTGCAGCTATGATTCACGGATACGACTACCAATTCATTCGAGCTCCCGACTATCGCAACCGTCACGGAACATGGGTAAAAGTCCCAATGATCAAAGAAGCTCTCAAGACCCACGAAACCGTCGTCTTTCTCGACGCCGACGCTGTCTTCATGTATCCCGAGATTCCCTTCGAGTGGCTAATGAGCCTATGGAACATCACCGACAACACCCTTATCGCATTGGCCAACGACCCCGACTCCCCTCGCAACCGCGACAACAAAGGCAAAGTCATGCAAAATACCGGCTTCATGGTCGCTCGCCAAAGCAACCGAACCCAAGAAATGTTCCACGACTGGAATCAATGTCCTACCGACACAAAATACAAAGATTGTAGCAAATGGGCTCACGACTGGGCGCATGAACAAGCTGCGTTCTCCAATCATGTCCGCTACGACTATAATCGCACGGATGACGTGCGCACGATTCCTTGCATGGATGGAAATGGAGCTCCTTACATCGGAGACAAGAGCTGTGGTGGAGTTTTCATCCGTCATCATTGGTTCCACAAGGACTATCCTGCGAACGACGTGCGCCAGATGCTTCTTGATACCCTCGTGAAGAGAATACACGCTGGGTTCCATCATGCGCAGGAACAGAATTTTATAGATGCGACCCATTACACGCATCCGCTCAACAATATCAAGAATATGTAGATATATATGTACAGTAGACATAATTTAATTGGACATAATGCGTTGATCTTTACTAGTATAATAACCGGTATCCATTGAGGCTGTGCATGAACTAGGTATCAGTGAAATGTCCCTGGAAAAAAGCCGATTTCGCTCAAGTGCAGGCTTACTCACGTAATTAAACGAGCGGCAGTTTAAGCGCGCCAGTCTCTGATTCGCGATGACGTTCGGACCATTCCTAATACATCCATCTCAATGTCGATCTTTCCAAGTCGATGACTAGTTGATGACTTATTCCTGGGAACGAGGTCCAAGACATGCACTGGCATTTAGCCTCAATGAAAATGCTAATATCTAGCTTACGCCCAGAGAAATAGTAAGATAATACTGATGCTTATTCGTCTGTTTATAAGCTAGAATCCTCCAAGATCGTTTGTTGATCCTTGTGATTTATCCGGGGAATCCATTACGCCAAGGGTTTACCCCGCAACGTTGCCATGCTTTGCGGGGAATAGGCTGATATGTCAAAGTTTAAGGAAATTACATCAAGGAAATCCACACGGCAGTTCAGTCATCGTGAAGGCGGACGAGTATATAAGGATGGTGACATCGCCCATAGATCAGCAGTAGAGCAGCCAGTTCAGACTCACAATAAACTACCACACAGTTCTGAGACCTCATCATGAAGTCCAATTTGTTGTTCCCAGCTTCGGCTCTCCTTGCTTTCGCTGGTCAGAGCGTCGCCACCGATTGTCCGCTCATCACCAGCAGATGGTCCGCGGATGCTTCGGCCCACGTCTTCAATGACACTCTCTGGCTTTATCCCTCTCATGATATCGACGCTGGTCTTGAGAATTCCCCTGATGGAGGCCAGTATGCCATGAGAGATTACGTCGTCTACTCCATCGACAAGATCTATGGTTCTCTTCCCGTCGATCACGGTGTGGCTCTCTCAGTCGACGATGTCCCATGGGCCTCTCAACAGATGTGGGCTCCTGATGCTGCCACCAAGAACGGCAAATACTACTTCTACTTCCCCGCCAAGGACAAGGACGGCATCTTTAGAATCGGTGTCGCTGTCTCAGACACCCCTGGTGGACCCTTCACCCCCGACAAGAGCTGGATCCCCAACACCTTCAGTATGGACCCTGCCAGTTTCGTCGACGATAACGATAAGGCATACTTGGCCTGGGGCGGTCTCATGGGCGGTCAGCTCGAGCGATGGCAGGACAAGAACAACTACAACGAGTCTGGAGCCAGCCCTCCCAATGGCACAGCTGCCCTGAGCCCTCAAATCGCCAAGCTGAGCAATGATATGCACACTCTTGCAGAGAAGCCCCGAGACATCAAGATTCTCGACCCCAAGACCAAGAAGCCTCTGCTTGTCGAGGACTATGACCGACGATTCTTCGAGGGTCCTTTCATCCACAAGTACAATGGCATGTACTACCTCAGCTACTCCACTGGCACAACCCACTATATGGTTTACGCGACTTCTAAGAGTGTGTACGGGCCTTATACCTACCAAGGAAGAATCCTCGAGCCTGTTGAGGGCTGGACTACTCATGGTAGTATTGTTAAGTACAAGGGGCAGTGGTGGGTGTTTTACCATGATGCTAAGACCTCCGGCAAGGATTATTTGCGCCAGGTCAAGGCTAAGAAGATCTGGTATGATAGCAAGGGCAAGATCGTGACCAAGAAGCCCAAGAGGGCTGTTTAATATGGGCAGACTCAGCACATTGAATCTATGCTTTAATTTAATATCTATCATATTGAGACTACTATTTCGTGCTTTGTCTTCCACGTTGTGACTATTTCTTGTTCGAGACATCTAGTAGAATTGTTAGATAACACCCAACCACGAAGGCTGAGAAGATTTGACTTACTGAACTGAAAGTGAATAATATCGCCGTCTTGGACAACCTAAGAACCAGTCAGTCACTGATTCATCATAAGAAGCAATCAAACTTACATATGACTTTCCTTCCTGGCGGTACTTGCCAGCAGCCTTGATTGGCCCCATTGACTTGTTTCCCTCGCAGAGATCATGGAAGTCTTGGTAGGCAACCACCTCAGCCTTAATGAAGCCTCGCTCGAAGTCGCTATGAATGGCTCCAGCAGCTTGAGGTGCCAAGCAGCCTCGTGGGATTGTCCAGCATCTAATCTCCTTCTCACCAGCTATACCAATTAGCAAATATCACGTCACACTTGCCCGGGACATAACTTACCAGTGAAGTAATATTGTAGTCCAAGCTTGGTAAATCCTTCAGTGATAATCTTATCCAACTTGGACTTAACCTTGCTCTCCTTGAGGAACTCAGCCTGAGCATCAGGATCCTCCTTCATGCTGTGCAACTTCTCTTCAAATTCAATAGAGAAGGGAATGATATCCTTGGATGAACCGCCGTGTTCGGTCACCCACTTTGCTATGGATGGGAGGTACTTGCTCTTTTGTCGGAGGTAGTCCTTCATGGTTAGGTTGACAAGGTAGATGATTGGCTTGGTGGTGATGAGTTGGATCTTTTCGTTGATGAGGGCGATTTCAGCCGGGGTCCAGCTTCCGTCTCTGACTGGCTGGTCTTTCTCGAGCATCTATTATAGTGAGTAAGTGCCCATGTGAAGTGTTGGAAATCTTACAGCTCGGATCTTGGCTGTTGTCTCATAGAAGAGAGGAAGCATCTTGTACTTGCCACCAGCCTTCTTGACGATCTGCTCCTCGGCAACGATCTGCTTATCTAGGATGTCTTGAACAGACGTTAGCTGGCCCCAAAGCATATTGCCGCGAAGCGCTTACCTAGATCCTTCTTGCAAAGCTCGCTCTGGATGGTGTCTGGACGTCCGTTAGCTCCGCAAATCCAATAAATAGATTCGTTTCAACTGACTCAAGTCACGAACGGGATCGATCGAGTCATCGACGTGCAGGACCTGGTCGTTATCAAAGGCTCTACAACATCTTGTCAGCAAAGACCTCAAGAGTTGGTGAATAGCCTTCTTACCGAACGATGTGGAAGATACCATCAACAGCCTGGATATGCGACAAGAAGGCGTTACCAAGACCCTCTCCCTGAGAAGCACCCTTGATCAAACCAGCAATATCGGTAACTTGCAGATAAGCAGGGTACATGGACGGAGGCTTCCAGAGGTCACAGAGAAAGTCCTACATCAGTCAGTTAGCCACCTCCTCATTCTTGCACTCATCAACCTTACATATCTCGCATCAGGAACAGCACACCTCGCCTCATTAGGCTCAATAGTACAAAAAGGGTAATTCTCCGCCGCAGCACTCTGCTCCGTCAAAAGGTTGAACAAACTCGACTTTCCAACGTTGGGAAGACCGACGCAGCCCATCTTCAGGTTCTTTTTGACTCGGCCGAAGGCGACCACATTGTCGATGACAGGCTCAGCTTTCTTAGGCGGCATTTTTGTCGATATTGATGAGGAAATGTTATGTAGAAAGATCGATTTTGGACACACAGAAAAATGTCGACGAGTTATTTGAAGGAGTTTTCAAAGTGGTCTGATAGCCCACTTAAAGACATGGGTGTGAGATGTTCTAGCCGAAGCCACTGCATGAGATGACAGGATCTTAAATAACATTGATGTTGAGGAAAAAGAGTTCTCTTCGACATTAAAAACAGAGATACTCTCTGGCAAAGATAGTTGAGCAGCTATAACTCTTAAACTTCACTACGTTCCCGTTGTCAATGTTTACATGGGTTATCGGAGGTATTCCTCAGGGGTGTCACGTGCAGGACCCTGATTCTCCAAAGCGGGGTTCTAATGGAATCCTCGCGAATCAGAGAGGACAGTAGCGAGTTGGCTGTTTCAATGTAACGTTTAGTGTATTAGCTACTGCTATTTATGGACCAGCCACTAATATCCAAGTATCCTGTCATCCTCATTCAATCCATTCTTAATTGTCTAGGAGCCCTTCAGTCTACATCTCAATCCAGCAACCGTTTAGTTGTTGCAACCATTAGCATTAGCATTGCCACCGTTGTTCTGTCCTCCTTGGTGGTGACGGGCTTCCAAGTCTCGCTTGTTGTTGCAGCCATTGTTGTTCTGAGCGCCTTGGGCATTGTTCTGTCCATTGTTGTTGTTTTGGGCGTTCTGAGCATTGTTATTTCCGTTGTTGTTGTTCTGAGCGTTAGCGTTATTGGCGTTATTGTTTCCCTGGTTTCCATTGGCAGCGGCAGCATTGTTGTTACCACCGTTGTTCTGACCTCCTTGGTGATGTCTGACCTCGAGGTCCCGCTTGTTGTTGCCCCTGTTTCTACCCCCCTTGTTCTTAGCTCCCTGGTGGTGTCTGACCTCAAGATCTCTCTTGTTGTTCTTTCGTCCACCTCGGTTCTTGGCTCCCTGATGGTGTCGAGCTACAAGCTCCTCGTCTCGCTTGTTGTTGTTCTTTCTTCCTCCCCTGTTCTTGGCGCCCTGGTGGTGTCTAGCGACGAGTTCCTCGTCTCGCTTGTTGTTACCGTTGCCATTGCAGTTGTTGTTGGCATTGGCATTAGCGTTACCACCATTGTTCTGACCTCCCTGATGATGGCGGGCAACAAGTTCCTCGTCTCGCTTGGCGTTGCATCCATTGTCGTTGTTACCGTTCTGGTTCTGGTTCTGGTTCTGGTTCTGGCCCTGGTTCGCCTGAGCGGCCTGGTTCCCTTGCTGACCTTGGTTGCCCTGGTTGTTCTGCTTGTTCTGACCGCCTTGGTGGTGAGGCTATTCTGTATTAGTTAATGCGTCACTGATGAATCCTACCAAAACTTACCTCTCGGGTTTCAAGAGTGGTGAAGACTGGTAGAGCGCTTCCTGGAATGGCTCCAGCAACCATCAAGGCCTGGAAAGTGTTAGTCGCGGGCTTGAGTGACTGCGAAGAGAAACATACTGCGAACTTTCCAGCACTGGGAACTTGGCCATCACGAGAGAAAGCTTGAGCGGCAAGAGCGCTGATAAGGATGTTGGAGAAGTACATGTTGACTGATGTGTGTTTGTGAAGGACTGAATGAAATCTGACCGGCAGGTAGAATAAAGAAGGTGTAGAATGAAAAGGACTAGCCTTGGATGTAAAATGAATTGAAAAGAAGATGAGATGATTGCGTCAAGCAATGATCAGATGAATGAAGTGAAGATGAGATGGAATGGTACGATTATTTTCTGGCAGAGATTCAGGAACCTCTTATACTCTTCATCTCAACGTTCAGATGACGCTTTCGCTACTGTCATCCTGCACTCTATCAAAGAGAATAGATCTCGAGTCCAGGCCCCCAATTCTCAGGATACTCAAACACGAATACCTTGACAAGACTCAAAGTGTTTGGAAATAATGCCGCATTGCCGTTCCCTTGGATAGGCGAGTCTAGAGGCGATAGTAGTAGCGCGCGTCATGATACCCTCTAGTGACTCTCGAGGAGGTTGTTAGTGGCCACGATGGATACAACCAATCGAGAAACGGATATATCGGCCGAAATGTGCAACATGAAAACTTTCCATGGGCAGGTAGATGATTGGTGGAAGATGAATGTCAGCTATTGTTTCTGCTTGTTTCATGAAACCCGCTTTAGCCGTAGCGCTACCCCTGATACAGCTACTACACCAATTGCTTCAGATCTCCTGGGAATACCACCTTCTCCCCAAAACCCCACTTCTGGTCGATGCGAGTTGCCAGCCCTTTGGGTCAAGATTTGGAGTCATGAAACTGGGAAACTATTTCCAGAGGTGGCTGTCACTCATCTGAACTACGTTTATGGTACTAGCGCCATTCACTGAACGTCTCGACTTGGCGTTTCAAGGATTGATTTGGGAGCCGAATATCCGCTTACATATTCATGACCGTCGGAGATAATTCTCAATCGTGATCCATTCCTGTGCGCTAATCTATATGTATTGTTAGGATCTCGAGAGTCTGGAACCTCACACAAAGACATCCAAACTTCTTTTCTTGCAGCAGGACTGCCTTTCATTCACCAATACTTCTTTTATTTGTCATTTCCCGCCATTCTAGCAATTAATATTATCTCGTGATGGACTCTTTGTACCATTCCGTGTCGCTCGACGATGAGCAGCACCTCGACGAGAAGGCGCTTCTCGCTCCACCGAAAGAAAGATATATCACGGTTCCAAACCAGTTTGCGCGTTACTCACAGCGCCCGTGGTTCATCTGGGCATGTCATGGAATCTTACTTTCTCTTTCCCTCACATTATTCATCTCGTCATTATTGCTGCGCGCGGAATCACTTTCCAATGGCAGGCAGAGAATACCGACATATCCTTACTGTAAGCACAATCCCTCTCTTCAATAATCTTCGTGGTTTAACATCATGCAGCGCCGGCTGAGTCAGTAGCTGGCTTCCACACCGTCCGCTATAACATCACACCAACCACCGAAGAGACTGAGTTCATCGGCTATGGCCCCGAGGTTGATAAGGCGTGGGAGCACATTACATACGATGTCGGCGACCAGATGATTACACGCGACGAGCTCGACAACCTTGGCCTCGATCCTTCTTCACTCACGATCAAGGATCCTAAGACGGGGAAGAAAGGCTATCGTGTTGGGATGCAGGTCTTCCATCAGCTACACTGTCTCAACTTGCTCAGGCAGTCTACATACAGGGAATATTATTCGCACACTGGAGGAGACATTGATGTTGACCACGAGGACCTGAGAGGACATTTGGGTAAGTTGATACCTATACACTCCTGTATTGGCATGAGCTGACGTGATCTTTAGACCACTGTATTGAGTTCTTGAGAACAAACTTGATGTGTCAGAGTGACACTGGCGTCTTTGCATTCAAGTACTATGATGGGTTTGAAGGACATTGGCCAGACTTCAGCACTCCGCATACATGTCGAAACTTTAGTGCGATTCGCGAGTGGGCTTTTGAGCATGCAGTTGTCTTTGGTGATGAGGAGTAGTGTCTAGGCGTGATCATAAATTAGTAGTTTAATAGGCATAAACCGTCCAGCAAGACTGGAACAAGTCCTTGATCGGAATCATATATATAATATTCAATGCATATTTCCAATGCAATATACCGCTACTACTTACACATACTACATTCTGTGGGAGGCAGAGGTCAATTGGAACAAGGGTTGGAGACACAAGAGCGCTGTCCGTAGCACATTGAGGTTACGTGCAATGATTTCAGTTTGCAAGGCTATACATTATTTCATTATACAGTATAACTCGTAATACGTAAGGAGACTATCTCGAAAGAAGGTTGTATATCTCAAGCCACCACTCAACCCCGGTCCCAGACCACTTCTACTCCCTCCCCATATTCGAGTTCAACATTCAAGGGTACTTGACGCTGAAAACAGGCGACTCGGACTTATCCCAGTCACTCTCCACCTTCTCATCACCAAAGATTCTCAAAGCCTGGTACTTGACCTTGTACTTTCCAGCAGGGGCATATCCTCCATCAGCAAGCTTTCCGTTCCACACAATATTTCCCTTGCCCATGGGGTTCCACTGCACAGGGAATCCAGCAGGCGCACCGAGACTCTTGGTAGAGTTAGCACCGACGGAGAAGAGCTCGGCTTCAAGCTTGGCTGAGCCCAGGGCGAGCTGCCAGGCCAAAGCAGGGGCGGGCTGGGTGGCGGTGGCGTTCTGGCCCTTGACGGGGAGGATGAAGGTTGTGTTGGCTGGGACGGGAGTGAGGTTGTCCTTGTCGTTGGACTTGGCGATCCATGTATCGTCGGGGCCGAGAACAGTAGCGTCATGCAGAGAACCGGTCATACCCTGGTAGGGAAGGGACAGAGAGATGTCAGTACCGTTGATGGCGATGTAACCAGACCAAAGAGCGAGACGCTTGGCATCAAGACCCTCGGGAGCAGTAGGAATAACCTCAATGGTGACCTTCTCACCAGCAGCCAGGGAAACCTTGGCCTCGCTGAACTTGAGCTCAGCGTGAGCCTCAACGACATCGTTGGGGAAGGCAGAAGCATAGATGCTGTCCTTCTCCAGAGTGTAGACGCTCTTGGTAGGAATGTGCGAAACGCTAAGAGCAACCTCCTTCTTGCCAGTGTTGTGGAGGGTGAAGTTGCGAACCTTGATGAAGTTATCAGTGTCGTTGAAAGACAGACTGGAAACATCAGTCAAGAGAGTAGAGTACGCGGCGTCGTAGGCTTGGATCATACCACCACCCTGTTGAGGGACAGGAGCGAGGTAGTCAGAAAAGCCAGTACCATCGTTGAAGAGTTGAGGGTTGGAGGTTGAAGCCAAAAGGTTCTCAATGGTCTCGGGGTCGAGAGTACCACGGACCTCAGCGATGAGAGCAATGGTGGCGGCGACGAGAGGGCAGGCCATGGAAGTTCCAGACAGAACAGCATATCCACCCTTGGCAAGAGGGTAGGTCGAAAGAATGTTGCCACCGGGAGAACCGAACTGAGGCTTGACGTCCATCTCCCAAGTAGGTCCCCAAGAAGAGTAAGTGCTGACGGCACCACCAGTCTTGTCGTTCTTGCTCTCCTCCAAGATAACATCTCCGTCAGACTTCTTGGACATCTCAAGAGTGACCTTAGAGCCCTCCTTCAAAAGACCGATCCACTGAGCACCAACCTTGGCGGTAACCATGCCAGAACCGACGATTTCCTTTACTTCAGAGACGTTGATCTCGTTGGCACCGCCAGCGTTGTTGTAGACAATGATGTACTTGGCTCCAGCTTTGGCAGCGTTCTGAGCCTTCTGGACAAAGGTACAGCTTCCACGACGAACAAGGACGATGAACTTGCTGAGATCGGGGGTATCGGCAGGGTAAGGATCACAACCGCCGTCGGCGACAGAAGTATCCAGGCTGGGTGCCCAGATGGGGAGCTTAACATCGTCCCAGGCACCGGGGGTGCCAGCAGTCATTCCAAAGCCAATCTTCTTATCGCTGCTATCAACGGTGTAGTAGTGCTGCTTCAGAAGAGAGATGGACTGGCTGTTGTCGTAGGAAGCAATAGCCATAACCTTGTTACCGTTGGCAGCGGTACTGGCGTAGAACATACCAACATCACCAGAGTTACCAGCGGAGACAGGGCATGGCACGCCCTTCTCGACGATACGAGAGACAGCAACAGCCCAAGGCTCCTCGGACCAACCACTGGGACCTCCGATGGAAGCAGTAATGATGTCGGCGCCGTCCTGGTAAGCTTGGTTGTAGGCGGCGATGAGGACATCGTTACCAGCCTCACCGGCACAGCCGAAAACACGGTAAGCACCGAGAGTGACTCCGGGAGCGGCACCAGTGAAACCGAAGGGGTTGGTCTGAGCGGCAATGGTGCCAGCAACGTGGGTACCGTGACCACCACAATCCATGGGGTCATCATCGGGGTAAACAGCATTGAAACCATCGTAGTCATCACCGACCAAATCAGTACCGAAAGAAACGAGACAATCAGGTCCGAAGCAACCACCAAGAGCAGGGTGCTTGTAGTCGATACCAGTGTCGATAACAGCGACCTTGATACCATGTCCAGTAATACCCTTCTTGCGCAGCTTATCAACCTGAGTCATGACATGCGGCGAGAAAGTATCAGCAGTATCGTTAACAGCTCTCTTCGAAAGAGGAGCCTTCATGCCAGGCTCAGCAGTCCACTCAACACGAGGCGTAGGAATGCCGTAGACCTTGACAGGCCAGACATTCTTGACGACTGGGAGACTAGCCATCTTGGCCGCCAAATCCTCAGCAGAGGCGACGTCATCGAACTGGATGGAAACGCCCTTGAAGAGATCGTAGTCGAACTTGACACGCGTGGTAGATTTGTCATCAGCCTCCTTGTAGAAGAGGGACGTATCCTGGCTCTCCTCGAACTCGAAGATGTAAGCACCGGGAAGGTGAGCCACGGTGCCCTGTTCAGGCTGAGGTGGTTGAGACAGCTCATCCTGAGCAAAAGACAGCCCTGCGAAAAGCAGAGCTGTAAGTCCTAAGCGAACCATAATAAAAGAGTGTGTTCTTGATCAAAAGAGTGACAAGTAAAAGAATGAATGGCAAGACCAATAAAGAGTGTGGTCTGTAAAAGAGAGTGAAGAGGAGAGCTTGGCGGACTACAGTAACATCAAGGCCTGGGAAACATGTTATATATTTGACTTTACAGTATGGACGATCGCTATTACGGCATCTACGGAACCAGATAAGGTAGGTCGCGAAGCGAGGTTATCGCGTCACATGGAAGCAATTACCGTATCAAGCATTCAAAACCCAAAAAGCAGAAGTTCCCATGCGACAATCATAAGTTCCTGAATATGCTCCGATTCCCCAGTCGTTCATTATCTCGAACCTCCCTCTTCGAGCCAAGCGCAGCGAAGATCGGACTAGTGGATCTTGGAGTTACACCAATCATATTGACTCCAACCTAGTCTAGATCCTTGGCATTCAGGGGAGTTGCAAGGGGCCCTGCTTGGAGACACTCTTTCCCCTGTTTGGAGACTCTCTGCCGAAGGGACTTTTAAAGTTGGACGCTTGATTTGTGAGATTGGTCCGTGATTTCAGGGGTGATGCATTATATATCGTTTGGTGTTGTGCAGGAGGGATCCTTTGTGCTGCCGATACCGTCTTGGCTTGTTTTTGACAGGTGAATCTAGACTCTTGTGCCTGGCTGTTCTTATCAGAAGGTGACATCACAGGAAGCGCAATCTTATCGATATCGCCAGGTTCCGATAACGGGTCAGTGCTGACTTTAGCCGAGGGATAAAGATGGTGTATTGGCAAAATGTGTAGCATTACAAGATCGATCAACATAGGATTTACAAAAAGGGAAAGGAAAGCAAGATCTTAAACTCCTATCCTCAACTCCTCATCAGCTCGAACCTGACTCCCTTCTGCTCATCGAATTAATAATCCACTCCATATGCGCAAACTCAAACTCATCCATCATCTCCTTCCACAATCGGTCCTGTACATCCTGACATTCCTCACTGTAGTAATACTTTCCGAAGCTAGCAAAATATTAGTACCCGCAACAAATCTGCGATAGTTGTAACTTACGGGTAGATCCGCCAATCCATGATATAAGACCCGTGTGTTTCATCACCTTTGAGAACAGCAGCATCGACGTAGGTTGAAGCTGCTTGCTCTTTAGTTCTCCCAATCAGTTTTGAAAAGATGGTCATGATAATCTTGGCAAGACCTGTAGCGTCTTTTCCAAGGCCAGTGTCCTTTGTCAAGCCTGGATCAACCAGGTTGATGATGACATCGTTGGGGTCAATGTACCGCGCTAGTCTATCCACAAACAATTGACCAAGAAGCTTCGATTTGCCATACTGGGCCATCCCATCGTAGTTGGATTCTTTGTCGAGGGCCGCGATTAAAGAATCTGACTTGGCTTCGGGTAACTCGCAGTGCATGGATGTGCCGGAGTTGACGATGGTCAATCGTCCCGGCTTTGGTGGCGATGCTTTGGCCTTGAGTATAGGTAGAAGAAGAACGGAGAGGTACATGGTAGACAGGAAATTGACCTGCATGGTCTCTTCATGACCAGTAGACTGATTGGTTTGGAAGTATTGATTCCCCATGCCAGCGTTCAAGATAACAAAGTTAATACGAGAAAGTGTCTCGCAACGCTTAACAAAGTCAGAGATGGAGATATAACTTCCCATATCGAGTTTCCAAACTTCGATCTTAGCATCTGGAGCAATTGGGTGGAGTTGTTCAAGAGCATCACGACCTTTCTTTTCAGAGCGGACGGCGATAATCAGGTGACTCAGCCCACGTTGAAGAAGGAGTTGGGCGCAAGCGAAGCCGATTCCATTGTTGGCGCCAGTGATAATAGCTGTTTGGCCCGATAGATCGAGGTCTTTTGGGGTTGGTTGTGGTGTGGTGAATTGGGATTTGAATAAAAGTCGGGGTGGGGATAGGGTAAGTGCTGGCAGCTTGGAGGAGGCGCTGGCGAATTTGGAGTTTTGGGCTATCATTGTGAAAGATGCAATTAGTTCAATTAGTTACTGAAGTTGATTTGTTTTAATGGAATTATTCTTCTTTCTAGAAAGCTGAGCATCTTGTTTTTATATGAAATGGCTTGATTGTAGTGTGCGAGGATACGAAGACACATTGTTGCGCTTTGTCTACTAATATCACTTTACATCCGTTTTGGGGCATCATTCTGGCTCAGCCACCCTATGACTCGGCATCATAAAAGAGCCCGACCCATAGAGAGTTAAACCTAAGATCCAC
The DNA here is from genome assembly GCA_019054715.1 of Fusarium sp. S19/10. Taxonomy (NCBI): domain Eukaryota; kingdom Fungi; phylum Ascomycota; class Sordariomycetes; order Hypocreales; family Nectriaceae; genus Fusarium; species Fusarium sp. S19/10. The sequence continues at coordinate 365,413 of JAHKNZ010000028.1, read as the reverse complement.
GGATTGCTGAATGATGTGTCTTCGCTCGGGTCAACAACTGTTTCTTCAGGATCTGTCACAGCGACCAGACTGCAAACCCAAAGCAGTTAGTAGCCCAAGTCTCGCAATGGATCGACCATTCATTGGACAGCTTAGTCAGAGTGGAAATTAGCGGACTCGGAGGGATTCAATTCCGGAGGAATCGGACTTTGAAACACAACCTGCGCTAAGACGAAATAGGACAACAGTCTGGTCAGTGATCGACGCTGATTAATGTGGGTTCAGCTCGGTCTCGCAATGTCAGCAACTGTCTGTCCATATTGCATTCCCTTTTCAGATAAACTCCCTCTCCAGGTTCTTCTTCTTAGCAAGAATCAGATACAATGGCAGTCAGCAACTTTACATTCTTGACCGTTGACGGAACTGGTCGCCCCTCAGACCCCAGTAGCCGAGCCGCTATCAGAAGTCGGTGCATGAAAGGTGTTAATGTGCGACAGGATTCGCGACGGTCGAAAAGAAAAGCGAAAAAGACTAAAGAACGGAAAGAGGATGCCTATATTGAAGAGATATCTCCGAAGCAGCGTGGCGAATTGTCACATGGTAGTCTGTCTGGGTCATTGCCGGCACAAATACGCATGAGCATTGATGATCTTGGCTTTGACTCTTCTATTCTACCGCCTTCAGTAATACAAATGGGTGAGTAAACATATCATCCCCAATCCAACAGCTGACTGATATGTTGAAGTGATGAGATGCAATCAAATCCTCGATACAATCTATCCCCTCGAACAAACCGTCGACGCCCAAACCCGCTGGACAGAGAACCTACTCCTCGTCTACCACGACAAAAGCATCCTCACTGCACTCAGCATGGCGTCGTCTGCAGTCACCGACCTCACTCTAAACACCCACCTGTCCTCCAAAACCCAACAACTCCTCTGCAACATGCTCTCTACCTTGAACCAGGGCCTGCACCAAGCCGTAAAACAGCAATCGCCTACCACAGTCCTGACTATCCTCATCTTGTTGTTTACAGCTGAGGCTATGCAGGACTTTGATGCTATGGGGATGCACTTAGAGGGTGTTGGACGATTACTTTTGATTAGGGACCGTTTTTCTACGGGGTGGGACGCGAAGTTGCTTTTCAAGATACAGCAGTTTGATCTGAGGTTGGCATTGGCTACAGGTCGACCTTTGCGGCTTGCACTAGAGTATCCTTATAGTACAGTGCCGATGACAGGAACATCGAATATCTCGGAGAAGCTGGGACTTACCTCATCGAAGGTCATCGGGGCTTTTCAGAACCTGCAGGCTTTGACTCAACATGCCACGGAATCCATGAGTATGCGGTTGGGTATGATATGGGAAGATGTCCAACCACAGGTCAGCACCATACAGACACAATTACTCAGTTTGAGTTTGGAAGAGAGTGATTTGTCAGATATGGAGGAAGCACTCCGGCTTGGAATACTTGCCTTTCTCACGACGCTGTCACTCAGTCCCATCCGAAGACTACATCTGCCAAGATTTTGTAGTCAGTTGGAAGCGAGCTATATGATGCAGTATGAGTGCAAGGCATTTGTTATATGGCTTATGATGATGGGCTTGCTTTCAACGGTTGATGCCTCAAACCGTGTGGTTCGCGACTTGTGGGATGGAATGGTAGACGCTGGTCTTTCATGGCCCGATGCCCGGGAAATGATAGTGGATGAGCAGCTTCCTTGGATAGGGTTCATTCATGATGAGCCAGCGAAGACGGTATTTAATCGCCTTCAGGCATCAAGAAGCCCCGCAAAGTCTTCACAAGAGTCAAGTAATATACTCTTAAATTAATAGTCAAACCAGTTAATTTCAAATATATCTTTCACTTTAAAGTTTTCAGTCTATCTGATGTTCATCAGCCCACCATTCTAACCAGCTCATCATCAACTCATCTGTTGTGACCAATCTTAGACCTTTGCAGATATCCCAAATCCTTAAACGCCCGACGCAGAATCTCCCGAATCACATTCTGCTTCCTATTATTGTACTCAATAACATCCTCCCCATTCGCAATACTCGCCGCAGCCGACTCCCTCTTGATGTTCTCATACAGCTTTCTATCATCCTCATTCTTTCTCAACCAATCCGTAAAGATCTTATGCCTTGCCGCCTCAGGACAATCCGGTCCCCAAACATGCAAATTCGTCGGTACATCCCCATAATCGCAAAAGAGTCGATGACCATGCCAATGCGGCTCTCTGAGCAAGAAATGAAATCCTTGGCTCTCTAGTTGTGATACGTAAGAGTCTTCGTTGTTGATGTCGCGGACTGTGAGATCAATGTCGATGACTGCTTTTGCGGGGAGACCTGGAACGCTGGTTGAGCCGACGTGATGGATGGCGAGGGCTGTGTCGCCAATGGCAGTCTCAATTCGCGTTTTTGCGAGGGCGAAGTGTTCAGGCCACGTTGGGTCCGGTTCAACGATTGCGATGGGGTGTTTGACTTTGCGGAAGGCGATGCGCTCGACGAGGTTTGGGTCGAACTCGAAGTCTTTGAGAAGATTTTCCTTGGATATAGTCATGATGAATTTAGTTGATGAGAAAAGAAACAATTCAATGCCTTGGAAAACACGAGTTAAAAGTTGGCGGACGTTGATCTTATTGTTCTCATGCCCCGCACGTGTTTCATGTCAGCGATTCGCTACGTGAGTGTTGGTCTGACTCACACGCCGATGCATGTATTACCGGACATCGTTACTCAGTCCATTGACCGAGCCACGTGAATAATACTTCTTGATGTTACGATAGGGCTAAAATAATAAATAACAGAATGTTTTCTATAGAGGAGAAAGCAATGTACCTAGTTACTGAATGAGTGAGACGGTGGACTGGCGTAATTTGGGGGAAAATAAACAGCGGAATCGCTTACACCAAAAATGGTCGATCTACCACCAAAACGATTCCGCTGTTCTCTTTTCTCCCTAGACTGATATCATATGCAGGTGATGCACCAAGAACGGGAATACCGTAAGCACTAACCAACCACGCCGTACCCCTCCCAAAACCCAGCCCGCCAGCCTATCATTGCTGTTCGGCCCTCGGCGCTCGGTTCTCATCGTAAGCGCCATCTTTCAACGCCGTTCTCTCTTCCTTACATCTCCGCCTCCACAAACTATTCGTTACAATGTCAAGCCCACTAGTCACTCGTCGCAACGGCAAGAAACAGGCATGTGAACCGTGTCGTCGCCGCAAAGTTGCATGCGACCACACTTATCCGATATGTCGGCGATGTAGTAGGCGACCCAATGGTGAAGCAAATTGCTATTACGCTTCTCCCACTCAGGAAACCGCCGAGTCATCGCAGCGCCTGATACAAACAACAATAGCATCTAGTCCACAACCATTGTCAAGCAGACAACTCGGTCCTGACGATAGGTTGTGGAGCTCACCGGCGGCCAGAGCACCGGATGGATTCTTTGGTCCGGCCAGCTTCACGGCTGCATATCTCGAGACCGAGACCAGTCTTGCTGCTAGAGATCCTTCTGTTGCATTTGAGCGTGCAGCGACTCCAACGCCCCCATCTATAGCCGAGATACATAACATGGCAAACATGGATCAAGGAGCGAACAATCTAGCTACCAGAATCTTACAAGCTATTCCAGAACAAATCCCTTCTGAAGATCGCTGGTCTGGTTTGAACTGTGATGACTGGGTACGAATAGTGGGTAAGAAATTGGTTGAAAGCACATGGGATACACTCGGATCTTATCTACGAAACCGGTCGCGCCTTCAGTGGTTGGGAAGCATGATTTGCATAAATACAAGGAAGACACTTACCGAAGACCAAGAGGATCCGCAACACTGGATCGCGAGTTTCTCGGGATCAAACCTGCGCTGGGAAGCTGTGGGGATCATGTTCCTCTACGTCGCTCTAAATGAGGTATCGAATACCATGAGCCAAGACTCTAGAAGGATGTTGGAAGAGTACACGGAATATGTATCTTCCTGTATTACTCTTGCGAACATGGGAGGTAGTTCAGGCTCTTTGATGTTATATCTCTTATACAAACGGTCTTTTTTGCATGCTTGTATGCATGGCGAAACAAGTCAGTATCTTTTGACCCTCGCTCAATCGTTCTGTCAACTGAAACAATTCAGGTCTTCCTTTTTGGAAATTTCACGCAGAGACAGTCGCCATGCTGACCTTTGCCGGCCGCCACGACAACTGCTCCAAAAACCTACGTAGTCCAACGCATACGACAATACCATGCGAGATTCTACGTCGTTTCTCATGCCAGGTCTTTATAACCGACAAGTTTCTCGCTACTTTAGTCGGACGACCGCCCTTGCTATCACGTAGATTCTGCTCTGTTGAACTGCCTCTGGACATAGACGACGTGGCACTACTTACAGATAAAGAGAGCTTTGACAGGTGTCGCGAGAGCCTCAACTTGGATGGGTGGGCTGTCGATGGCCGTTTCCGCGCCGTGACTGTTTTGAGAATTCGAATGAAGATTGCTTTAATTCGGGATAAGATTTTGGAATTTGTAATGGGCCACAATTGCGTCCATGACAACCGCGACCTTATGTACGTGAACACGGGCTGTAGAAATACTTTGCTAACCAGTCTGCAGGAGCATTCGAGGGGAAGAGGAAAAGCTGTATAGCGAACTACCTGTGCATTTTCTGTACGATCCCGCGCACGGCATGCAAGACTTGGATACCGAAGGGGGACACCAGAAGCTACTAGTCAGACTGGACCATCTGCTCAACATGTTCCTCATAGAGCGCTTGCTAGTTAAGCGTGATCCTAGTTCCAACAGAAGGGATCTTGTAGTAATTAGCTTCGAGATGGTGGTTTTGACTTTGAGCATCTGGACCCAGCGACATATATGGGCTGAAGTCAAGGGTGAGAATCAATGGACAGTAAGTAACCCGACCAAACTTACACGTCGGTCTAACAGTCATCAGATAAGATCATATGCAACTCTCGCCGGAGCTATCCTCTGCATGGAGCTCATAAATCCTAACCCAGTGGAAGACATTGACGCCACTATTGCGGGCGAAACATACTCGCGCTCCTCTATCATTCAACAGCTAAGTCTTCTCGCCGGGTCACTGGGCTCGTCTCATAGCTCTACATCGGTGAAAGTGAGGGCGGTGATTAAAAAGGTGCTTGATCATATACTGAATGATCCTAGAGGACCTCCGACGCCTGTTGGTCTGGAGGGATTTGACTTTAATGCTGATTGGGATATATTCACGCAGTTAGATAATATGGACTGGCTAATGGATGAGAGCATGGAGCCGTCCAACCGCCAGGGGCTCTAAGCGCAAGATGCCTACTCATTTAGGAAAGTCTTTGTAACTCTGACATGCATAGCTTAACACTTTTACGAGACCGCCGTGACGAATGGTATTCACTTTTCAAAGCATTCCTTCTCTCCCAATTGGTTTACAGGAGCGGAATTTTCGTTCCGGATCCATGGGTACTTATCCATGCTGCACGTAAGCTGCATACCACTATTCCCTGAACGGAATATCGATGTAGACCGGGTAATGTCCTATCTTCGGTGCTCGCTTCTCGCTTTCCTTATCGCGGGGTAGGAACGGCGTTCTTGGCATCCGAATAGTAGGATCGGGAAGTGACGATGTGTATATAAATGGGTTACAATTCTACCTTACGTCCAAGATTGTCACGATCACTTTCCTGTCAGTTTAACATTCATCACTTGACTACCATCCATAATGACTTCCCTACCCAAGACCTACAAAGCCGCCGTCTTCGTCTCCCAGAACAAAGACCTTGTTCTGCAAGATGTGGAACTAAAGCAACCCGACGCGGGCCACGTCCTCATCAAGGTCATCGCCTGCGGCGTCTGCCACTCCGATCTCTTTGTGAAGCAGGGTGTGCTCGGTGATGTATTCCCCCGCACCACAGGCCATGAAGCCGTCGGAGATGTTGTAGCTGTCGGTGAGGGCGTCACGAGATGGAATGTCGGAGATCGTGTTGGAGCTGCCTGGCACGGAGGTATGTTGTCCACCCTTATGCACTGATTTAGTACTTACGGAGTATATAGGTCACGACGGAACCTGCACCTCCTGCCAACGCGGCAACTTCCAAACTTGCGACAATCAAGTCGTCAATGGCGTGACTGTAGACGGCGGCTACGGAGAATACATGACCCTCCGCGCCGAAGCAGCAGTTCGCATCCCAGCTGATGCAAACCCAGCCGAAGTCGCCCCTCTTCTCTGCGCCGGCGTAACCGTCTTCAACGCCATGCGAAACATGCACATCATGCAAGGCGGTCTGGTCGCTGTACAAGGTGTCGGCGGTCTAGGCCATTTAGCGCTACAGTATGCTTCCAAGATGGGCTACACCGTCGTTGCGCTGAGCTCCGGCCCTGACAAGAAGGATTTTGCGATGCAGTTGGGCGCTCATCATTACATCGACACCAAAGCTGAGGATACAGCAGAAGCCCTACAGAAGATGGGTGGTGCGAACATGATTGTCTCCACAGCACCGCATGCTAAAGCCGTCAGTCCCTTGGTCGCAGGCCTCGCACCTATGGGAAAGTTGGTTGCTCTTGCGCCTCTTGGACCTGTGGAGTTTGATACAGGTCTTATGGTTATCAAGGGTCTGAGTGTGCATGGGTGGCCGTGTGGACATGCAAAGGATTCTGAGGATGCGATTGCTTTTGCGCATACTCATGGGATTAAGTGTATGATTGAGAAGTTTCCTTTCGAGACGGATTATCAGAAGGCGTTTGAGAAGATGGAGAGTGGGGAGGTGCGCTTTAGGTCTGTTTTGACGATGTAGACAGACATGTGGGAAGAAAGAAAGCAATTGGGAGAATGGTTCATGTGAAATAGCTTGAACTTGGGTGTCTGCAATGGGGTCTTGGATAGGCACTAAAATTGATCCCAGATTGTCCAGGCTGGTCCTGATTTCTTGTTTGACCTGTACCTTGATCGTAATCATAAAGTGATCCCCTTCATAGCAAGCCACCCTTTCGCTTCATGAAATCCTAATATTGTCGTCAAGCAAAGTATTCCATATTCATCAACATCATCCCTCTTAACATTCTTCAGCCTTGTCATCATATGATCCAACCTACGTTTCGGTCAGCTTCATCAACATATTTACGGCAAAACAATTACCCACGGTTCAGCATGTATCAAATGATAATTTTCGTTTCTCCAGGCAAGCGCAAAGTCAATATGATCTTTGGCATCCCACAAATGTGCAGACATAGTCACCGACGGACTTACAATACTCTGACTGCACCGGTTCTCACCCTTAAGGTAGTAGTACGTAACTACAAAAAGATTGACAATAGCCAGTGTTCGTCTCATTGACTCTTGCAGGATCCAAGCAGCCCAGAAATTGTGCGCGGCAGATGAAGGGTACAGTGGTACCAGGTCAAGATCACGGTTCAAAGTATCTGTATACCAGGACTCGCCGAAGTTGATGAGTGGAATAAGCGCATGCGCTGCTTCTTCGAGATGAGGCATGGTTGCTTCATATGTATACCGGGCGCGAGGGTCGGTATCGTCTAGTCGAAGGGTTTGATACATGAACAGAGCTTGCGTATAAGCTAGAGTTTCAAGTGGTGTTGTCGCTGGTGGACTGGAGACAAGATCTTGTACGCGACACTCTATGTTTTCACGAATCACTTTCGCGTTGAGGTGATTTTTGGCTGCATGTAGTGCAGCAGATGAGACGGCATCTGCCTTGTGTGAGAAATAGAGAACGATTGATAGAAAAGCGGACATACGCTGCATTGATCTTGGCATACCTTCATCATAAAGATGGGCATGACACCAAGGCATCCTGTTCATTGAAACCATTTGAGAAGGCGCCGTCATTATCTTATCCATAGCATATTGAAGCCGAGACGTAAGTACCCTCCCGACTTGAGGCGCAGCGACAAGTTGTGATGTCTTCAGCGCATTCTGAGCTGTCAACGACAGGCGAGAATCGTGACCAAATGATGACAGGCTACCATCAGTACCAAAATTAGGCAATGAACCCTCAATATCCAGTGAATCTTGATACAATGAATCCGTAAAGTCATCCGTAGGCAAGATATGATCAAGCATATCAAGACAAGAAGGATCAAAAGAGCCAAGACCCGTGTTCTCAGCTACAGGCGCTGAAGCAGGGGTACAGGTACGTGTCTGCGCCTGGGGATACCGACATTCAATTCTCCGCTGAGAACAACGTTGACAAGTCGGACGCGCCTGATCACATCTCCTACGAGACTTTTTACAGGCTTCGCATGACTTGCGACGTAAAGGAGGGTCATCGCGCTCCGATGCAGTGAGAGATGCCATAGCTCGAAGGAATAAGCAAAGGGGGAGATTTGGAGAAGCGGATTAGCGCAGCGCAGAATTACAGCGCAATGGCCCACTATTCAGCGGAATTCCGCCTTAGTCATCACCAACAGCGCAGTTCAACAGCGCAAGACAGAAGATATAAAGAATAGACAATCCAGCCGTAAGAAATAATATCATCATCAGTGTTATACTATATCTATCAGCCAATTACCATTATGTCTCTTCCAACTGTTTACGTCGTCGCCGCAACTGGCACCCAGGGCTCAGCAGTCTGTCGCCAACTCCGTCAACTAGACTGGACAGTCCGAGCAACGGTGCGAAACATACAATCAGCACAGGCTCAAGCCTTAGCCAACATTGGTGTCATTCTCAACTCGGGAGACTGGACTGATCAAGATGCACTCGCAGCTGGTCTTGAAGGCTGTGATAAGTTATTCTTGGTTCTCGCACCCAACTACACTGACTTGGACGATGAGCGAGTTTGGGCTCAAAGCATCCTGTCTCTTGCCAAGCAGAAAGGCGTGTCTGACGTTGTCTACTCAAGCTCCATTAGCGCTGATGCTCCTGAGAAACGCACTCTTCTTTCACCAAATCATCTCCTCCCCAGGAGCCTTTTTGTCAAGAATATCATTGAGGGACTCGTGAAGCGCGGGGGATTTGAGCATTGGACTATCCTCCGCCCTGGCTTCATCATGACCAATCTACTTGCACCCAAAGCCCTATTCTACCGCGACTTATTTGAGAAGAACACTTGGTTGACCGCTTTGACACCCGACACTAAGCTCAACTTGATCGATCCTGAGGATATTGCAAAGTTCACCGTCGCTGCGTTGCACGACCCTGCGAGATTCCATGGCCACGGAATTGATCTTGTTGGGGAACGATTGACAGCTGTTGAAATGATGGAAGCTATTTCTGAGGCTGTGGGTCGTGAGATTACAGCATCTTTTTACACGGAGGAACAGATCGCGCAAGACATGGAGAAGAATCCGTTCATTGGCGCATCACTGTTCTTGCGGGATGGAGTGAAGCATGTCGATGCTGAGAAGGTCAAGACTTGGGGGATTCCGATGGGTACTTACCGGAAGTTTCTTGCTCGAGAGAAGGCTGCTGTTCAGAAGACATACAATTGAAGCATGTATCGCAGATTTGAGAGGATTGTTAGTGTGGGAAGTCGTAGTTGAATAAAGGAATCGACATTGTATACAAATAAACACAAAAACTAAAAGGTGCTTTACCAGAAAGTACAAGAAGAATAACACAAACTTTGACCCTCAAAGACGTATGTCCAACTACCTACTCATCAACAGCAGGATCAAACCCAGGAGCACCATCCCCAGCAGCCTTCCTCAAGTTATCAGTAAACTTGTTATCAGCATCCCAGAACTTGGGTCCAACACCACCATTCCAAGCATCAAACAGGTAATCCCTCAGGGATCGACCATTCACAACAGGCCAGTTATCCCAACCGACAAGGTTACCAATGAACCACTGCCCAGTGTAGTTCTCGACCGCATCGTCTCCCTCATTGGCCATGCGCCAGCAGTGAGTTTCGCCACCATCTTTGTGGTAGACTACCTTGGCGCGCTGGCCGTCAAGACGGGGTTGGTTGGTGGCGTGCTTGTATTCGCCGTGGCATGAGGGGGCGACGCGTTTGACGTCTTCGCCTTGGACGAATACTACGATGTTTTCCCAGTCGTGGGTGTGGCCGTTGCCTTTGCCTCCACCGATAGTTCCCCAGCTAGACGAAATTAGAAACTCGCCATCTCATGCGAGGGAGGAAGGTCACTTACACAATCTGGTCCTTCTCAAAGTAGTACTCATACATAATAGCACACCAACCATTGTTACAACGACGTCGACTGTAGACGTTATTGTTCTCAAGGCGGTTTTGGTCACGACAATCAGCCGCAAGGCCCTTGAAGTAAACATCCTTTTGGCTCAGACCGCGGTTGGTGTTGCCGTCTTTGTCGATGGCGGAAGTGTAGTAGCAGCCATCGGTGTCAAAGTCAGTCAGAGGCTGGAACTTGTGCTCGATCTCGTGGGCGCCATCATCGAGACGGCCCATTAGAACGCGCTTGGCGAGTTGGAGGGGAGATGCTTCGACGCTGAGAGCGCCTGCGAGGAGAGTTATGGCTGTGAGACCGTGCATTGTTGTAGATGTAGAGGCAAGAGAGTTAATTGAAGAGGGTGTTGGAGAAGGATGTCCAAGTGAGGGGATTGAGAAGAGAAGCTGTTGATGAGGAGATGAAAGAGAGTTCATTGATGGAATGGAGAGGCTGTTAAATACCATTTTGTCTCTATCTCAACGCCAGAGGCTTTCATTTGATGTACACTCATGATATCATGAAACCGCCACTCATCATCACAGCCACAAGAAGGAATACAGAAGGATGCACTATACAAGAAGGATTCACCAATTAACAAATCATCACGACTCGAATCATCTCAAGAAAACTTCACCCTGCATGTACATTTCATGCGCATCCTCAGCTCGTTCGCCATGTCCAATCAGAACATTTTCGCGCCGTACCTTAATTTAGATAAGCTTGTTTGTGGATCGAAGGATTTCGTCTGCGCCACCATAGATCTGCATCTCATTTCATCTCAACGAATTATCATTGGATTGTTTGAATGCTTATGTTGTACAAGCTTTTAAGTTGAAACGTCCGAAGGATTAATTGCAGGATGAAGGCTTTTGGGGTAAGGCAGACTTTGGGGTAAGAGATCCACTATGAAACGTCCTTGTTGATTTGGTGGAAATTGTGATGCGCATTGACAGCCGTTACGCTAAGGGCGCTATGGAGTTAGAGAAGCACCAAGCTTAACAAAATTAATCTTTACAAGAGTGTCTTATAACAATATACGCGATCAATTTGAAAGATACAACTACGCTATTGCAATAGGTTAGGGACTTGACTTTAGGCGGATCACATTTTAGAGGACACAGGTCAAGCTTGTGGTGAGAGGTAAACAGTAACGTGGTGCTGTATAATGTATAGTATGTCGATATAATACTACATGATTCTCATTAAATGCTATGCAAAGTATATACTAGAAATATTCCATCATGGATCATAGCTTACTCGCCAGGCTGGACGGCAGAGTACATGCATGCAACAGGCTTCTCAACGGGAGCAGCCTTGACGGTGAAGGGAACACAGTTCTTGTTGCCACCGGGGTTGTCGATGGAGTTGTAAACCCAGACAGACCAAGAAGCCTTCTCAAGGTTCTTGCTGTTGGGGCAGGCGACAAAGTTGGAGCCGCCATTGGTCAGGATACCATCCTTGGAAATCTCCCAGCCGCCGCGCTGACCGTTACGGGGCATGGGCTGGGCACCAGTGGTGTAACCGAACTTGCCCTGACCCATGCCGGAGAAATCGACGTAGACCTGCTGACGAGGGTTGCCGATGGAGTAGAGCCAGAGCTCGTCGCCGTCGAGGGTGAAGGTGACCTCGTTGTGCTTCTTCTGGTCGTAGCAGCTGGAGCCCTGGTCCTTGAGCTTGAGGGCGAAAGACTCCTTGGAAGCCTGGATGTAGTTGAAGTGGACGGGAGAGGCGGAGCGGAGGGCGAGGGCGTTGAAGTTGGTGATCTTGGGAGTGGTGGCCTTGGGGGCGGCGGAGACGACGCCGGCGGCGACGAGGGGAGTGAGGAGAAGAGCCTTGATCTGCATGATGGCGGTTGTTGATTGAAAGATTGTTTGTGGTTGAGATTAAAGTTGTAGGTGAGCGAGTGAATGAGTAAGTGAGTGAGATAAAGTTGAAGGAATGGCACGAAGGATCATCTTATATGTAGATTTGCCTCCTTGTTGGACTTGACGTTGCATTGTCATTGTGTTGCATCGTCATAGTCCAGGATCACCCTTGGCATTGACCTCGTGATGGGTCCCTGAACCCAATCTAACGGTCGATTAAAGGGGACCGTTACAGTCCAGAAGCATAAGAGACAAAATAACCCAGTCATCTTCTGCCTGCTTGGTCCGTCATTAGAGGTAGTTCCATTTTGTCGGTCTAAGCCTCAATGATAGTCCTCCTATTACCCACCTGGGGACAAATACCGAGGTGCCAATTGAAGGAAAAACAAGGCTCTCAACACATTGATGCCCAGGATCATGCTAACAAATTAAGTCCCGTTCTTTCTACCCCACTTCTAGAATGAATACGAGGTCCCCACCGATATATCTCCCTGAAATAAAGCATTGACCCGCAACTCTCTCCAATTATGCATTGAGAAGTCATGCAGTTCCGCCGGGCTACCCGAACTAACCCCACGGGCGTTTTAAATATAGCTACGGGTAGATGTCTTCCCACGGGAGCTCGGCAGAGCCTAACCTGTAGTCTAGAGCTAGCTTAGCCACGCCTCGACTGTTTAACAAGACGCGTGATACAGCTGTATACTGACATGTCTTGAATCTAGGACGATGTCTATTTTGAGTTTTTGAGGAGCAGGTCCTTCAAAGCTTATGGATAAAAACAACAAGTGTAATGACAATCCCAGACTGAGAACCTGAGGCGAATGAAGGCGCGTGAAGGTACATGTTGTACGTCCTACAAAATTACTCTTTGAACAATGTCTTCTTCTAGGGTAGTTTAGCAGTATCTCACGATCTCTAGGAAGATCAGCGTGCCGATAGATGTAAGAACTTTAATAACAAGTGTAAAAAAGAAGGAATCTAGGACTCAATGCGGGGTATCCAGTAAATGCCTCGTAAAGCTAACATTTAGACTTGGCTATCACAACTAAACACATTCTCCCCCATCGCTCTCTGTTACATGGCCGACAACCGCAAACGGGATTCCCGGCCTGCATTTTCATTTTATCATAGTCATGTCAGAATCATTATGTTTCGATTGCCTGTCGTTCCAGGAGTCGTTGAATAGCCCGACCTCAGAGTATAATCACCAAACCCTGAAGCCGAATATTCAAGCTCTCGAAAATGCAGCAAAGCAGGGATGCGCGCTTTGTCGCGTCATCTACCAATCATTGATCTACGATGGAGGTGTCTCACTCCAAGATACCAACGCGTCTATTGACATCATGACTAAGGATTCCACAATCGATCCTGTCTCGGAGGAGTCCCGGCTTGAAATATTATCGGTCAAGGTTCAACAACGGAATGCTGCTGGTAGTACATACCTATCCGTCTTGTTTAACAATGGAGGTCAGAAGCAAGCCTTTGAAGCATATCGTGGACTTGTCGGTCAGCTCCAAGACCCTGGGTCTGGCGAGGGAATTGAGAATATTATTTGTTTGACTTCAGAATGGATCCGAGAGTGTCCGGATACACACAGTCAATGCAAACAGACGGATATTCAGAGTAGCATTGATTGCTTACCTACAAGGCTAGTCGATGTCGGAACAGATGATGGTACGCGACCTCTGCGGCTATTTCTCCCCGGCCAAGAGGAGGCTTCCAAGAACCTCGAATACGTTGCTTTAAGTTATGCATGGGGTCCAGTCAGCAACCACTCATTCAAAACAACTGCATCGAATCTTCAGGCAATGATCAAAAGTCTGCCTTTCCCTCAGCTGCCCAAAACGATACAAGATGCAATCATCCTGACTCGCAAGCTCGGCTTCAGATATTTATGGGTTGACGCGTTGTGCATTTTACAAAGTGAGGGACCAGACGATATGAATCACAAAGAGGACTGGTCCCGTGAAGCCACTCGCTTTGGATACTACTACCAGAACGCAACAGTTACACTATCAGCAACTGGAGCCAAGTCTTCTGACGAGGGATTATTCTTGCCGAGACCTGCCCAAGCCTTCAACCTAGAGCCGGTTATACTACGACGGAAAGGTCCCACAGGTGAAGTCAGAGAAATCTCAATTATTCCGAAGGTACCGAGTTGGATATCGGAAATCAAGGGAGCCCCCCTATATGAGAGAGGCTGGGCTATCCAGGAAAGAATGCTATCGACAAGAGTTGTACATTTCGCGAATAATATGGTCTTGTGGGAATGTCATGAGTGTCGCGCTACAGAAATTGACTATGATGGGTTGAGTCTTAAAGATAAGGACACTGGAATGGTGTATGAGGAAGTCTCGGACTTTATGCCCGTATTCCGCAATCTGCAGAGACAGGGCAAAGGAGCTAGTCAAGTGATACGCGAGTGGTATAGCTTCATTGAAGGCTTTACTAGTGCTAAATTCACATTTGCAAGCGATAGGCTTCCTGCTTTATCCGGCATCTCTGCTCTTATTCAGAAGTACGTCCCTCAGAGATACGGAGCTGGGTTGTGGCAGTCAGCTATTCCCGAAGGGCTGGCATGGTTAAGGGAAGCAGAGCCGATCATCCAGACATCCCACCTGACAAATTCTCCTGGAGCCAGAGAAGACTTCCAGCTTAAGCTCCCGTCTTGGTCATGGGCTGCTAGCAGAGGGCCAGTTCGATTTCTTTCATCGCTGGATACCTGGGAGACATTGCTACAAGTGGAAAATTGGGATGTGAAGTCTGCGGGCGTAGACACATCTGGACAGGTCCTGGGAGCACAACTCAGAGTTCGAGGCGCCTTTGGGCTCTTTGATCTCTCGGAGTTCGTATCGAAGCCTTTTGTGGATCCTGAGTCTGGAACGCGGCTTCTAGAACACGAAGGACAAGTGGGTTATAATCAAGCAGCTTTTATGGATGCCGAAGTGACAACTCAGTGGGTCTTTGAGGCCTGTCCTTGCATACTGGTTGGTACCGCGTATGTTCCCGGCTCGGGTCGCACGGACGGAGTCACCGGTTGTGCTCTTATTTTAGAACCGACAGGTAGCTTACAAGGGGGCTTTGAGGAATACCGACGAATCGGTTTCCTTTGTCTTCCTTTCGAAAACTGGCGGTCTAAAAATTGCGACCAGAAAATAATTGAGCTAGTATAATAAATGGGATTACAGACTTATAGAAGAATTTGAAAAGAGCTCGAGCATTCCAGTCCTTTCCAATAATAGATCTTAGTGTCTAGAGACTCACAGCTCCTTACAAATAATGCCCTGAGGTTTAATCGTCCTACCTTTGATTTGCAATGTTTCTCTTCACGAGTCTTGATTGGCTGCTTTATCCAGCTGGCAAATGGGATGGCTCGGAACAGCTTTTCCCGCACGTGACTTAGAAGGGACAGTGGATCTGTTCTCAGGCCTTGATTTATGCACAACATTTCATACCTACTGAAGGACACGTCAAGACCTTATCTTCCCAGCCTCAGTAGCCTCCGCAAATAAGCCAATATTTATCTCTACTTCTGTAAAGCTGTTAGTGTGTTTAGTTCCGCGGCTCTAGGATGGCCTCAAGCTCGGGCAACGCGTCCTTGCCCCGTCTGATGCCCCGAACAGAAGAGAGGCCACCATTCCGCCCGCCGGCGCCAACGCCGCTGGCTGCAAAGCGCAAGCCTGTAACCAGTGCGTGTGAGAGGTGTAGAAAGCGCAAAGTGAGAGTATGACATACCTAGCGGGACTTGCGACTCCAGTGACTAACTAGCGGCAGTGTGATGCCGATCGACCATCGTGTGGTGCATGCGTATCGGGCGGACATGAGTGTAAATACGCGACTGTTCCTGACGAAACTAGGCACAGCGCCTTTAGACGCAAGAATATGGAGTTGGAGAACCAACTGCAGGAGATTCGTAGTTCTCACCAGAATCTCCAACAATTTGTCGAAGCTCTCAGGTTTGTCGACGATGATGCTGCCGCTTCTATTGTCCGGCAGCTACGAAATGGAGCCAGTGTATCAGAGCTGGCCCAGGACGTTAGTACTGGTAACCTACTGCTCCAATTGTCCGACCGTTCAAGTTTGACCGGGCGAGGTGAGGACGCAGGGAACTCGGTGGCAAGGCCGTCAGAGCAAGTGGTCACGCATAACCGATCGCAGGTTACTAGTTCCCTATACGAGGAACTGTTTGACCTACTCCGAACAGCAAGGGACCAAGATGCCTTGGATATACTCCGCAGAATCAGGCAAGGACACGGCATCTACACCACTCTACGCAAAGCCAAAGAAGCAAACCCAGTGACACAGCTTTCTCTTGTACCCGAAACTCGACGGTGGTACCAGTTCCTACATCGTTCGTCCTTCCCACGCTTTCTTGAAGTAGCGGAAAACCCGTATCTTAGCTCGCACATGTACAAAGCAACCGCCAGGGACCCATCCATTCCGCATATTCAAACAAGCGATAGACAAAGCACTCTCAACCAAGCCTTATATACGACACCTTTCCATGCCGCCAAGATGGTAGATCCATATCTCTGGGATATCAAAGCGGCCAGATGGACCAACGTCACAAATGATAATCAGCTAGTCTCGGAGCTCTTGAACTCGTACTTCCTTCACCACTATACAATATATATGGGGTTCCATAAAGATTACTTTCTGGAAGACTTGGCTAATGGCCGGACACAGTTTTGTTCCCCATTACTGGTCAATACACTACTGGCTGCCGCTTGCCATACATCCACGAGCATACCCGATCGCGCAAAGTTTTGGAGCCCACAGAATTTAGCGTACCAGTTCTTAGCTGAGGCACGAAGGCTGTGGGAGATGCAAGATGGTCAAAGCAGTCTAACGGCAATTCAAGCCGCTATTGTACTAAACATCATATATGATTGCGACACGATGGACAAAATCGGGAGATCATACCTACTTCAAGCCGTCGCCATGGCCCACGACCTCAAGCTTTTCCAATCCTCGTCGGACAAAGCTATGTCCAAGAAGATGCAGCGGGCCAGGACTTTTACTGCATGGTGTCTCTTTACTTGGGATGCTATGCATAGTTTCCATTACCGCCTGTCACCTTTATTTGATGAAGCGCCTGAGTCTACCTTGCCCTCTGCACACGACCATCCCTCCTGGTATCCAGAGATCTATGTGAGATATCCTTTGGATAACACTATCGTATCCATTGGGTTTGGTCCTGCTATGAAAGCGATGGTAGACCTGCAGCATATTGCGCATAATGTTTCGCGTTACTACTGGAGTGGCTACAGTCCACCAGCCAAAGATCCATCACCATTTCGTCGTCAATTAGACGACTGGCTCCGCAGCTTACCTGAGCCGCTTACATTCAGCAACATCATTCTGCCTATGCATTTACGCATTCACCTTGAGTACTATAGTATTCTTGTGAGTCTGATACAAGTGCAGAGAGATACTATGCCGGTACCATCTTCGGTGCCTCTTTCCAACCAGGATGATGGTGAAATTGGCCGCCAATACGTACGTATCGAGACCCTCATTCGCTTGTACTATATGCACCACAACCTCGAAATATTCGACCCGTATCTGATTGTTAACCTCCTCATGCTTGGAAACCATGTCGTCGACATTCTCGATACAGCGACAATACAGGTAGATGATACAGACTTTTACCGTTCAACGCTAGTTCTTTGTGCACGTGGCCTCTATGCTCAGGGAAAGAATAGCTATATCTCCACGATGGTATACCTAATGCTCCGCAACCGCATGAAAACGTGCGACCACGCCTTACTGGAAACATACGTCCATGATGAGCCCAGCGCCGACCAGGAGTCTATTATTGGTTATAATCGGTCCAACTATCCTGTGCCTATCATCAAGATTGATGAGGATCCGCGGACAGTCTTGTTGGCGAAGTTAGTTAAATCTTACGAGGTACTGTCAGTAGATGAACCATAAACAGCGATGTTGAATTGAGCAGATCATGAGTTGAGAAAACAAACATAACGATCGAGATGTTGTTTTTTATCTTCACTATCTATTAAGTTTATTGATTAAAGAGTAGGTATTACTCTTGAAAATTTAATGTCTGACTAAGGACTTAGCACAAAAGGGTTATATGTTTCAATATTGCTAATGTGAGAGCGCCACGTAAGCAGCTCTACGTTGCATTGAACCTTTAAGTGGTGGTCAGATATTGAATCAATTAGACTAACTTATACATCTGATATAAAAGGTAGCAAGTGATTTAGGGATAGCACAAGCCCTGGGTCAGATGGATGGTCTAGAAAGAGAACAGTGGATGATTCCAAATGCTGTAAGCAATACAACGCTATGTCAGCACTACCAGCACGTTGTAAGTGTGGGATACCTCGTCTTCCATCCGCAGAGAGGTAACAGAAGAAATGTACTCTAAAGATTAGCTTGCCAAAATGAAATAGCGCAAGTGCTAGTTTAAGGCACGCTGAGGGGACTTACTGATTTCGACTCTTATGCCTTTGAGGGCTTATCTTTCTCACACCCTAACAGACTAGATTATTTCACTTCACACTTTGTTCCTTCAACTTGATCCGTATATAAATACTACGAGGACGATGCTGGGATTTATGAGAATAATAGCATCGACTAAACTCGTCAAGATCCAAACTACTATCCCCATCACTTTACCAATCTTTTCTGAAAATGCATTTCACAAAGATCCTAGCCGGCCTGGCCCTCATCTCTCTTACCAATGCCTTCAGAGTGCCTGTGGGTACCACTGACGGTTTCTACAAGGCGTACATCAATGCACAGGGTGAAGAGATCCATGAGCGTGTGTCCAATGTCAAAGACCACGCTGCTTGGCCAGCCATCGGAGAGGCAAAAGTCCCTGGAGAAAGTGCCCTGGAAAAGCGACAGAACGGAGAGCGCTATTATTCCACTCACTGTGGCTGCGGTATTGAACTCAACCATACGAACTGCGATGATGCCGTCCAAGATCTCAAGAACCAGATGTACGACATTCTTTGGTATCTTCCAGCTGAAACTGCGTTTTACTCCATCCGTGATGATGTTGTGGCCTTCAGCTGCAATATCACCCCGGACAGCTGGTACGCACAGTCGGCTGAGTTTGCCACTGAGATTCTTAATTGGGTGACGAACGAATGTGGTTGGTACATTGCTGGGACTGGGAGCTTTTTTACAAGGCAGGGTGGGTTCTTTTCAACGACGTATATCGGGTATATGGTTTGGAGGAACGGGGTGGACTTTTGTCACGATTCTATTAGATCCGACAGATCGCACTGCTAGTAGTCTGGACTAGTCTAACACCATCACTTCGAATACACCTTTTACGCTATCTGGCGTTTTCATCTTGGATAAATAACCAAGCAGTACAAATGCGCTTCAGCGTCTACCTCCCCTGCCATATCTACCCCCCCTCCCATATTTCATGATATGTTGTCTTTCAATTTCCGCATCTCTTTCAATTTTCCATTTCTCCTGCCTTATTTCTCGCGCCGTCTTTCCCTCCCCATTCAGCATATCCAGCCCTGTCGGCCCAGCAGCCTTGGATAGTATCGCCATTACGCTGTCCTGCAGCTTTTCCCTCTCATCAATTGTGTCAGACCAGGAAGGACCAGTGTAGAAAGAACCATGGACGAAAGGACTTGAAGCAGCCAAGTGAAGAGGTGTGTCTTGAGCCGCATTCCTCAAACTGGCATCAGCGCCGTGCTGGAGCAGATAGGAGATAACATCGGCATGATTTACGTCCCTAGCTGCAAGATGTAGAGGCGAGTTTCCAGCTTCGTCGATATCGGTTAGAGAGGCGCCATTGGCAATCAGGATGTCTATAGCTTCGGTATCGACATTCGTGGAAGTAGCGCGGCGGTTTAGCAGAGTGTGTAAAGGAGTTTCCTTCTTTTTGTTACGAAGGCTCGCATTGGCACCTTTGCTGCAAAGTAGTTCGATAACGGGAGTATAGTGTTTATGTTTTCGCAATGGATGTCTGGTAGCATGGTGCAAAGGCGTGTTCCCATAAACATCTTGATAGTTGATTGCCTGGGGGTGATTCTCTAACAAGAGTTCGATAACTCTGATTAGGTCTTCGGTCGAAGGAAGGTTTCTCCTTGAACGCGTTTGGTAGTTGAGGATTGCCCAGTGGAGTGGGAGACTGTCGGTACTATCTCGAACCGATGCCATGTCTGTGATGTCGACCCCAAAACTAAGCAAGACCTTGATCGCATCAAGGTTGAGGTAAAAGGATGCGATAGAAATCGAAGAAACGTTGGAAATGGCATCCATTTCCATAGGCCACCATCCCAGCTTGCAAGGGTCTCTTGTCAGCTTGAGATGAACATTGGCTCCGCCTTTTATGAGTCTCATGACTAGTTCAGTGCTTGCCCATTGCATAGCAAGCGTTAGAACTGTATCGGGTACACCCATATCCGACGGCCAAGCCTCGTCGATGTCAGAAGCAGTATCATCCATATCCCACGACCAAGGCTCAACGATGTCAGAGGCAGAAGCACCTTGATCTAGCAGCATGTTCATGATAACAGTGCTTTTCTTGATCGAAGGTTCCCTATAACCCTCTGTACAATAAATGTCAGCGGCAGCCAATAACGCAGTGTAGCCATTATAGTCGCGCTCGTGGATATCAGCATTGTTGTTGAGCAAGTATTGCACCATTTCAATTTTACTATGCCCAGTAGCTTCATGAAGCAAATGAAATCCGTGATCCCTCCAACTGAACATTCCAGGATTGATAGTGACAGTCTTTTCGTGGGCCAGAAGAACTTGCAACGCCTTGACACTCCCGCTTGCGGCTGCTTTGTGAAAGGGAGACAGATCGGGCGGGTTTTTACCATACGCGCAATACTCGCTTCCAACAGCCCAAGGTGCGATATTGAGATACTGTTTGAGCGCTATGTCATCGTCGTAGTAAATGATCCTATGAAGAAGGGCATCCCAGTGGTCCCCGGATTCGTATAAAACGGTACCATCTTGACAGGTCATTGTCATGTGAATATGGACAAGTCCAGGCTCGTCGGCATTTGGGTCATGGCTGAATTCCAGGTATCGCGATCCCGATGCAAGCTGAGGAGGAGACATTATTGATAGCGGTAGATGAGATAAAAACCTGAAGATAGCGAGTGCGTGTACTTAGAAATTTATTTAACCACTGTATTTCCCGGCAGTGACTCACCGGCCAATAAAATGGGTCTATAAATGTTCCCGGAGCCCAGCCTCCACTCCTAGATTGGGGCTTCCTAGTTACACACCGTATAAAACCCACCCCTACAACTCTCCATCATGATTCACTTTTGGCACAAACACAATAGTGCATCCGCAGACTAGAAAAGCCTTGACTGATCTGCTCTCAACCTCCTCTGCCACCTCGACCACCCAGACTAGCCCCACCTCGAGGGATGCGGCCGTATCGGTTCTGCTGTCGTTCCCACGCCGGAATATCCTGCTCTTTCCAAGCTTCCCTCTTCTCCTCGCATAACTGTCGTGGGCTCTTACCCTCTGCATCCACAAAAACCATCAGTCCTTCTCCTCCAACCTTTACCAACATTCCCATTACTTCATCGAGCGCCTTGGTCTTCTCCTCAGCTTTAATTCTCGAAGACTTCGGCCGATAGGTATCACGGGCAGCTCTATGCAGAACCGTTTCCTGTTTTGAGTTCGATCGTGCAGGGTCAGCGCCGTGGTCAAGCAGAAGCGACACAGCATTGTCATAACATAAGGTCTCAACCACTAGATGCAAAGGCGTATTCCCATCATCATCGGCATCCGTTACACTTGCGCCGTGTGCAAGCAATGTAAGTATAGGCGTTGTATCCATAACAGGCGCCCGCTCATTCGATGTCTCGTAGTGTGACTCGATACCATCGAGCTTGAATAAAGAGTGTAGAGGTGTCTGGCCCTTGTGATTGCGAATGCTGGCGTCTGCACCCCTTTCACATAGAAATGTGAAAACAGGAGCGTACAGCGCATCATGGCGTCCCATCGCCCGGGCAGCGTAATGCAACGGGGTGTTTCCGTCGTTATCCTGAACATTGATCGTCGTGGGATCCAAATTCAGAAAAAAGTCAATTATGGCTACGATATTTGGCACCCTCTCCTGCAGCAACCAGGCAGGACATTCTGTGCCTCCACCTGGAATGGCGTTTTGGACAGCCCAGTGGATGGGAAGAGTTCCACGGCTGTCTTGGAGGTCTTTGATCGCTCCAGTTTGCATGTTACCCTGAAGACTGTCATAAATAGTTTTGACAGCGTCAAAATTTGCAAAAGTGCATGCAATGAAAAGTGCGTCAACTTCAAAAGTATCTCCTGGTTGGTTCCAGAATTTCACCGCCCGTTTCGTTTTGGTAACCTTGGTACGGATGTTTGCGCCTCCCTCGATAAGCCGTTTGATCAGCTCAGCGCCTGCCCAACTTGCAGCCAAAGTAAGGACTGTTTCAGATAGCGCGTCCATATTTGTATAGTCAATGACATCACCGGCAGAGGCACCATAGTCGAGTAGAAGATTGACAATTCCCTCGTTTCTGGGTGGGCTGCCTGCTCCATCGGAGCCCAGTATAAAAAACTTGGTAGGATAGAAGTTTGCTGCTGATAGTATTGGAGTAAGCCCTTTAGGGTCCCGCTCGTGAATATCGGCGTATAGTGGCTGATTTTCGAGTAAGAATTGAGCGACATTGATATGACCCCATTTGACCGCCTCATGCAATAACTCGTAACCGCGCTCCTTGAACCGAATCGGTGCAGGGTTTTGAACGTCTCCCTCGGTCCCATGGGCGAGAAGCATCTGCAGTACACCGAGACAGCCGTCTGAAGCTGCATTATGGAAGTAGTCCATACGTAGGGTATCCCCAATAAGTTCAGAGGGAATATCGGGTGCTTTTGGGACGGCCCAGGACCCGTTGGCAAGATACTCCCGAAGAGCTCTCGTGTCGTCGTGCGAGACTATAGTGCAGAGTAAAGTAAAGTCGCGTTGTTCATACAAGAAAGAACCATCTTCATCCGTTGCCGTTGCATTCGGCTGCAAACGGAACCAGGCGCCTCTTTCTTCAACCGCGGCGTCGGTGAAGGGCCTGTAGGCTGGATTGTTTATACAGCTGATAGTTGGGTCCATGACTGGTTGATGTAATTGACTCTATTGAAGAAGGGGGAAATCGAACAGGACAGTGCGTAACAGTAGTAGTTTTATAGGCAGAGGAAGCTTAGACTTGCATGATAGAAGTAGAGTTTTAAATCAGTCTATAGCCCTCCTTTAGGAGAAGAATCAGTAACACGTTTATTTCAAGGAGGATGATGCGACAACCGATTTGGTTATACAAACAGATTAGGTGAGTACAGAATATCTGTAGGTAAGATAATATTCGACTCGGTCAAACTCGGTTGCTTCTTTTGAAAGTGGATATTGCAACTTGTTCCTGGAAGAAGCTGCCGGCTTGGCGTTTAAAGGCATGCTATTCAGCCAATAGCTAGTCATCTGTGCCTGGTGCTTGCAGGAGATTCCACTACCAATGCTCGCCGAATGATTCACTTTATTCTCGGCTCCATAATACAGGGTGAAATTATCCGAAGGCCCACTGTGATCTGACTGTATTCACCAATCGATGTACTACGTATCCGTACTGTTAGTCCGTTGTCTGGTCTGGTTCGGCCGTATCCGAGGGAGAGTATATCCATGCAAGGTCTGATCGCGGAATCGGCTTCTTTGATAGAATCAAGCTAAATCTGAAAAAGAAAGGACCGTGGCTTTCCATAACGCACGAGGCGAGAGGGGCCTTTCTTTTCTTTCTCAACATGTAATTTTTGCACTAAGGACCAACACGACCAACACGACCAACACGACCAACACGACCAACACGACCAACACGACCAACAAGGCTCCATAATTGTCGCGAGTTGCCACCGAAGACAAGGGTGAAGACAGAGGACCAACAAAAGAAGCCCAGCGGAATCTCTACCCATCGAATTTTTATTTCGTCGGATCTTTCATTCAGCTCAGCTATCATGGCGTCTCCCAAGTCCGACAGTGAATCACCCTATCATAGATATCGTCGAGATCCAACCGAGATCGATGCAGATGGTAACCAAGGGGACTGGCGACCGTCGCCACTGCGCCTTATTGACCGGGATGGTTCTGTTCTCTTTGAATGGCCAGAATTGCATCTTCGAAACGACATCATTCTGGCAAATGATGTCGAGATGCTACATCAGTATCTCAATGCTGCTTCTTGGGCCATCGAGGCGCCGGGCCCTGACGACTCTAGTGCGGATCCTTTTTTCGTCGCAGCGCAAAGTGGCAGGGTCGAAGCACTGCAAGCTCTCCTCGCTCACCACTCTAAAATCAATGGTCCCTCTGAGAAAGTCAGGTTCCTAGATCGCAGAGTCGATTTATTGCCTACCGCTGCTAGATGGGGCCGTGTGGAGATGGTGCAATTCCTCCTTGACAACCAGCCATTGTACGCCGACATCTACGAGCGAGACAGTAGTGGAGATACCGCGATATTGTCTGCTGCCGATACTCGCGGGACAAGACATATCGATTGGCTTGGCAAACAAGAAGTCTGCCTTGACAATAACGAGGCCGTGATACACCTGTTACTTGATCGAGGTGCATGTGCTTCTGATTCCCTCAAGAGGTATGATGAGCGTCCAGAATGTCAGACTTCAGAGACTGTCCTTACTTTGGCTGTACAGTGGGCGGGTCCTGGGCTGATCCAGAGGCTCATCGACAATGGTGCCGACGTGCATGCCAAAATTGTGTACAAGGTTACTTTCACTCCACGCCTTGAATACGAGGATTGGTACGTGCATGTTACTGCGATCTCTGTCGCAAGTCTGCACGCGAACTTTAAAGCGGTCGAATTGTTGATCAGTAACCGAGGCAATGGCGTCGACATCACAGATATGACATCCCGCCGCGATAGTCAGGGAAGGCTTCCTATTCACTGGGCTAGTCAATGTCACTTGACCCACTATCCGAGCGCAATCCATGCCTCAAGGATGCTAGAGAATGCTGAAAGCGTCATGTATATCATCAAGCTTCTGCTGGATAACGATCCCGAAACAATCAACGTCCAAGATAATAGTGGAGATACACCTTTGCACTATGCTGCCTTGTTCTATGGTCGTCTAGGTAAACAGCACACCCCGATCCTAAGACTTCTCTGTGACAGAGGTGCAGATGCAAGTATCTGTAATGTCTATGGAGAAACGCCTCTGCGCTTATTGTTCAAAAGGGGATGGGGTCACAGCCCAGTCGATACGATGGCTATTGAAATATTGCTTGCCCATGGTGCCAAACCTACGGACATTGATATTTATGGAAATACGGCCCTCCATTACGCAGCCTGGTTCCCACCTTACTCAAATGCTGTATCGTGTTTAATTAAGCATGGTGCTGATGTCAACATAAGAAATTTGTGTCAAGAAACAGCGCTTCACAGCGTTGCCGATTCTCCCTACTGGGGTGACGCCGCTCTAAGAAAGGATGAGACAGCAGAGGACCTCTTCAAGGACCAAGAAACAATGGTAGCACGAGTTTTGGAAGCTGGAGGGGTTGAGATGATGGACCAGCCAAATCATGCGGGAAAGTCCCCACGACAGATTATTCAAGAGTGGAAGGAGCACGCAAGAGAGGCGCAAGCAAAACAGACAGCGACCGACAATGATATACCTTGGGAAGATTGGCCGGAAGTGAATTCTTGTTGGGATAGCGTTGGTCGTGGACGACGCAAGAACGCTATAGGCTTAGGATTGGTTAGAGGAGCAAAGCTAAGACAGGATCTCTATTAATTAGGTATAATATTGTAAAGAGTAAGATAGCTAAAACTAAAATATTAATCTTTAGAGTTAAGTATACTAAAAGATATATTAAGGCTACTAAGCTATTTTACTTTATAAAGAAAGAGTAATTATTACTTAAGTAATAGTATATAGTAACTTTAATATATTTAAAGGAAATTAATAAAGATATATAATACTTTTACTATAAATATATAACCTTATAGATATATAACTTTTTAAGTACTTTAATTAGTTTAAAAAGTCTTACCTTACTACTACTTTTATAATCCCTATAAGGAATAATCTTACTTAATAATTTTACTACCTCTATAGAAAAGAGATTATTACTAAGTTTAATTAAATATTAATAAAGGAAATTACTAATTAAGAATCTAGCTTCTTTAACTTCTAAGTTAACCCCTTAGGCAAGTTAAATTGCAGGCTTAATTTAATTAGTATTACCTATAGCTACTAAACTTTAATTATTACTAATATAATAGCTTATATATAGAAAAGGCTACTATACCTTATATAGTAGCCTTACTTCTCTTCCTTCCTTTTATAACTACCCTAGTCTCTATATATAGTAAGTTAATAAACTCCTAGACCCTATTAATTTATATTACTAAGCTATTTTATAGATATAAAAGTCCTAGCTAAGTATTATAGTATTATACCTATAGAGAACTATTACTATAATAATAATATATACTTAAAAACTATAGAGATTAAGGTAGCCTTAGAGCTATTAAACTAAGCCTTAAATATATTATAAGCTACCTTAGACTTAGTTCTTAGTTTTACTTTTAACTTTCTTATATATAAAGTTAATTTAGCTACCTTTAGTTATAAGCTTCTTTAGCTAATCTAGTAAGATATAAATATAAACTATACTTTATTTTTAATTACTAAATTAATAGTATTAAAAAAGCTAGGTAAAAAGCTAGCTATAAAAAAAGACCTTAATAAGAATAAGAATAATTTCCTTAAGGTAATTAACCTATATTACTAAACTAACTATAATATATAGTTTATTAAACTAGAAGAGTAAATAAAGATAATAGTTAACTATATAAATAAGCTATAATAAAATTAGTATATAGTATTCTAGAGAGGAAAAGTTTAAGTATTTAAGGTTTTTAAAAAGAAAATATATTTATATTTTATACTATATTAGTAAAAGTTTAAAGTTAAGCTTAACTTAGCTATAGTTTTAATTAACCTAGCTATAAAACTAAAGTAATATAACCTTCTTAGCCTTAACTATAGATATAGCTAGTATAAAGTAATATAGTATTTTAATAATAAAGGAAATTACTAATATTATTCTTATATAAATATATTTACTTATATAATAATATATTTAATAAGTAAGTAATATAGTTAAGTAAGTAATATACTTTTCCCTTTTATATTTAATTTTTATTTAATTAATTAGTTTTTAATAACTAGTAATATTAAAAGGTTTAATTAAAGCTAGAACTCTATTAGCTCTTTAAGCTCTTTAAAATAACTTAAGTTTAAGTACTTAATATACTATAAAAATATATTAAATCTCTAAGCCTAGGCTATATTACTATTATTTATTATCCTCTTTAAACTGTAAATCCTAGGTTAAATCTATCTTTAATATTATAATTAATAGTAACCTCTTTTAATAAAGTTAAATCTTAATAAGTTAAGTATATATATTATATTAGCTACTAAACTCTAATAATAGTAAATATATATTAATAGCTACTAAGCTATATATAAGGTAACTTCTTTCTTTTTTTATCTTTAACCTTTAATTAACTTAATATAGCAAGTTATTATTTAATATACTAAGCTACTTTAAAGAGAGAGTTAACATAAGAAAAGTAAATAAAGTAAATTACACTTATAGTTAGTTAATTAACCCTAGTTCCCCTTTGCTATATATTACTAACTATTATAGCTTACCCTTTAACTATAATACTACCTACTATTATATAAAGAGGTTTAATACCTACCTCTTTATATATTAACCTTAAGATTAACCTACTATATAAGAAGATTAAACTAGCCCTTTGGAATTATAATAATATTAATAAGCTTAAGTAACTATAGGTAGAAGCTAATAATCTTAAGAAAACCTTTCTAAACTAGGATTTTAAGAGGCTATTATAGTAGCTCTATTTAGTTATATAAGATAACCTTAGTCTAATTAAGCTAGTAGCCTTTAGCTATAAGCTTCTTTTAATTAGTAGTAAGGGATAGTATTATACATAGTATATAGAAAAGGAAGTTAATGTAAGGATATCGGATGTGGGCCGGCGACCTATCGGCGGAACGTTCATCCGGCCGAACCTCTAATCTAGAAATTCCAGTCAAGCCCCTTAGAGGACTCAACAAGTTAAAGTCAATATAACGAACAGACCCTATCCTCCATCTTAAATCACCCTAACTATACCTAACCCTTACAATTCTTTAACTTCTACCTTACAGAAGTCAGCGCAATCAAGATAGCGGGTACAAAGCAAACTACCCAAGCAGAAACAGCCACGTACTATCCGCAACGGGACAGTAATAGCTACCCGCAGCTGACTACTAATAAAAGATACCACAAGGTAGACAAATTAATCTAGACGCAAGGAAGAGTTACAATACATCCTTCAGAAAGCCTAAATGTACTTACAGAACATAAGCAAGAGAGAACGTTAAGCTATAGGAGCAGAGATAGCTAATCCTTATTGCGATCCCCTTGCAGAAGACTACTAAAGAGAAGACACCATATAAGATTACTATTAATACGTAGATCTAACTACATAGAAGATACCCTTGCAAAAATAATGTAAGTTATTGCAAAACAATTACAGAGATAATTAAAGATAAACAAATTTTTCCTCTAATAGCTTACTAACTAACTAGCGCTATAGCACTGGAAAGAATACAAATAACCTTTAGTCTATAACTATAAACTCTTAGAAAAGAGTATAACACTAGTTTAGGTTAATAACTAGCTAAAAGCAATCTACGTAGGAAATAGCCTCTAACTAGGTTTAACTGCTCTGCAATAGATTGAATAGGCTATATCAAAGCTATCCTTTAAACTATAGATAGAATAGCAATCCCTTAGAAGTAAATAGGATATTAATTTACCTAACTAGGACCAGTTTATTACATTTATAAAAAGACAATATATTAATCCTATCCTATAAGACAGGCAGGTAAAGAACTAGATTATAGAGATCTAATAGCTCTGCAAAGAATTGCTAATGCAATTCTTTGCAAAATAGAAAGCATTACATAAAAGTATTACAACCCTAAACTTTAAGCTTAATATAAACCTTACATACTAGTATTAGTATAAGCTACTACCTAGAGTAAAGAAGGAGCTAGAATAAGAAAGGGTTCTACTAGAATAGCCAAGAATTATTACATAAGAAGCAGAATGTATATAGCAATAGATTAGTAAAGTACTGCTGCAAAAAGGAAGTAGCTATTTAAGTAACTAGAGGCGTATATTGCCGTTGCCCTAGAGAGGAAATAAGAAAAGCTTTAATCCTAGGGGATAGGGCTAATCCTCTATAAGATTCTCTCTATATTCTAGGTTAAATTTACAAGAGTCCAGCAGAGCTACTATACTAGCAGGAAGCTACCTGCAGAGCACTAGCCAGAGTACAATAACTACTAGAATAACATGCTTTATCTACAAGAAACAAGGGCATAAAGCGGTAAAATATAAATCAAGGGGGAATCCAAACTATATTCTACCTAGCCAAGGTAACCTAGTAGTAAAGGTTTGGGAGATTACCGCTAAAATAGGGGAAATCTATCCGTTAGAATACTCTACAAGCTTAGAAAACTAGGAAGCATAGATATTATAGCTAAATAGCCTATACAGACACTAGGTGCCACTAGGCTATTAAAGAATCCTCTTACGGTACCTATTAGACCAAGCATAACTGCAAAAGCATTAGTTCTGCGCCAGGTTGCTGAATTAGAGATTAATATATTATTAGATACTGGAGCTAAGGTAAATGTAATTAGTATACAACTAGTTAAGAAACTCCAGCTTAAACCAGCAACAGATTATATATCCCTAGCTCTTAAAGCTTTCTAAGGATTAACAGAACATTCTCAAGAAGCATACTAGTTAACATTCTTTCTACTCAATAACGGGGAACAACTACAGAAGATGCAAAGAGTCTTCGCCAACGCAAACCTACGGAAAGGAGAACTAGATATTATCCTCTCTTGTTAATCTATAGGACTTAAGGAGGTTATTATTAATATAGCTAATAATACCTTTACGTATAACCCTATTGCAAAGGTAGAACCAGATACAATCCTAAGAGATATAGTTAAAAACAGGGAAAAAGCATACCTTATGCATATAACCCCCGCACTATTAACTAAGATAGAGATCAACTTGCCAATCCTTAGCAAAGGATCAGAGAAGACAAAGGAACAGAAGCTTCCAGAAGAACTCTAGGGATATAAAGCAGTCTTTAACAAAGAGGCAGCAAAAGCGCCCCCTATACTTAAGAAAGTAGAGTACAGTATTAACCTTAAAGAAGGGCAGAAACCTCCCTAGGGACCATTATATCTACTAAATCAGGCCCAATATAAGGCACTAAAGGAATACGTTGTAGAGAATCTGGCGAATGGTTAGATTAGGTACTCTAAGAGTAAGGCAGGAGTACCAGTACTTTTCATACCAAAGAAGGACAGTAACCTCCGGTTATATATAGACTACAGAGGACTAAATAAGGTTACTATTAAGAACCGCTACCTGCTCCTACTAATCAGCAACCTGTTAGATAGGCTTGCAGGAGCATAATAGATCTCCAAGGTCAATATTAAGGATGCCTACCACAGAATCAACATTAAGGAATCAGACCGCTAAAAGACTGCATTCTGCACAAGGTACAGACATTTCAAATACAACGTTATACTATTTAGCTTAACAAACGCCCTAGCAATGTTCTAGGCATACATTCACCAAGCACTTGCCAATCTATTAGATACATATTGCATTATATACATAGATAACGTCCTAGTATTCTTAAAGACAAGAGAGCAACACACAGAGGACCTTAAGGAAGTTCTTTATAGACTTTACGCAGCACAGTTATATATAAAACAGTCAAAGTGTAAGTTTTACAAACAATAGGTTAAGTTCCTAAGATACATTATTTCCTCCGAAGGAGTAGAGATAGATTAGCAATAAGTAGAATCCATCAGAAAGTAAAAGGCACCTACAACGTTTAGGGATATCCAAGTCTTCCTAGGATTCTATAATTTCTATAGGAAATTTATCCCAAAGTACTTAAGTATTGTAAAACCACTTACTATACTACTAAAAGGAAGCCAGAATAGAAAGAAGACCATAGAATTTCAGTAGCCAGAGATAGCGCAAAACGCATTCCAAAAGCTAAAAGATACCTTCTGCTCTGCAACCATCCTCCAACATTAGGACCCAATTGCACCCACAAGAGTAGAAACTAATACATCTACAAAAGCAATCTCAGGGATCCTAACACAGCTAGTAAAGACACAATAGCAACCTGTTGCCTACTAGTCGCATAAGTTAACGGACACTGAACAGCACTGGGCCACAGGCCAGCAGGAACTGTTAGCTATTATTAAAAGCCTGGAACATTAGGGATACTACCTAATAGGGCTATCTAAGAAATTTCTTGTGTTAACAGACTACATAGCGCTAAAAGGCATAGTTGACGCATTAGCGCGTAACCTTCGAGGAAGGCTTGCCCATTAGGTATACTGATTATCGGTATTTAATTTTAACATTAAGCATAGGCCAGGGGAGAAGAACCCTGCTAATAATCTATTAAAAAGACTAGACTACATAGAGAGAGAGATCTCCTATAAAGATGTAGTACCTACATTAAAGAAAAAGCTTAAGTTATAGAGTAAGCTTCTAAAGACTCTGCAGGGAAGAATTGCCTAGTTAAGAGGTAGATTAGGAGTAGCAAAAGTATATATCCAGATAATTAAGGAAGCTAGAAAGGATTCTCCTCCTTTCGATAAGTAACAATAAGATTACTTTGTTTATCCAGAATGCGTTTATATCGCTACAGTTACAAGGAAGGCTAAGAGCTAACAGCAGGTACTGCAGGAGCCGTCCTTAAGCCGAGGGTACGGAGACTAAGTAGGAGCTGGGGTTATTGTTCTGGAGTAATATATTCTACGCTAAGTTATAAGAGAGCTTATAGAGGGCAAAACGGCACTTACTGCAATACCTTCTATGAGATTTAAGGTACTGGTCTGAGAGCTGCAGATCAAAGATTAATCTTGCTGAGATATTACAGAGAAGTGTTAAGCAGTAGCTGGAGAGTACAGAGGATACTCTATAAGTGAAGACTTACTCTGGTTTAGGGATAGGATTGTAATCCCTAGAGAAGGCACGTTGTGTACGGAGATCCTACGCCGGCACTATAATAACCCGAGAGCGGGGCACATAGGGGCACAGAAGATACTTAACCTTGTGAAAAGGAAGTTCTACTGGGAAGGTATTGCAAATAATGTAAAGGAATATGTAGGAGAGTACTAGATATACCAGGGCGTTTAAGTCCCTAGATATAAACTATATAGGCACTTATAGCTACTACTGCTACCTTTACATCCCTTCTAGGAAGTTAGTATAGATTTTATTACTGGATTGCT
Organism: Fusarium sp. S19/10; assembly: GCA_019054715.1. NCBI lineage: Eukaryota > Fungi > Ascomycota > Sordariomycetes > Hypocreales > Nectriaceae > Fusarium > Fusarium sp. S19/10. Next base: position 333,007 of record JAHKNZ010000028.1, on the reverse strand, counting down.
ACAGAGTAGCCAGCGGAATGGCAAAGCCTATAATGCAATCCTAGTTATTATGTATAGAATAACAAAATACGCTCTCTTTATCCTAACGCAAAAGACATTGAGGGCTACTAAGCTAGCTGCTATATTATATAAGTAGATTAAATATTAGTTTAGGATACTAGAAGGTATTATTAGTAATTATAATAAGCTCCTTACAAGTAAGTTCTAGGAGGACCTAATAAGAGAACAGGAGACCTATTGCTAACTCTCTACTACATACTATCTATAGATGGATAGGTAGTCTAAAAGGACATATTAAATACTAGAGAAATACCTCTAAGTATATACCGGGGGGTTCCTAGAGAGATAAGTAGCTACACTAGATAAAGCTGCGTTTACATATAACAATAGTATATACGCTACAATTAGAGTTTCTCCTACAGAAGCACTTTACAGATATTATCCCAGATGTATAGAATACGTTCCAATAAAGATAAAGATAAATATCCAGGGAGTCTGTAAGCATATTAAGACCCTTAGCTAAATACGTGCTATTGCAGAAGAACACTAGCAGAGAGCTGTAGAATCGTAGGCTAAGTACTATAACAAGAGGTATATAACCTACAAGTTCTAAGAAGGGTAAAGCGTTAGCGTTACAACGAAGAACTGGAGGTTTAAGAACAAGAAGTTAGCGCTGCAGTTTGTAAAAGCGAAAGTAATGTAATACGTTAGAAAGTAAGTATATAGACTATAGCTTCCTAAGATATATAAGAGAATACATAATGTATTCTATGTCTTGCTGCTAGAACTATAGATAGATAGCCGAGTAGGTGCTAATGTAGCGCTAAAGGCTAAGCTAAAAGATAACCTTAATAAATAGGAGGTAGAAGAAATTATTAGTTATAAGGATAATAGGGAAGACCGTTTTTACCTTATTAAATGGATAGGTTGGCTAGTTAAATATAATATATGGGAACCGGAAGATTATTTAGAAAATGCAAAAGTATTAGTTAAGAAGTATTAGAAGGTTACAAAGAAGCAGTATTATAAGTAGGATAACTAGAATTATAAATCAATTAATTAATAATTCTATAGGTACATTCTGCGAAGAATAAGAGGACTAGCGAGGTATTACTAACCAATAGGTACGTCCTGCATAGAGTAAGTACTAACTAAAAAAGAAAATCACAGTTATAAAAACAATTACTATTTTGTTAGAAAAAGATAACCTGCTGAACTACTAGAGAAAGGATGCTGATTAGTCTGCAATATAACTCTTGCGGGAACCCTTAGGATAACCACACTTGCGTTTTGTAGACAATCTACTGCTAATAGCTAGGGAAGGGTTAGGAATAGGAGTACCTAGAGCTAGAGGGTTAGGATTAGATGCGGAAGTTTAAGAGCTAATACCTGCAAAGAGATAATGAGTAGTTAGCGGGGGAGATAGGGGAGCATCCTTATTTATTTCCTTTAAACGTCTATTAGCACTAACAGTAACGTTAGAAAGTCCTGCGAAGTTAACGTTGAAGTCCTTGCCCTTAAGAAGAAGGTGACCGCGGGAAGGTCCTTTGCCGTTAGACCGGACACTTGGGGAGCCGGGTAGAGCGCGAACTCGATCGAGAGGAGTGTAGACAAGAGTACAAAGGCGGCGGCGCTGGGTTGACGAAGGCCCGGCGCGAGGAGACGTACCAATAGATATACGTTTAAATTGCTGAGCGGTAGGCGTAATAGAAGTAGCTCTAAAGCGGCGGATAGACAACAAAGGCCCGGCGAGGGCAATAGGTTGTACTGCAGAGAGGGGAGCATTAGAATCAGAGGACCCTGAAGATATAGGCAGAGGAGTTGCTTGAGATAAGCTATGCACAATAGTAAGACCTGTAACAGTTAAGGGTGGCAAAGGAACGGCCGTTTGAACACGAGATCGAGAGCCAAGGGAGCGGCGACCGGTTGAAGAAGGTACAGATACCTCGTTGACTAGGTTATTATCTCTGTTAGAGTTAGTTTGGTTAACGCTAGAGGGAGAGTGAGCGTTGGTTAAGGCAACACCGTTATCTGTACTAAAATCATCGTTTTCAGCGGCAAGAGAACGAGCAGCGCTAGCGACCTAAGCGGCACTACGTTGCCTAGGCGTAGCTTAGGCGGTACCTCGGCGGAGAGGGCCTTGTCCTGCGAACCGGGGGATGATAAGGGGCGTAGGATTGCCTTTAGCAATGCATTGCTACATTGTTTCTAGGAAGGTTGGTTTAAGCTCTATGCGGAAAGCCTTGCGCTTAGTCTCTCTATCGACTAGAGTGTTATAGGCGGTAGCGAGGTAAGCAAGTGCAGCAACAAAGGCATTAGCTTTGAGGTATTGGCGGGAGTATGGCGGCTCTACGCGTTAGATAAGAGCCTTAATTTGATTGCTAGAGAATTCTATACCGGCCTAAAAGTAACGTTAGAACGAAGATGCAATGGCAAGGTATTGCGGATAGCTTACCTTTTAGAGAACTTTAAACAATTTCAGCTTACGCAAGGCGGTAAGGTCTTGCGCCTGCATAAGCAGTACAACGCTAAGAGGGTTAGCCTAAGTAGTACAGCAAGGATTAAGCAGGACCTTAACCAACGACCGAAATGCAGAACCAATCTTATCTATATATACAATAATACGTCTGCGCTGCAACAGCGATAAGGTATAAGGCTTAGTAACCTCGAAGTGCACCCTATTCTAATAGGCTTAGGCAGTACCAATAAGTTCGTTAGGGACCTGCAGAGCATTAGCGAGGGAACAGCAATAAGCTAGAAGAATAAATGTATAGCGGAACATTTCTATCGTTAGTTCTTGCAATTAATACAGTAAGACTTAGAGTTATTAGTAATACAAATGATTCGGGCGTTGCGATTAATCGTTTTAATACACAGGGTATACGGGATATTGCTAAGCTCTTAGTAAGTAAACGCCTGAGTCTCGTTGTAGATGAGATGGCGGAGAGCCTGTGAGATAGGCTTAGAGAGCGATATAAGCGATAATGGTTCAGTGTGAGGTTGTTGTAATAAGGGAGGAAGAGAAGAAAAGGAAAAATACAGAGAGAGAAATTTCCTTGTTGACAATTAAATAAGAGAACTAAATAGAAGCCTAACGACTAAGGGCTGCTGGGTAACTGAAGAAGAGGTATGTAACAGAAAGCTAATGGCTATTGATACTAACGGCCGTTGACACTGGCAGCCCCTGGCACTAATAGAACTACGAAATTACAACTACGACTACGATAGCAGTGTAACTTAACGGCGCAACTATAATTGAGAAGAACGACAAGGGGCAATAACATTGATGACTAAGAGGAAGTGTATAGTTAGCGTAGGCTTAACGGTAATGCTATTGTAAGCTAATTCTAGGGACTAGAATCACAGGAGGGGAGGCAATTGTAAGGATATTAGATATAGGCCGGCGACCTATTGGCGGAACGTTTATCTAGCTGAACCTCTAATCTAGAAATTCCAGTTAAGCCCCTTAGAGGACTTAATAAGTTAAAGTTAATATAATGAATAGACCCTATCCTCTGTCTCGAATCACCCTGACTGTACCTAACCCTTATAGTTAAGAGAAAGCTAGTAATTTTATAGAGCCTAAAAGAAAAGCTTATAAAGGCCTAGCTATATATAATAGATAATACCTTCTTTCTTAAGATAATTAGGGAATACTACTATAAGCCCTAGCTTAATAACCTAGAGGATTAGGTTAATAATATAATTAGGGCCTTTAATAGTAAGGTTCTTACTAGTATAACCATAGAATAGTTATACTAGTTATAGCCTAAGACTATAAGTATATAATAACTATAACCTTTATATATAGCGTTTAGGTAAAAAAGGAAAATCCAGAAAGTTAATATTTATAGAAGAAATATATATTTAAAAGTTAGAGTTAAGGTAGGCTAAAGTTAAAGGCTTTAGCTAGTAAGTTAATTAAATAAGATTATATAACCTCTTACTTGCACTTATAGTAATATAACCTAATAATATTATTAATAATATTATCTAGGATTTTAAACTATTATATTAATATAAAATATAAATATATTTTCTTTTTAAAACCTTAAATACTTAAATTTTTCCCTTTAAAATACTATATACTAGTTTTATTATATACTTATAGTCTTAGATTATAATACCTATTATAGCTTATTTATATAGTTAACTATTATCCTTACTTACTTTCCTAGTTTAATAAACTATATATTATAGTTAGTTTAGTAGTATAGGTTAATTACCTTAAGGAAATTATCCTTATTCTTATTAAGGTCTTTTTTTATAGCTAGCTTTTTACCTAGCTCTTTTAATACTATTAATTTAGTAATTAAAAATAAAGTATAGTTTATATTTATATCTTACTAGATTAGCTAAAGAAGCTTATAACTAAAGGTAGCTGAATTAACCCTATATATAAAGAGGTTAAAAGTAAAATTAAAGACTAAGTTTAAGGTAGCTTATTTATTATCCTCTTTAAACTATAAGTCCTAGGTTAAATCTGTCTTTAATATTATAATTAATAGTAACCTTTTCTAGGAAAGTTAAATCTTAATAAGTCAGGTATATATATTGTATTAGCTACTAAACTCTAATAACGATAAATACGTATTAACAGCTGCTAAGCTGTACGCAAGGCAACCTTTTCCTCCTTTAACCTTCAATTAACCCGATATAACAAGCTAAGCTACTTCGTCATCCGACGTACCAAGCTACTCAGTCAGTTAATTAACCCCGGTTCCCTACCCTTCGCTGCACATTGCTAACTGTCACAGCTTGCCCTTTAACTATAATACCGCCTGTTATAGAAAGAAGGACCTTAAGGTAGCTTATAATATATCTAAGGATTAGTTTAGTAGCTCTAAAGCTACTTTAATCTTTATAGTTTTTAAGTAACGTGCTTGATAAGCGAGTAACCCAGACAAGCGAGTGACCCAAAAATCCCTTATCCTATAACATTTCTATTTAATTAGATACTTCTTAACAACCAAGCATGCCTCAATTATCAAATAAAGCTAGAATCCTTCTTGCCCTTTAGGCCCTTCAAAATAACCTAAAATTAAGTACTTGATGGGTAGCAACTATCTATGACGTTTACTATTGTACCTTACAACGCTATTACAATAGTATTTAATTGCAATGCAATTCTATCCTAAACTTACGGAAACTATCTGATCTAGAAGAGCAGATAATAGTCTAATTTATCCTTGACCTAGATTTGCAAGGATTTCCCTTGCAACTGCGTTTTGTTGAAGAAATAGCTAATTCTCTGCTTACTAACTGCAATGTACTACCTGTTGGTAAGCGCTAGGCTTATAACTTTATTAAACGATAACTAGAGCTAAAGATGCATATCTTTCAGAGATATGACTATTAGAGAGCTAAATGCGAAGATCTAAATATTATTTGTAGCTGGTTTAGGCTTATATAGAATACAATTGCGAAGTATAGTATCCAATTAGATAATATCTAGAACTTTAATAAGATAGGCTTTATGATGGGCCTTATATAGTCTGGGAGGGTTATTATAGGCTTAGAAAGGCAAGGAAGGCTAAAATTAGTGTAGCTAGGAAACTGTAAATGGATTACTGTAATTCCAGCGATAAACGCTGAAGGTTAATTGATCCCGCTGTTTATTATTGGTTTAGGCTAATATTATCTTGCAAATTAGTACTGAGAAAGCAACCTCCCCGGCAATTAGGTTATTGCAATAAGCTAAAATAGATGGATAAATAATAAGCTGGGTCTTAAGTGGCTAAAACACTTTGATTAATTAACAGCTAAGCGATTAGTTAGTCTCTATTGTCTCTTGATCCTTGATGGTTATGAAAGTTATTACTCTGTTGACTTTAAGAGATACTGTTAGGATTATAAGATTATTATGCTTTATATGCCTACCTATGCATCCTACCTACTCTAGCCTCTTAATATTGGGTGTTTTTTAGTGCTAAAGAATGCTTATAGTCGAGAAATAGAGCATCTAATTAAATGCTCTATAACCTACATTTCCAAGATCGAGTTCTTCCTAGCCTTTTATACTACTTTTCAAGCTACCTTTACAGAAAGCAATATCCAGGGGGCTTTTAGAGGAGCTGGACTTTATCCTCTTAACCCAGAAACCGTCATCTTAAAGCTTAATATACAGCTATAAACCCCAACGCCTCCCGGGGAGGCAAGTTAACTACCAAGTCCATGGGTTTCAAAGACCCCAAAGATAGCAACAGAGGCTTAATCTTAATCTAAATACCTTACTAGACAAGTTATTATGCATAAGAGCAGCTCCCCAGAGTTAATAATTCAGGCTATTAAGTTAAATACAAAAGCAACATTGGCAGTTATGCATAAGGTTGTCCTATTAAGAGATTAGGTCTGAAATCTTAAAGAGGCAAATAGGATACTAAGCCGTCGCCGGAGGGCAAAAAGGACAAGATTACAGAAAGGAGGGTTAATAACTATACAGGATGCATTACAAGTAATTGATTAGATGGATATTAATATGTAGGTAGTGGCAGAATTATTGAGAAGTGGTGGTTAAGGAAGGTTAGTTGGACTGGGTGTTTGGCGCTGCGGTGTATGTAGGAACACTGGTTATAATGCAAGAACCTGTTAGGAGGATATTCTAGCCTTTGGAAATAAGTATAGTGAATAATTTTAACTAATTAGGTAGTTTTTAGTGTTTTTATTTAGATATTAAGCTTAAAGGTTAACATTTTTGGGTTACTTGCTTGTCTAGGTCACTCGCTTATCAAGCACGTTATATATTATTATTATAGTAATAGTTCTTTATAGGTATAATACTATAATACTTAGCTAGGACTTCTATATCTATAAAATAGGTTAGTAATATAGATTAATAGGTAAGATCTAGGGGTTTATTAACTTACTATATATAGAAACTAGGGTAGTTATAGGAAAAAGAAAGAAAGGTAAAGCTACTATATAAGGTATAGTAGCTTTTTCTATATATAAGCTATTATATTAGTAATAATTAAAGTTTAGTTGCTATAGGTAATATTAATTAAATTAAGCCTGTAATTTAACTTACCTAAGAAGTTAACTTAGAAGTTAAAGAAGCTAGATTCTTAATAAAGGCTTATTATAATACTTTTTTAAAGGCTAAGTAATTAGTATATATTATATATATTTATAATAAAAGGTCTTTTATATTTCCTTTATTAATTTAATCTTTTAAGATTAATTAAAACTACTAAGCTACTATATTCTTAAGATAGCTAGCTATATACTTAGTTTTCTTAGGTTCTATAATAAATTAAGTAAGGTAGTAAAATATAAAGGCTTAATACTAAGTAAAAAATATTATAAGTTTAGTAAAACCTTTTCTATATATCTTAAGTAAGTTAAATTTAAGAATCTCTTTAGTATCCTTACTATTAGTAGTAGTATTAGCTAAAGTATATATTTTCTATAAACTATTTTAGTTATTTTAACTTTACTAAGTTTAAAGGTTAATAGTATTTTAAAGTAGCTATTAAAGATTATTTATTTTAGTAATTATAGTAGTAACTTACCTTAGATAATATTATTAAGTTATATTACTATAAGTGCAATTAAGAGGTTATATAATATTATTTAATTAACTTACTAGCTAAAGCCTTTAACTTTAATATACCTTAACTTTAACTTTTAATATATAAAATATATATTTCTTCTATAAATATTAACTTTCTAAATTTTCCCCCCCTACCTAAACGCTATATATAAAGGTTATAACTATTCTATAGTTATACTAGTAAGAACCTTACTATTAAAGGCCCTAATTATATTATTAACTTAATCCTCTAAGTTATTAAGCTAAGACTTATAATAGTATTTCTTAATTATCTTAAGAAAGAAGATATTATTTATTATATATAATTAGGCTTCTATAAGCCTTTCTTTTAGGCTTTATAAAGCTACTAGTTCTCTCTTAACCTTCTTTTCTATATACTATACATAATACTATTTCTTACTATTAATTAAGAGAAGCTTATAGCTAAAGGCTATTAGCTTAACTAAATTAAGGTTATCTTATATAACTAGATAAGGCTATTATAATAGCTCTTTAAAATCCTAGTTTAGAAAGGTTTTCTTAAAATTATTAGCTTCTATTTATAGTTACTTAAGCTTATTAATATTATTATAATTTTAAAGAGCTAGTTTAATTCTTATATATAATAAGTTTACTTTAAGATTAATATATAAAAAGGTAGGTATTAAACCTCTTTATATAAGTAGTATTATAGTTAAAAGGTAAGCTATAATAGTTAGTAATATATAGTAAAGGGTAGGAAACTAAGGTTAATTAACTAACTCTTATTATATTAAGTTAATTAAAGGTTAAAAATAAAAGAAGAAAGAAGTTACCTTATATATAGCTTAGCAGTTATTATAAAATATATATTTATTATTATTAGAGTTTAGTAGTTAATATAATATATATACCTAACTTATTAAGATTTAACTTTATTAAAAGAAGTTACTATTAATTATAATATTAAAGAGGGATTTAACCTAGGACTTATAGTTTAAAGAGGATAATAAATAGTAGTAACTTATTTTTAAAGCTAAATAATTTCTATATTATTAAGGCTTTTAAAGAAATAGTTATTTTATTTTATTTCTTAGGTAAGGTTTAATATAAAAGTAAAAGTAATAAGGTTAGTAATACTTTACTAGTTAGTAAGAGTAGTTAATATAGCTATTATATATATATTACTTAGTATTATATAGTATAGTTTAAATAAGAGCTATTAACTTATAATAAGTAAGGTTTTTAAGAAATAAACTAATTTATATTAGGTTTATATTAGTAAATATATAAAGTATAAATACTAAGTATTATAAAGTATTATATCTCTTAATAGTAAATAAAGTAAGTTAAGTATATTTAAGTAAAGAAGTCTTATTAATAGTTAGTAAGCTAAGTATTCTATTTAGTATTAAGGGAATATATATATATACAATAGGTTTATTAAGGTAGTTATAAGCCTTATAGAAAGGCTTATAATAACTTAGGTAAACTAATAAGTAAGTTTATAGCTAGTATTATAAGCTTAGGTAAGGCTTACGTAGGTATAGGTAAGCTAGCATTTAATTAGTGAAAATTATAGGGTGTATGTAATGTAACTGTAGGGATTGTAATATATTAACTCTTATTTCCTTTCTTATCTGTTCTATGCTCCTCTATATCTAGGCTGCCCTCCTCCTCGTCCAGGCCGACTTCTTCCAGAACTAAATCGCAGTTGCTTAGCGGGCTTACAAGGTAACTCTGTAATTCTCCATTCCTCTCTTCTCCTTTGGCATATTTGCCGTGGAGTTTCATTATGCGCATCTGGTAGGTCCATCAATTCTTCTCCTCCAGCTTTCACCAGTCTTGCCAGCATATCCTCTTGCAATCTTGTTCTTGCCTCAGCTTTGCCAGCCTCGCTTGGCCAGGAACGACCAGAAGCAGCTCTATGGAGAGCCGTCGCTTGTGACAAATCTTTTGCTGTGGGGTCTGCACCGTGATCAAGCAAGCACGATACGGCATCGACAAAATGTAGGTTTCCGGCTGCAATATGCAAGGGTGTGTTACCAGCAACAGTGTCTGTAACCCTTGCTCCATGGGCAAGTAAAACAGATATAGCAGCCGGGTCGATAGGCACATTCGTTATGCACGTGTCGAATAAGGTATGCAGAGGCGTCTGGCCCTTGTTGTTACGTATGCTGGCATCACCACCCCTCTTGCATAATAGGTCGAAGACGGGGGTATATAATTTGCTGTTTCGACCAAAAGATTCTGTAGCGTGGTGTAAAGGTGTATATCCATCTTGGTCCTGTGTGTTGATTGCCGCGGGGTGTAAGTCGAGAAGGAGTTCAATAAGGCTCGTGATATTCTGTACTCTTTCTCGTAATATTGATTTTGGGATGCATTCCAAATTATCTGGTAATTGATTCTGAGTTGCCCAGTGGAGAGGAAGGCCCCCTAGACTGTCTCGAGAGCACGCCATACTCGCGGCAGTAACGACACCTCGACAATCAATCAGAGTCTCGGCAGCCTTGTAATTTGCATGATAACACGCAACAGCTAGTGCATTGACCCCAGAAGCAGAAGCACCCATAAACTTTGTCCATTTTTTTATAGTGGTATGGAAGTTAGCGCCGCAATCAATGAGTCTCTTGATTATTTCAGGGCCTGCCCACTTAACAACCAGAGTCAGAACAGTGTCTAGGGTCTCCTCATTATAAGTAGCGAGGACAGTATCGGAAGCATAAGCACCTCGATCCAGCAGTAAATTAATTACTGCTTCATTGTTCTTAAGGCAGACTTCGTTCCATTTGGGTTGGAAGCAATATCTCTCTGAAAAGACATCCGCGGCTGATAATATGGCAGTGTAGCCCTTGGTATCTCGATCTTGGATGTTGGCATATAGTGGCTGATGGTCGAGTAAGAATTTTACTGTCTCCATATGACCGTATCTAGCAGCTTCATTCAATAGCTGGAACCCTCGGATTTTGAATCTTATCGGTTGAGTGGAAACGGTATCCCTCGGGGCGTTGTTCAGAAGCCATTGAAGTACATCTAGGCTTCCACTTTCGATAGCCAGGCGGAAGTAATCAGTTGTTTCGATAATCTCTTCTTCACCATTCGGAAGCTTTGGAACGAAACATGGTGCAATAGTGAAGTATTGCTGAAGTGCCCCGAGGTCGTTTTGCTGGACGATTTCATGTAGAAGAGGCAGACCTTCCATTTCATAGAGAATGGAACCATCTCGATCAGTCATGGTCATGAACACTCGGTCTGGTTCATCTTCTTCACCAATAAATTCATCATTAGGGTTAACCCTGAATTTTTGATAGGGCGATTCGGTTTCGGAGACATCTGGCGGAGCCATGCTGTGAGCGGTAGAGGGAAGCTAAAAGACAAAGAATTGGTTGGGGTGTTGTTTATAAATTGGAAGGGTTTATGACTGGTTTTTATAAAATTGGATGATATTCTAGCTCCAATAAGTGGAGTTATCGTAAAATATTTATAACCAATCAAGTAAAGCTAAGGGAAGCTCGGCCAAGAGTCAGAGCTCAAGCTCACTACGTCCAGAACTATCTAATCACACGCCCCCTGCAAAATCATATTTATAAGCAACCATGAGTAACGAAAACCCCAGTACTTATTGCTACTTAAGTTTTAACCCCAACACAGACGTAGTAATGTAGCCAGAGACCGGAACAGCCATCGCCAACCTTAGGATTCCAGCTGTAAAAATCGGACACCTTGATGCTATATTTCTCAGCAATAGCATAGCACCCGTCGCCATTGTCAACGTAGTGCCACTTGTTACAACCATCGACAATACCAGGCTGCTCGGGGCTGTGGGACGGCTCAATTTTAGAGTTTCCTGTAGCTGAATTGGTAGCTGCAGCTGTCTCGGTACCTGTAGCGGACCTGGTCGTCGTCACTCCAGCAGTGATGGTCCCGGTTGGAGCTGGCCGATCCCAACCAGCGACTGGCTCAAGACAGTAAGCATTGCCAACAACCAAATCTGTGTCACAAGTTGTTTTGTTTAGAGATGGGTTGATCTCGGTAAAGAGATTGATGGGAACTTCATTCGTGAGGCAAATCTGCGTACAAGTGAGGCTCCCTTCGTGAGTGAACCAGTGGCTACAATCCTTGGTCGTGCCATTAGCAACAGGCACGCCATGTGGCGGATCAATGGGCTCAAGGTCGACGGGCCCAGCGTTGACTGGCTGTCCAGAGTATGTTCCTCCGGGCGGCGATACACATAGCGTGCTACCCCAGTAGGGATCTGCATCGTGCAGATTGGTACAGTTCCAATCAAGTTGAGAGTTGTAAGACAGAAGCCTGTCTGTCATTATGTTGGCATCCAAGGCAATATCGAGACAAGTATCGCCATTTTGCACCTTGTAGATCTTGTTACAACTGAGAGGAAGACAGAGGTTTGTGCCAGCGGCTATCTTGGAGCAGTCGAAGATATTGGAGTTGATGTAGTACATGGTGGCTGCGGACACGCCCTGGGACAGGGCAATCGAGTCGCAGCTGTCACCAGCCTTAGCTGTGTATGTATTGCCAGACACACAGATATCGCCGCCCGCATCGGGGCTAGTGACATTGAATGCACTGTCGGTGCCGTTGAAGTTGTCCACATTGAGGTCGCAAATCTTTGCGAGGTATTCATACGAGGACTTCGCGTCCCCATCGTAGGCTCCAGTGTAGGCATCAGCTTGCATCATTCTATACTGTTCAACGTTGCAGTAAGAGCACAAGTCTGACTTTGGGAGTTCAGATAGATCGTCGACTTTGGGGAACGAGGCAATTACATCTGGCAGAATTAATACAGACCAATGAAAATTTCAATTAAGAGCCTGGCTTACCACTACAGTATTTTCCGGTCTTCGGGTCGCTGAAGCAAGACTGGTTCCAGCTGCTCCAGAACTTATCAACGAGGTTGACGTACGACAAGCCCGGGATCATTTCCTCAGAGCCACAGGCTGAAGCAACCTTTGTGCGCATATGCCCAATGGAACTTCCGCAAGCTTTGCTGCAAACGGTCTTTGTCACAGTGGGATCATCGCTGTCGATATAGCCTTCTGTCATCAGATCTGAAGCCTCATTTGGACAGCTGACCGTCTGGTACAGAGTGACCTCGCAGTTAGACGACAGTCCACTATCGGCCAGATAGCCTTGAGGGAACATGGCGAGCCCAGCCGCATCGACCAATCTGGCAGCGACTACGAGGCCGGCAAGAAGGCCGTGGCTTTGTTTGAGGGGAGCCCTCATCGTGTAGCGTAAGGAGATACAAAAGAGTGACAAATGGTGTTATCAAATGAGGGACTGAAACGATGGTTCTTTCCGCTTCTGAACGTAAAAGAAGAACGAACAACCTTTATGAGCCACCAACAATACGCATTAAAGAATCAACTCATCGTCCTCTGCAAATTCTAGCTCGGGCTAGTATGCGTATGATACTGGTTGCAACACCCCCGATTGCAAGCGACGTAGTCGGTCCGTTGGTTCCGAAATGGAAATTGAGTCGTCAAAGCTCACCCCTGGAAGATGTTGCCGGCTTGGCATCATATGGCATGTCAATCAACCAGCGAGGTAACCTCGGTGCCTGGAATGAGGTCCACTACATCTGCCAATGTAACTATCTGAGACTGTGACATGATTTGACCATATACACCTGTTGATGCCCGCGTGACAAGTGCTGGTCGTCTTTGGACCGGGTACGCCCAGCACCATTTGTGGATCTTGGGATAGCGCGAGAAATTTTGCTTCTGGCCTTAGTCACAAACCATGCCATGGTTGGGCGTGTGAATACAGGGACTGCATGGACCCCTGATACCCAGCCACTCTAACTTCATTAACGATGTCTTACACCACCAACACTCTTAACTGATACAAACCCATCTCGGCTCTTTTGCAAGGGGGATTGTATGTTCCGTAGTCCCACTGAAGATCTTCAGGCACGATGGTTCATTGTGTCTTCAAATCAAAACTCAGAACCCGGAACTAACAGAACCAACAGATATCCACTATGATAACGAGTTGCCGCCGAGACATGTGAGGACCAACAAAAGACGCACGCGATAGCTGCATCTAGATGGATACTGATTTGGGCAAACAACGCGGCAATGCCGCAAGCCGAGATATTTTGCCATTTTGGGGCCGATAGCAAGGCTGGTAAAAGCTGTTTCGCTGAAATTTCTGCTGGTGATGTTAACCTTCAAACATTAGACCTTGTGAGTCCAATAACCGAAATGGAGTGCTGCTTCGGAGATCTTTGGTTTTGCTCCAGTTATAATATCGTTGAAGACAATTAAATATTGTCTTACCTCGATAAGTTTTCCAATAATCACAAGCGATATCTGAACCATATCTGATTCCTTATTGTGTCATTCTTTACTTTCGCTCTCTTTGTCCACTACTCACTCACTTATTGCCAATCACTTTGTTTCATTTTCCGAATCAAACGTTGGTCTTTATCTTGGTTCCCTCAACTGGACTAGCACTCATTTGTCAACGTCCCTTACAATCAACATGAGGTTCACGTGGGCAACCACTTTGGTTGCTCTGTTGCTCACCTCGGCACCTTTGATTGTCGCAGATGATATTCACTGCGACAAGTCCACTCCCTGCGAAGTGGGTTGCTGCGGTTCTAACAATGTCTGTGGCACAGGTCCAGACTACTGCAGTAAGGCGAAGTGCATCAACAACTGCGATTACAAAGCAGAATGCAACCCAGGCAACTGGCCCTCGCAATACTTCAACTCTACTAAGTGTCCCCTCAATGTGTGCTGCAGCAAGTATGGCTTCTGCGGTACCACGGAGGAGTTCTGTGGTAAAGAGACCGTCAAGAGACCGTCTTGTAACATTGGCTCTCAGTCAGTCAAGCGCGTCATCGGCTACTATGGCTCGGGCGGCGCATCGCGCAGATGCAATGCCATGATTCCTCACACCTTTCCCCAGGGCATCTACACTCACATCTACTTCGCATTTGGTAGCATCGACCCCAAGTCGTTCCAAGTCGTACCTGCCAACAGAGAAGATGAGAAATTGTATCCCCAGCTCGCAGCACTCAAGTCACGAGACGCGGGCCAGGAGCTCTGGTTGTCTATTGGAGGCTGGACATTCTCTGACAATGGCTCACCAACTGCTACTACCTTTTCTGACTTGGTCAATGCTGATACGACACGTCAGAGAGCTTTCTTTGCCTCTTTGACGCTCTTCATACAAACCTGGGGCTTCAGTGGTGTCGACATTGACTGGGAATACCCAGTTGACCATGATAGAAATGGTCGCGAGTCTGATTTCAAAGCCTATCCAGTCTTCTTGAAAAGACTCAAGGCCGCTCTTCGTGATTACAAGTATGGTCTCTGTTACTCTCCCGACCAGTTACTGGTATCTTCAGCACTTTGATCTAGAGAATATCGAGCCATCCGTGGACTGGTTCAACGTTATGAGCTACGATCTTCATGGAGCATGGGATATCGGCAATAAGTGGACTGGTGCCTTTGTTGGAGCCCATACCAATCTTACCGAGATCAAGAGCTCGTTGGATCTTCTGTGGCGCAACAAAGTCTCTCCATCCAAGGTTGTCTTGGGCCTTTCATTCTACGGTCGAGCCGTTACGCTAGCAAATCCCTCCTGTTCGGAGCCTGGTTGCCCATACCTATCAGCTGGAGATGCTGGAGAGTGTAGCGGCGAGTCTGGGATTCTTTTCAACAGTGAGATCACGGATCTTATTCGCGATAAGAAACTCCGGCCAAAGCTCTACAAAGACGCCGCTGTCAAGACGATCCAATGGAATAACGACCAATGGGTTTCGTACGATGACAGAGATACTTGGAAACTCAAGGCCAACTTTCTCAAGTCTCAGTGTCTCAGTGGAGTCCTGGTATGGGCCGTTGACTATGACGACAATAAGCATTCCTACTCCAAGGGCCTGGCTGCAGCAATGGGCATCAAAATCAATGATGGCTCTGGCGATGGCTTGGTTATCAAGCTTCCTTCTAAAAGGGAAAAGTCCAAAGACTTTTGTTACTTTACCAACTGCGGCCAGACCTGTCCCCGCGGTTATACTGAGATCGTTCGCGGTGACGAGACCTCGCAGCTCATGCTTGATTCGACGCAATGTCCGCCAGGCTTAGGACAAACACAGACACTATGCTGCCCCAAGTCTTCCAAAGTGCCAAAATGTCGATGGAGAGGTTTCTCCAATTCGCGTCATTGCACTATTGGCTGTGACGCTGGCGAGGTCGAGGTCGGCACGACCGCCAAGGGCTGCAATCGCTCGGGCTGGCAGTCCGCTTGCTGTGAGGCTACAGAGTCCACTGAACCTTGGTCAAAGTGTAAGTGGACAGACCTGTGTTTCGAAGATGATACATGTCCTACTGGCTACTCTTCCTTCGTTGCCGAGTCCAGGGAGGGTTGGAGCGGTCGGCGGTCGTGCAAGGACGGCTCCAAGTACAACTATTGCTGCACCGAGACTCCCAAGGCATTCAAGAACTGCAAATGGGTTGGTCACGAAGTGTCATTTACCAATGAAAAGTTTTGCAGCGATGCTTGTCCGCACGGATCCACTCGCATTGCTGAGCAACAAGTCAACATGATGTGGGACTCCAATAAGCCAGCCAATTCCAAAGACTGTAGCGTGGGCGCCGAGGCCTATTGCTGCGCTGGCGAGAAGGAGTCGCAAGAGGACGAGCAACCAGAAATCGATATCCGCGATGACACTGCGGAAGAGTTCGACCGTCTTCTGCAAAGGTTTCTCGAGGACCCCGTGTGTCCGCCCGGATTCGAGACCGAGTATACAATGAGAACTGGAGTTTATTCACGAGGCTTGCTCCAACGTGAGAAGACGGACCAGGGGATAGTTTTGGTTGGACTTGTCCGCCTCATGGCAATGTGGTACACGTCTCAGCATCCAAACAAGGAGATAACAGAGTTATACCAGTTGCGTCTCAAGCAGCATGGGTACGCTGAAACAGCTGCCAATGTGAGCACTTATCACGATGTCATGTTCCCAGGCTCTTTGTCTTCGACCGGAATGCCCAGCTACGATCCCGAAGCTGTGGCCGCAAGCTCGATCTGCAATCTCCGTCACTCAAGAGAGGCCCTGGATAACCTTTCTGTCGCCTCAGAAGCTCTATGTCAGATCCCAGGTAGTAGCGTGTCAGTATCGTCGAAGCGAGACGTTCTCAAACCTCGCATCTTCGACGCATCTACCATGGGTGATCGAAGTGAAAATCGTCAGCTACCAAGTGTTGCAGTTACCTTACAAGGCATTCTCGACGGAGAGCTAACATTGCACTATCTGAGATGGCTCAGGAGTTCTCGTGCGACAGAAGTCATTCTCGAGATAGCTTTCTGGATTGGGGACCAGATCGGTGTGACTCCATCCCAAGAGATCCTAGACCGCTATTCCGATAGCGGTCATACCATATATCGTGACCGATGGGTTGTTTTCCATTTTCATATCCCAATTGATCGGCGCACCTTCTTGGGCCGGCAAGAGGTGTTCCTTGTTGGTGTTTCTAGCTTCAACATGTACCACTCTCAGACGGTCGTTGTTCCATACAGGGTGGATAGAGGGTCACACCAGGACTATCGAGCTGAGTTCAGGTAATTGCAGCTTCTGACGTGGAAAGATGGCAACGCTAATATTTTTCTTTTCCAGTTTCGCCGCCTCGGTTAGGGCTCCCCAGGGTCAGACTCCTCTCAACAGCGAAGGCGAGAGTGGCCGGTGGGGTATGAGGGGATACAACGAGCGTGTACAGCCTCTGAACTGCCAAGATATAGAGGCCGAGAGGTGGTACCCAGGCTTCAATTATCAGGTAGCAGGTATAATTTCAAGGATAACACAAGGTAACCGACCAGATGAGTACTCTAACTTGGTGGATGAGTTTGTATGTATCCGCTGTTCCTGTCTTCAACATCCATAGCTTACTGACATCTCAAAGGGTCGCTTCCTTCTACAGGAGGGTGTTTTCAGCCGCAGTAACTTAGCGTATATCTGGCCTGCAGTGGGCGATGAGGCGGCGGACCTCGATCCTATGGCCGACCTCAACGACGGTCGTAGATTGTATAGCCCTCAGCAAGGAGCCTTTGACTATAACTTTTCGGGCGATTCAGATTCTGTGGGCGATTTGAGTCGTTTCGCTCCTAATCCGTATCGAAACCCACCGTCATAACTATAGACATCTAGAGTTTGCAACAGTTCTTGCCAATAGTTACATTTCAGAGATAATAGACCCTACTACTGTATGCAGTCATAGTGGTATTTCAACGAAATACAACAAATCTAGCCTGTGCACGTTGCTAAGTCGTCTGTATATACGTTATATCTACGTATTTTATTATATTACTATTAATATTAGTTTATATATATATATATAATATCTTAAGCTTATCTAGTTAAACTCTCTATTTATATATAGTACTATTACTCTTATAAGTAATATAAGAGTACTAAGGTAGTAAAATATTCTAAAAGCTAATATTTTTAATACTTTATATATATTAAATAACTTAAATACTTACTAAATTATTATTATAATAGCTTATTTTTAATAGTTCTTTTTCTTTTTCTTTAAATAATACTTCTTAGTAGTAAAATAACTTACTATATAATAAAATTAACTTACAATATAATAAGTAAGAACTTACTAATAGACCTTTAATAAAGGTAATATTTTTACTAATACAAGGATAACTTAAGTATAATAAGTACAATAAGTATAATAAGTATACTTCTTATATTTTTCTTTTATTTAATATTTTAAATTATAATGTGTATAATAACTATAAGATATAATAAGAAAGCTAGTATTTAGTTAAAATTACCTTAAGATTTATAATTATAAGTAACCTTAGATTTTAATATAATAGATTAATATAGAAAATAAAATGCAAGGATACGTTAAGACCTATTGATAAAAATAAGACTTGTCTAGCTACTAGTTTGTTACTGGGCAAAACATGGTAATGATCT
This sequence comes from Fusarium sp. S19/10, assembly GCA_019054715.1. Classification (NCBI taxonomy): domain Eukaryota; kingdom Fungi; phylum Ascomycota; class Sordariomycetes; order Hypocreales; family Nectriaceae; genus Fusarium; species Fusarium sp. S19/10. The sequence goes on along the minus strand of JAHKNZ010000028.1, from coordinate 314,537 downwards.
GCCTGTGAGGCTCCTCTGGTTGACCTAGCTAGAGACTCGGCCCGTAGGTGATGTCTGTTATACAGACTCTGTATATTCCTTCCAAATGAGTGATGTGAAAGGGCATTGCCGGCTCAGTAACCGAAGCACGGGACACCTAAATTACTGTACATCCACTTGCCCCTGTCCAAATTCATGACCCTTGCTAGCCTTATGGAGTCATGAGTGGATATGACTAACAACCAACACATGAAGCTAAGAACCAACACGTTAAGCTAACGACCAACACAGCGTTGCAATTGTCTCGGAAAGAGAAGTCCTAAAGGGCTAGTAAGCAAATATGAAGAACTTTTCATTCAGTACGCGAGGGCGAGAACAGGAGCCTCGGCTCGTCGGCATCATACTGAAAGGTGTCGTGCGACAAGGATCACTTGATCACTTACTGGGTGTCTAAAAATGGACCCTTGCCTGCAGATGAAATATCCGAAATTGAAAGGGAGTTCCCGCAGGTCCCCTCGCACTAGCTAGCCTGGACTTGGATTTGGAGGAAATATCGAGGTCGTAAAAGAATGAGTGATTGTGCTAGTTATGTAGTAAGGAAGGATGACTAGTTATTTCTGTACTTTTATTTCAATATATCATTTCTAGAAATCTGCCAGAGTCTAGCATTTATTTACCATTTTATTTCATGAGACATTAGGTAACAAAAATGTCAATCCAATGAATACGTATCGCCGCTCAAAATTCGGATTCGGAGAGTCGATGGAACATAAAGATAAATGATTGGTCCCTCTGGGCACGCACTCAGTTTCTGCGTAACGTCGGGGTTAAACGGTGGCAATGAAACCCTGGGGTGTATAGTGATTCAGACATCACCGTTATTAAAACATCTTGTCTTGGCTGTTGGTTCACGCGATAAATGACATCAAGAGCCACGACCACTGGCCCTTGGTTGCCTAAACCGAGACCAGGATCATTACTAAGTGGCGATGACACTGGTCAAGGACCCTGGATGTTTCCCGTTCACGGCAGAAAAACCGCCGAGTGAAGTTCTAGGCTCGGCTCTGGCTTTGCCGAAATTCACAGGGTCCGTGATTTCGCAGGGATGATGACGCCGCCCGGGAACGATCTTTCGCCGAGACCTCAGCTCATCCCACTGGACTTTCTCGGCATTATTCTGGGGTGTTGTATGCTAGGTAGGGCTGTTGGTTCTCCAGTCGCAGAGCCGGAAAGCAGGTCAGGCTGGTTCAGCCATCCGACTGCAGGACCGGTGGAAACTAACACGATGTTCTTTGTAATAATGCATTTCCGGGAGGAAAGGTCGTGGATATTTGGTGGCATAAGATTGTACTTAATCAGCATAATGGTACTGCGAGAGTGAACATTTCATCAGCAACTCGAGCCTTTTACTGCTTGTGAATTTTCTCAGACCATTATGCATTGTACCGCTCTTTTACTCCAGGGCCTCTTGGCTGTTGGAGCAACGGCTTTGCGCGGCCAAAGGATCCGACGCCAGGACGGCACCATCGATCCAGGTCAACCCTCGGACTGCACTTGGTGGATAATAAGAGAGGAGGAATATCAAGATTGTGCATATCTTGAAGAATACTGGAATCTGAAGCATTCACAGTTTGTTGAATACGTAAGTGGTAGTCATTGACTCACGCATTATATCGTACTCATAAGTTCTAGAATCCTACAGTCAAAGATGACTGCAGTGGCATGCGGTTTGGACACTCTTACTGCGTCGAGGTGAACAATGGGCTCCCCCGCAAGGAAGAGTCTGCATCCTCCAAGACAACCACTCCAGTCAGTGTGGCTGAGCCAACCAAGACGCATCAGTCAAGTCAGGCAAGTCCGACACAGGATGGTCTCATCGACACATGTGTGTCCTTCTACCAGGCCAAGAAGGGAGATACATGCCCCAAGATCATCGCTGAACACAACAACACATTCGACACAGACGATCTGGTCAAATGGAACCCCGCTATCCAAGACGACTGCAGTGGTATCTGGGCCAATTACTACTATTGTGTCGGGGTGCCTGGAACCCCGACGTCACCCCCGACACGAACACATGCAACTACCACCAAACCCACCAGTCCAAGCAAGCCTAGTCCCACGCAAGATGGTCTGATCAGCAGCTGTACCAGATTCCATCAGGCTAAGAAGGGCGAAACCTGTCCTAAGATCATCTCTACGTTTGGAACGTTTGACTTTGATACCTTCTACAGTTGGAACCCAGCTGTTGGTGAGGATTGCAGTGGCATTTGGGCAAACTACTACTACTGCGTCGCCGTTCCAGGAACATCTCTCACCAAGCCCTCTGTGACAGCAGTCGAGCCTACAGCAACTGGCTTCCCAACCCCATCACCTATCCTTGACCGCACCGTTAAAGGTTGCACCAAGTTCCACCTTGTTTCCAAGACCACTACTTGCCCATCGATAGAGAAGTACTATAACCTACCATCTGCGCAGTTCCTGGCCTGGAATCCTGAGGTCAAGGCTGATTGCAGTGGACTTTGGGCCAACTACTATGTCTGCGTCATGGTAGAAGGATACAAGCCTACGACCACAACCGCAACGACTCCAGCAAACGGAATACCGACCCCTTCACCTATCCAAACCAACATGGTTAAGAACTGTGAGAAGTTCCACCAGATCAAGTCTACGACTACCTGCTCGTCTATCGAAAAATACTACAACCTTCCCATCGAAACTTTCCTCTCATGGAACCCAGCTGTTGGTAAAGGCTGTGAATATCTTCAGACTGGGTACTACGTCTGCGTTGCAACCGTCGGTTGGAAACCTCCTACCAAGACCACTACGAAACCTTCGAATGGAGTTTCAACTCCTGCGCCTATTCAAACTGGGATGGTAAGTAACTGCAAGAAATTCCACCCTGTAGCTTCCACAACAACATGTACATCTATTCAAGCGTATTACAAAATCACCATGGCCCAGCTGGTCAGATGGAACCCGGCCATCGGCTCAAAATGCACTGGTCTTTGGGCCAACTATTATGTGTGTGTTGGTCTTTAGGTAGACGGGAGAAGGGCGAGGGAGGGACTGGAGGAGATATCGTAGTAGTTATATATAGCACCAATCGACTGTGGAACATTCTATTAAATATATTGTACGTGAAGCTTGTGATGCTCTTGGAGGATAATTGGCTGAGTAAAGAGCTAGATCGACATCTGCTACAACTTGTATCACCGAACTTTCCTAGAACCGGCAACTTCCTGTACTCAGAGGTAGAGAGAAGGTTCCAGAATCAAACATAGTACTTCAATCTGGTAGCCAGTTTCGGCCACTAAGAGATGGGATACTTTAGACATTTGATGCCAGCTTAAACTGGCCCCCAAGCTATTTTATTATGGAAGCCTAAGCCTTGGAGGACAATTCTTCTGTAACTTACCTACTTGGATTATTGTCGGGCTATGTCGGATGGGTCAGATCAAATGACATGGTCCGCTCGGACCTCTCAGATACATATCATTGTCTCCCTCGAAATTTTGAACAGTCAGGGTTCTGAACTAGTCGTGATAGTTAACTGAGATCACTAAAGTGCCAAGCTGGCAAGTTTTCCACAGAGGCTATTGTGTTCCTAACGGCGAAGGTAACAATTGTGTGTTCGCCCAGGAAGCTGTGAGCTCCTGCCTGTCTTTAACTAAATCTCTCTAAACCTAAGTCATCGATTTTCCCGTGGAGGGCATGTCAATCACTGCTTCGCCTAGTATCTAGATATCTCACTCCATACAAGAGAAGTTAGTATTTAATAGTGCTGACATTTAGGTGGGTTTTCAGTAGTGTTTACCCCAAGCGACTCCGTTACTTGTCGATCGTTGCAGCTGTTCGGCACATTGTATGTTAGATCGCCGATGGTCTTATTTAATACTGAGCACCTATGTTGTTTTGTAAAATGACGCTGTAGCCGGACAGACTCACCTAGATGGGACTATTAAAGGACGTGATTATAGTGTTCGGCTACAACTTCTCGATGTGCCGATATAAAATAGTTCCAGAACAAAAAACTTTAGATCTTTAATTTTATTCAGAAAGACTGCAATTGCTATGGCTTTAGATGTGGACGAGTTACTAAGTGCTGATATGCTTGAATGTACCATGTTAGAAAACGTCACAGTCGAAGCACGTATTTGTCATCAAGGATAATACTAAGCGTGCGATACAAGTGCCATTGTGCACGAAAATATATGCCTAGAGTCGTTTCTGCCTCGCGAAGGATTGCGCTTAGTGTGATCATCGGTTGGTCACATCCAAGCGCGTCTTACATCTCGACTGTCGGAGAGATAGGCTTGCCAAGGGACTACAAAGGTTCTAAGAAGTAACGTAGCATGTTCAAAGACAGGTCGATCGTAATTGATTATGGCTTACACTTCCGTAGGACGCAACACCTGGTCACTTGCGTTGTACGGATTGAGTCAGAGGTTTTAAGCAGGCATAATATGTCGTTACGTCAGACCTTGACAACTATCTACAAGGAAAGCTCCTACGTCAAGACAACAAGACTTTTGTAGCTCAAGTATAAAAGAACACCGTCAAAGATAACAAAGTGTGCATTATGTTGTAAATTGCCTAAACGCCTAGCTGCTAACTGAATTTTCCCCTTCTAACGCTAGTAAAATATCACAAGATAACTCCTTTATCCCTTATTCCTTCTCTAGGGTAATTTAAAAATTTAGTACTTCTAATAGCTAATTAAGGTTATCTCTTTTAAATAGTATCTTAAGCTTCTTTTTAGTAGTAATTATATATTATCTTACTAAATCTAAGTTATAGGTTTATTACTTATTACTAGTATTATAAGTAACTATATAAGTAAAATAGAAGATCTTTATATAAACCTTTAAGTTAAGCTTCTTATTTAAGCTATATAGAATATTAAAAAAGAAATAGTTTTTTAATTTTCTTTTTTTATTAATATTAAGGCTATTAAGAAATATAAATATCCCTTAGGTAAAGTTAATTATATTACTATTATAACTAAGATTACTTATCTTAGCTAAAAGTAAAGGATTAAGAGGTATTATATAATATAGTTACTATTATATATATTAAGTCTTTACTTTTAACTATTTCTAGGGACTTACTAACCTTATTAAGGAAGTATAGTTATAGTCTTATTAATATAGGTAGAAAAAAGAAAAAAAAAGCTAAATTAAAGTAAAGAAGAAAGGGTATTTATACTATACCTAAACCTTGTATTTAGGTAGGGTAAAAAAAAAAAGGTTATATATAGGCAAAGGAGTTATAATGCCCTGTGGAAAGTGTAAATATTACCGAAAACCTTATCTGATCGTCGAAGATACATTCTTATTACTCTTCTCACATCCTTAGATCTCCCCAATAATCACACTACATCATTACTATACATATTCAATCACTACCAAATACAGCAATATGTTTGCCGTCCGCACCATTCTAATCTTCCTTTCTTCTGTCCAAGCTGAAGTCGCTCCAGTACTGAGACACGACGACTTTCACGGCTTCCCTGTCGGCGATACATGCCTATTTCAAGGCGGCGGTCCTGTAGGAGTCGCCAACGCCGTAGGTGCCGGCAGCGATGGCAACGCGCACACGGACAAGATCACCTGTCCCGACCAGGGGGTTGCAGAACGTATTTGCGGCCGGGATGATGAGAACGAGTACGTACGGGACAACTGCAAAGTTATCGATGGATCTGGGACTTACTGCACCACCAACAAAGTTCCCACCGATGAATACGAATACTACAACCGATGCTATTGTGTCAATGGCAACTTCTTTTACGACCAGAATGCTGAGGTCCCAGGTGGTGAAAGCCCCGTCGACTACTTCAAAGGAGCTGGATGCAACTGTGGTGATCCCATCTAAGGGATTGAACAAAGCAGCATGCTTCCAGTCGATAGAATGTTCGCTCTTCAATTCAATATGAATGAGTATAGCTTGTGCGACCAACCCAATTTTTCAACCACTACACTAGTTACAACACACCTTCATTACCATACACTGAGTCACCAAGGTTGGCGGCTCGCTAGCTCCCTGTGGCTCATTATCAGCATACCAAATCATGACCGGGCTTACGACGTGAGCCTGACAGGCTGACACAGAGCTTTCACCTACTTTCACTATACATACATCCACTTAGCACTAGATAGAAGTTAGTTCAGTGGCTGTCAATAAGACTTGTTATAGAGCTATATTTAACTCGCTTTATTTAAAGGTCAGGCCATCCATCATCGTTGGCTACCCCACAGTTGTTACGTCAGCATAGGCAGCACCTATATTTACAGGTCGGAATTCTAAGCTTACCTTCTTCCAAACCAGACACCAACCAACAAAGAAAAATGTCATCACAAAACAGCCAGCTTTCGCCGGAAGAACAACAAAAGCGATTGCAGGCAGGGCATTATGCCAAGCAGGTGGCGAACCAGAAAGCGCAACTAGCTACGTTACGACAACAAGCCGAACACGCCGCAAAGCGCAGCTATGGCACTCCCAGTACCACCGGTCTGTTAGCTTACCCTACCCTTCCCGACCAGAAAGACCTCCAGCAACAAGGAGAGATGTCGCCCGAGTGGAATAAGAGCAATGAGCTTTCGCCGGAAGAACAAGAAAAAAGGCGGCAGCTAGTGCGTGCAATCCGTCCTGAGTCAATGTCGCCAGAGCACCTGCAACAAGCCAAGATGCGGCAGTTAGCAGCACAACGAGAACTGCAGATATCGGGGATGAGATACCAGCAGATGGGCTACTGCATTCCTGACAGGTGTCCCAGCGACGTGGAGCTTCGTGTGGGACTAGAGGCCGATGTACCAGATTTTGTCAATTTTCGGTCTGCCTGCCGAGAGGGTGACTTATCTACCGTTAAGTCAATAGTGTCCTCTAAACCTCGCTCACCACTCTATCTTTACAAAGGATTAGACAACGCCTTTAAAAACGGCAAAGTCGACGTTTCACGTTTTCTTCTACAGTATGGAGCACCGATGACACGAGCAACACCAGCAGCCGTCCTCAAAGCCCCAGCAGAAAAACAGGTTGACTTATTCCAGGTTCTTATGGAGCACGGCTGGACAGTCAATACTCCGGAGAGCCTCCTCCCAGAAATCTTCCGGACTAATAATGAGCCATTATTCGATTGGTTTCTGGAACAAGGCGCAGATCCCAACGTCGCCGGGCCTCAAAATTATCGAGAACAAACCCTCAGGCTGGCAGCCACTCGGGGCACTGTTCAAGCAGTGCAGAAGCTTCTAAACGCTGGGGCCAAGATGGCCAGTTCGGGGCTTCATTGGGCTGCAGGCGCCTGTCCTGAAGGTTCGTTTCCCAACATCCGACGTGTTGAACCGAGCGTGGAATTCGACAAGTCAAGAATACCTGTCATGGAGCTGTTACTGGAGAATGGGGGTGACATCAACGGCAGACTGGAAACGCACAGTTTGGAAGAGCTGTACCCAATTGGAATTGCGGTCAAGGCGGGTGCTGTTGAGAGGGTCAAGTGGCTACTAAGCAAGGGGGCAGATCCTGACCTGAAGGGGCCGTGGGGCAGTGCCAGGGACTATGCTAAACGCGATTCGAGCGATGAAATGAAACAGGTGTTGGGAGTCGAGCAGTAATTAGGCTTATCTGAACTTGTCAACGTTACTAGCCTTATGGGGACGATCGGATACATACACAATACGCGTATAGCATTGAGCTTCCTCGTATTATGTAAGCCATAGCTAAGCCGCCCCATACCTAAATACAGCATGCGCGTATAGCATTAAACCTCTGTGTATTATACTTAAAACTACTTTCAAGAAAAGGAATGATGTAGGAATGACGTTGGGAGAACTGATATACATAAGATAGTAGCTATTTATAAATACCATTCTAAACGTCTTATTGCCAATTCCTCTATTACATCTATACATGTCGGTCCTTGTCCCTAGACACTATTATCAACGATGTATTGCCGCCAAGCCCTTGTGTTTGCCTATGCAGCTGGGGCGCTGGCACTTCAAAAGTCTCAGTTGACCATAACGGCTGATGAAGTGATACCTGCGCCACCAGATCCAGAACCCATCAGGCTTACAACACTGCCCCTTCCGCCCGTTGCACCCAGCAACGAAACTGGGGCTTGCACGCCAGACATCAATCCAAACGGTACTGGATGCATGACTCTAGCGTCAAACAAGGACTTCCAAGCAGGTGGTTTCTTACCGGATGGGAAGCATGTCTTGGTTCTCGTCACCTTTACAGGGGCTCCTTCATCTCCGGACCCAGCCAGCGTTTACAATGGTAGCCAGATTATCGCTGTGAAGACCGATGGCAAGGAATTCCCCAGTGGCAGTCCATGGAACTGCCTTACTTGTGGATTGGCAGAGCAAAACACAAGAGGGACGGCACCGACATACGACTATCCACAGGCATTTAGTGATGGAAAAAGAATCCTTTTCGGTACCAACATACTAGACTGTGGAGAGCATAAACTGGTTGATGCAGCCTGTACACCCGAGCGTACTCATATCTATCCCATCAGGTGGAACAACAGCCCTGATGGGACTGGAGAGGGCGGCGCCATTCGAGAGCTTCGTCTGCACCCCGACGATGTCCATCTTGGGTTCAGCGTTTTCACAACTGCAGGACCAAAGATTGGGCAGTACGCGTACCTTGCAAGGTTGGAATTTAACGAGAATCCGACAGCGGGGACACCGTTTGTCCCACGTTACGACCTAGTCAGAGTTACTCGACTTTTCAACCCAAAATCAGATCGGCCTATTGAGACGCATGGTAATACGATCAAAATTAATCGGGAGGCCATAGATGTTGGCGAGTTCCGTGGATTCAGCGGCAGAGGGACCGAAGCCACCTATGTTGGGTATCCGGCTGAGTCCTCCAACATTGATGTATTTGCTGTTCACCTAAAAACTGGTAAAGTCCGGCGACTTACTAGCCACCCGGAATATTGCGACCCCATGGCTGTTTCTCCGGACGACCAATGGATCGCGATTGAGGATACACGCGGGACAGACCGACAGATGTGGCTCTCTGGCATGAGACACATTCCGCCTATTACTGATATAATTAGCACATCGGTCACATCCTCGACCAGAAATAATGGCCAGAGGCGATTCTTCAGACCGTACCTTTTGGATCGATATGGTGATCGTGGAGACTATTTTGGCCAGAAGATCAATGGAGAAGGGGAGGGTGTGCCTGGCAGTGGCGACTTTAATGACCCTGAATGGAATGCAATGGCTGACCCTAGATGGTCTCCTAACGGCACTCAGATTGTCTATGGAGATGTTCAGACACTTCCTCCTGCGTGCGGTGGGGCAAATGCGCTTCCATGCTATCCGTCCAAAGAGCCAGGAGGTAGACGAGTACGGGTGGTCTTGGCAACTCTGACTACTCGGAAGCCCTTCCATCTCCCCCCAGTCAAACCCATCTCAGACAAAGTCCCATGGGGCGTAAAGTATTCTCCGGGCGATGTTGATCCGGTACGGCCGGAACCATCGCCCGGGAACTATACACTGACAGGCTTGAGCTGCGGATATGCTGATGTTGAGATCCTCGGGGGAAAGAATGGATCTATCGATGAGATCAGTGTGATTTATCATAACTTCTCAGACGACGGATTGACGTTTCTCGCAGGGTCCGAGACGGTTCGCGCCTCGTTTCCTTCCTTAACACTTAGCCATGTTGATTGGTATTCCAATCTGACACAAACTGGAAACACAACGAATACGAAGGAAACAGGCCCAGATGGCTTCCATCTCACCATTGATGTTTTAAAGAACATCTTCCAGGCAAATGGCACCATGAATACTACTCTTAATGGTCATGTCTATACGCAACCTGAGAACGGAACATGAGATGATATAGTTAAAACCCAACAAGACTTCCGTATCATGTTTCAAGCTAGCCAGATAACCTAAATTTATCCAATTAAACATCCTTATCGGTCTCTACAAGTCAGCTTGCTCACCTTTCTCAAATGAAGTGTAATAGACTCATGCGGGGATATCGAGAGTTGGTAGGTCGACGCCGATAATAGCTGTGCAGTCAGGTTTCGTATGCGTCTACTAACAGCGTCCTTATAATGATATTTAACGAAAAGCCGAGAGCATACGAAGCCTTGGATTCTGGAGAGGTTACATGCCCTTTCCATCATCTTCATTAGATTATGTACCTGCGCAAACCCCAAAATGCAAACAGAGTTAGTTTATCATTGTGTTACGCAGCAGAGCTTTCCTTGTCAGATGGAAATGTTGATCAGCGACATAAGCAATAAAATGGCAGCTAACCATCTGTATACAAGTACTGTAGCGCCTTCGTCTGTACGTTGACATTGTAGATGGCTAAAAGACTGAGAAGTTCAAGTCTTTCGAGCTATATTCCTTTCCGAAACAAGTGATCGACAAAGATTACTTTCCCTCAGGTGTTGTAGAGGTAATATCATTGGAAAGCACAGAACGTGAGCCAATCTGGACCTTGGATAAGTCAAGGAACAGAAATACATTTTTCTAATAAAGCTTTGCATCGAACCGACTTTTTGTACTACGTCTCTGTAGATGCTACTATACGTAGGTAGCTAAATGTTTTCTTTAACTATATCGTTTAGCCGGTCCCAGGTTAGTATTACATAATACGCGTATTTAGTAACGTCGAGTTGTACTACCTAAAAGTAGTAGGCTCTCAAACTCTTGGCTAAAATACACTTGCTAGGGATTGCTACTTTTAGGGGCCCACTACTTTTAGGTAGTACCCTGGAACGTACCCCGCTTCTCGTAAATGTACCTCGCTTCTCGTAAACGCACCTCGTTTTCCGGAAACACACTGCCTTAGTTATTTCCGCAGCGTCACCTAACCATACAAATCCTAAATAGGCCTAGCTTAGAGTTGCCCCTAAAAAGAGGGGAGGCCGGATAGATTACCTCAATCAATCAATAAGTCATTCAATCCACGATTTGACGACTTATCGGCAAGCCCGGAGTAGCCCGGTAAGCATGCAAGTTTCGAACTTAGCACTTGACTTGTTAAACGAGTTTGAGCGGCCCTCATTTAGACTAGCTCAGTCGATTCAGAAGCTAAGACAGTTGCTAATTCAATGTAATGAGATGTGTAATAGCATACAGGACCTAATTTAGTATAGTGGCTAGGTTATGCCTACGAACCAGGGCTTGTGGGTCGCATGCTGTGGAGGCTATGCCCTTTATTTATAGGTTAAATGACAGCCGGGACATGGAATGCCAAAGCCTTCCTCCCCTCCTATACTACGTTTTCACATATCAAGATTAACCGGTTCTGCTCCCTCTCCTTTGATTGACGACTTCAGACATTCAACCAAAAGATTCACTGTAACATCCCTCTAGCTACCCGTTGACTATCAGCCACCGTCTACGTAAAGTAGAAGGCTCCAGCTTCATTGCCAAAACAATGGAGCAGCTCAATCGAGCCAAGTCCTCTTCGAAGGATGCGGTGCGCAGTCAATTTGAAGTCGTTCCAGGCACTTCGAGTTCGTGGAAACTCGATGCGATGATTTGGATTCAGCAAATGACCATTTTCAAAGCCCTTCTTATTGTATACTGCCTCAATGTAGTGGCATGGGGAGGGATGATCTTCTTGTTAATCTGCAACGCTGCACCGGCCATGTGTCACCCGACCTGCGACGACATCGACTCTCCTCGCCAAAAATGGATCGAGATAGACTCGCAGATTCTCAATGCTCTGTTCTGCATACCGGCATTTTGGCTCGCCCCTCGGCGATGTATCGAGTTCTGGAAAGTCCTCAAGTTCACGATGAAACAAGACATGACCGCCCTACGTCAGCTCGCCGCGACATACCGCGAATGGTTTAGGCTTCTTGGATCGGACTCCATCCCTGCTCATGTGGGCCCGGTTGAAGTGGAGACTTGGCTTCAAGAAACGTCATGTCAAGAGAGCATGTTGCCTTGTCCGACGAGGAGTATTCCCGAGCCACCACCTTCTGGGCGACGAGCAACGCCGAGTTCAGTGTGGAAGCTCCAGGCAGTCATTGTTTTGAGTCTGTTGAACACAATATTCCAGGTCATTTTATCTCTGTTCATGTGGTGTTATAACCGTCACAATCGACCAGCTTGGTCAGTTGGACTGTTTCTCTGTCTAGCTTTCGTGTCATCAATAGGTGCTGGTGTACTCCAGTTCCTGGAGAAGAAGAAAGTGCAACAAGTTGAACGAGGACTCCGTCGAAGTACATCAAGAATCGAGGACGAGGAACTCGCGTTGGTGGATCGTTAGAAGCTATTGACGAGCAACCGTATACTGTCAATGGTAGGCTAAGTCCTGGCAGGTTCTCACGACTGAAATTGCCTTTTATTTAGAGCCGCTTACTGTTTGCGCCTGACGATTGTCCTGCTTCTAATGTTAATAATTGTGCTAAGTCCAGAGGTCGATATTTTCCAATAAGGATCACGTTTTGACCTGTGTGAGATACAACCCTTGTCTCAGGGAATCAGAAGAATAGGCCTTCCGAAGCATGAGAGATAAAATAAGTTGATCACTTTATGCAAGCTTGGACCAGAGCTTAGGTTACTTTATTATGGTACTTCAAGCCCACCGTTTCAACCAATAAACTGGAGACACTAGGCACGTTCATTTAACAGATTGTGAGCCACTGAGGTTGGCGGCTCGCTAGCTCATTGTGAACTTACGTTCCAGCATTCCGACTCATCATCCAGCTCAGGACTCACGACGCGACCGTAACACGGGCCTGTGAACTATTTACAAGTGTACATACATTCGCCTAGCACTAGATAGAAGTCTGATCACGAGCTACAAATACGACCTTCTTCGCTTTCGCTCTACTCGCCTTGCAGTTGTACTGATATAACCAATGGGGACTATTTTGTCTTTGATTAGCCCTTACAAGAGCTGGGTGTCTAACATCTATTGTTCTGAGAAACTGCTAAGTCTACCCTGCATCTACATAACAGTAGAGGCATCTCAAACTCTATACATACCTCTTTTGTGCGCCTCTGTTCGTACATCTTCCTATTGTAATATCAATACAGTTCTCAATGGTTCTACATACATGACTGCTTCTCAGAACATTGCAGCGATGTTAAAGACCGGTGACTCACTGGTGTTAGTGTAGAAGTCAGGCGGTTCGTTTTTCAAGGTATGGCTTCGGAAGGGAGAGGCCCACTGTCAGCAGCAAGACCACGAACATCGATCTTCCTCTCTACCTTATCCCCACCAGATCTCCACTTCTCCCGCCTTTTCTACCTCCCCAGTCGGTCTGATCTCACCACTACAGCACCCCCGCCTCTCTGTTCCCTTCAAACCTCATCGCCCCGGCCTACCCATCCTAGACCTCGTCACTTCCCACTATTTAGCGACTCTGAAAATAGAAAATATGTGAATTTCTCTTTGGCGTCCCCGTAAGTACTCGGTTCATCGAGATCGGTCAATTGGCCCTTCACGGATCGTTGTCTGTAGGTTAAAGCCTCTGTACTGGCCACTCAGGATTAAATTCTTTCCAGTATTCTCATGCAGAATTCTTGCATCAAGAGGCGTCCAGCCACTTCAGAAATTTCAGCCCATTGCTAAATACGTCATCCCACCTATGGGTCAGTCAACAAGTGCTTTCTAACTAAGACACAGCGTATCAACCAGTAAGATTTCAAAGACATGCAGAGTGCTTGTTCTATAGCCTAACTGGGACAAGTATCTGCACGCAACATAGCCTATGCGTGACCATGTGGCGGCGGTCAAAGCATGCACCTGCAAAATTATGGTCAGAGGCATCATCTGACCAATTGGACCCTAGCTCGTCGGACCTTTTACAGGGTTCGGGCCTAGATCAGCCGTTCCGCTGTCACAATCACAGCTATCACATTCTTTGGCTGCAACCTGCAGGTATGATCAAACGCCACAGTGCGTAGCGACGGCTGAGGTTGATCGCGCGGCGCCTTATGATTCGTCAATGGGGTCTGTTTCAACAAAAAAAGCCGGACCAACAGATCACATTTTCAACCAACAAAAATCTCAGATCAAGGTACAAAGTGATTGGCTCTTTGCAAGAGGCCCATCCTCATACCTCCACTTCCTCCAAAGGCTGTTTATTACAGTCTGAGCCTTCCATGTTCAAGGCTGCAAAATGGGTCATCGTTCAATGGAGACCTAGGCTGATGTTTACTGCCCAACAACTGGATATGAGGTAGTTTTGTAATGTAAATGTTACATTAGAAGCTTCACTGTACTTGATCAAGCTGGGTATGGCTCCCGAACGTAACGTCACGGTGACTAGAGAAGGTTTCATTCGCAACGGGCCGCTCACTGTAGATCTCGAAGGTGTAGCTCGATTAACTTTCTTCTGGTGGATTGCCAAGCTGCGAAATCGGAACGCTATTCAGGGAGGATCACCAAGCCCGACATCCGGGCCACTCACCACGCCAAGTCTAAGACACGGGAATCCAGTTAATCATCTGAACTTGTTTTTTCCAGGCAGGTAACGGCCAAAGGCGGCTTGGCAGCCCCCGCCTCATCTTCTTTCGACGGTCTGCAGGAAGCTATCACAGATGTAAGACTTGACAGCTCAGCTACGTGACCTGGAAGGTTTCTGAGACGTCGGTGTTTCTTATCAAACAGGGATGGGTCTATATCACATCCCTTGACAAGGGAGGGATACCCCTCTTTGTAAGCTGACCTGTAAAGCAAAGAGCGTCTACACACAGCGTCGATCTTCAACGTTACGAATGAAGTTGCATAGAGATCAGCACATGGGTCATTTGACAAGACTCTCAGGTGGGTAACAGAAGAAACTTTCTATTTGGCCTATCTGGGCCTCGAAAAAGGAAACCTCTGTGCCTGTCTCAGCTCTGCAGGACGTAATTAAATTATAAACGCCAAGGGTATCTCTAAACAGTAAGCCCAAGATAAGTTTTCTCTTCAAAGTATCATCAATTGCAACCTCCAGTAGGTTAAATCTCAGTAGATCAGGTGTGAAAGTTGCAGTAATTAAATTATTATGTCCCCTGGACTCTCAGCAGCCGATTCCTAGGAGACTCTGACGACTGTCAAATAAAAGGACACCTAACTAACAGACTTGTATTTTGAAAAAGCCTTTTTAATATTGCTGAGAATGCCGTAAGCTGTCACCGGTTCTTTGCAAGTGTGGGGTGTTCTTGGTAGCGTGCGGCTGGACCAAGCAAAGACACTCTACCCCAGCTGCTCACTGTCTCAGTTGCAAGCCCGGAGGCTGGCCTACCACGACTGCTATTGTGTCTAACAAATGAAGTATTCTGTAGGTAGCTTCCGGCCAAATGATCCGTCACCGCGATGCAAAAGGCAATACTATACGAAAAAGGAAAAACATAATTGATCATCGTACAGCCTTGTATTTCAACACATAATTTACGTGAAGCATTCAGATTCAGGGACGCGTGAAAACAGTCATCTTGAAGGTGTAATGCTTCAATCGTAAAAGTGAGAGTTTTACGCTTCAGTCATCTTATCCTGGAGTATCATTGTTCAGCAGTGAACGTCTGTCCAATCTTCACCTATTCCTTAAGTGATCTGCATTAGTTCCAACTCGGGTATCTTGAAGGAAATCAGGGATTTAGAAGCGTCTTGATCTACAACAGATCAACGGTGTAATCTCCCCCACAGGGTCATCTTCCCCACAGGCGCCACTAACGTCAAAGCTGAATGTAGGTCTTGGAATTGTGTTGACTGTCGTGATAGTTGCCTTGTAGAGGTATCACATACCAGACAAGTTATGCACGCGTGCCAAAACGGAGACACCGGCCCACTTCTCAATAACCAGGCATCACTCTCCCTTTGGATCATCGGTCGAGGGGATGTGAGGATCCCAGAAATCGACTCGGGACCGACCTCCCGTCACGTAGCCGTCGTGAGTTCTCCCAGCCCTTGATGACGTTCCGTCAGAATATCCAGCTTCACTAAGATGCAAGAAGGACTTGGCAGCAACAGACATCCTAATTGTGTTATCTCGTTCAAGGAGACAACTCGGCCATTGCTCGATTCATGTGGCTCCAGAAATCTATAAAAGACGTCGCTTGTCCTGCTTCAATCATCTATCATCATCACTCACAATCACACACTTCTCTCACAACCACACTATCAAACAATTATCACTTTACACTTCTGTTCTTTCAGATTCCCTCAAACCATCAACATGAAGGCCTCCGTCATCCTCACTCTCCCCGTCCTTGCCCTTGCCGCTGCCACTCCTGCCAAAGTTGAGGAGAGACAGGTTGATCCCCTTGCTTGCCTGACCAACATCCAAGGCCTCACCGACTGCATTGACCCTCGCAATCTTATCGCCAACCCCGCTGCTATCCTCAGTCTCGTCGGATGGTAAGTCACTCTCCTAAAACTTGACTTCTAATACTGTAAATACTAATGTACAATAGTCTTCCACTTCGACTTATCGGAACGGTCGCTAGCTGCCTTAGTGGTCTTCCTATTCCTGTTAAGGAATAGACTTCAGAAAGAAGAACGGCTATCCACCTCTGGGCGGACCAAGCTCAGGCATTTCAATTCTTGGAGGATCGAGTTAAGATATTAGTCATGACCTACAACCGTCGCCTTATCCTGCTAGCGGATACCTAAATTTACATTCCTTTGAGGCGATAACATTACAAACCGTGATATTGTGCTTATGGATTCACATGAATTGAAACCTTACAGCATCATTCGTGACGATATTGTACTAGCTCTAGCTAAGCTTCAAGGTTTAACCAAAATCACCTGACTTCTCCCACACCGAAGCAATGTAATACTGGAGAAATAATATACACTTACAGCTATATGTAAATGTTGATAGGAACCAGATATCCGTTCAGCCTAGATAAAACTATTCCAGTACAGTTCTAGAATTCGGTAAAGCACTTCTAATAAAGTCTAGGCCTTGACTGTTATATTCACTTTCATACTTATATCTCTGTGAGCGAGATATTTATATACAGGGGATAGATTCCATGATCCGCTGGTGTGTACTTAGGAAATTTGGTTTCGATTACTAGCTGCAAGACTTATGTTTCCAAAAAGAGCAAGCGCGCAATAGGATATTGACAGAGACTTTTCAAAGATACTATTCGAATCGCCAGAACGTACTCAGCTCCCGTTCAGCACTACTATTAAAGAAGGGTGGGACACGCTGCACATTATTCTCTGGAAACCTCTCCTTGTTGACCACCCCATCAAAAGGCGGTGGCTTTCCAAAAGTCCGTCCAGTGAAATAGTCTTGCCACTCAACAGATCGCCTTCGATCACGCTCGTCGCGTCCATATATCACAACCTGGCGGACAGTCTCCAGGCGGTAATGAAGAATATCCCTTCGAGCTGGGAAGTGCACATCAATCGATGGATATAATCTCGCAGAATCGCAGAACATCCACGCGCGCTGTCGGTATATCCTACTCTCAGGGTGTTCGAAACGAGGGAAACGGACATTCGAGAATGTGGTTGCATCCTCCACTCGATCATCTGAATCTTCCTCTCCATAAATCATACTGATCAGGAGGAGGAATGCTAGGCCACCCCTGGGCTCAGATGGCCTCGGATAGAGATCTCGTTTCTCGTGGAGGAAGTCGCCCCAGATGAGGTCCCGATCCTCATGCGAATACTCCCCGGCGATGGAACAGACCCAGTGCAGTAGAGTTGGGCTATCGTAAGGGCCTTTAGCCATATGAGTCAATAAATGGGTTAGGACGTCAAGTCCTCGACTCTCTGGCCACTTGTGCACATTGTACCATGACCATGTCCGTAGAAGATCTTGTAAGTTGGCCGACATAGAAACTGCCATGGTGTCGGGGTACAAGAGGCCCCTTGTCTTGCTATATTTGAAGAAATCAATAGGATGGCGTTTCTGCGGCCATGCCAGTCGCACAAAAAGACCACCGAACGAAGCTTGGATGTACTCGTAGACACAATGGATAGACTCATATAACCTGGAATCCATGTGTTTCCATGAAGCAACGGACTTTTCTTTCCACTCAACAACAGGCATCAAGTTTGCCAATTTAGGGTCGAATATCTTGCATAGAACCTCGTGTTTGAGAAAAGCTCGAAACAGACGATACCTCTCCAGTGATGACAAGTCATCCAAGGTGACTCTCTTTTTGGTGTTCGTATAGGTGATTTTAGGAGGATGACGGAGATATTCCATAACTGGATCCAAGGCTGTTGCCTTCCCCATATAATCTTCGATAAACAATCCCAAACGAGAAAAACGGCGATGGAGATTTGCGATAGTTGCATCGTCCCTCTCGGATGCTGGGAGATTGAGAGGGTTGGGAAGTTCCTTCGCAAGCCATCGGTTGAAGTGACGTCTCATAGCTTGGTCGTCGGTCTTTGTCGCGTCAAATCGAAGAATGCCCAATGCATCTTGGAGTAAATCATCGTTGTTGCCCGTACGTATTAATTTCGATATAAAGTTGCGTAAAAGAGCTGGTTTGTTGGCTGAACAATGGCTCAGGATTGTCGGAGAAGCTTGGATGAGGCGCCAGATAGTCGTATGTGAGTAGATGTTCTCCATGATGGAGAGGGTGATTTCCACCGGGAGCTTTTGGAAAGGGTCCATCGCGTCCATTCGTAGTCTCCTGATTAACCCTGAAGGGTGTATGTGTCGAGTGAAGACACAGAAGGAGAAATAGGTTGTGTCGAATGGAAATACAGAGGAAGATAGTGGGCTTATATAGCTTGGGGACTGTCAAAGTTTGTCTTAATTAGGTGTGACTCATTTGCATATGATCTCGACCAAGGAAGTTAAACTTTGCAGTCATCCAACATAAGCTTCGAACGACGCATCAAAGTCTGTCTTTCCTGAACTTTCAGTAGTGGTGAACAATGCAGCCGAGACGACTCATCTGCGGTGGCAGAGGATTAGTTGAGACTTGCGAAGTTATCAGTATGGTGTGGAGATAGCAGCCCTTCAGAAAATTTGACAAAGATCGAGAACGTACAGAGCAAATGGTTGTCTTGAGTATCTGAGTAATGAAGCTTCAAATGTGGAGATTTGTCGCAAACCTTAACGGTCATTCTACCGAGCGACCGCAATGCGACGAGGGCAACATGACCCGTGAACATATCTGGAAACAAGTCAAGATAAGAGCCTATCAGCAATCTATAGATTTGAGGGTCACAGGAATACTACCGCCATCACGCTGCCCGTCCCCAGTCCCCAGCAATCCCACCTTCAACCAACGTTCTTGCTAGCACTATATCTGGTGCTCAATATCGCGAGGCACGACTAGCAGAAAGTTCACAATGGGGCGAAGTCCTGGTTGAGCAAGTTCTCCAGAGAACATTCGAGCAGGCTACAGCAGACCACAAGGACGACAATTTCGTAGTCCTCCACAGCCGAAGTACTAGGCGCCCGATCCCGCTTGGTTTCAGTTTGTTCTTGGTAGGCTTTATGTGCCAGCACAATCCATGATTGGGGTGGTTGCAACCGAGAGCGTCTTTGATGTTGTCTGTAAGTTGCATCTTTAGAGGTGGCTGCTGTGAAGGCCGGCTGTCATCGTAACTTGAGTGGTTTTGTGACGTGTTGATGATAGTGGAAGGAAGAAAAAGAAAAGCTGGATAGATGAAAGTGAATAGCGCATTTTATACTCAGCTGAAACCTACCATTAGGGCAAGGTCAGGCAGAACGTCCCATGTAAGTATTGGAGTCATAATGCTTAAAAAGTGTAATTCACGATGGAAACATCATTATCAGGTGCCAGCACAATTCATCAGCCCCAATCAGTGTTCTTGCTGTACTCTTGTACAGCTGGATCTGATTCCGCAGTCCCTTGCTACTCACGCCGTTATCTTGAGTTCAGAAGGGCAATGAGACCAGGTTTCTCTAAGGTTTAGGGAACTAAAATAAAGTAGCCTAAACACTGGTCTAAGCTAGCATAAAGTAACCAAATTCTTTTATCTCTTAGGCTATGGGCGGTGAAGTGCTCCAAAGACCATGAGTAGCCGTTGGGTCTCTTCTGCTTGTCTGTTCATGGAGTACTGGGCGGCAAACACGTTGAGAGAGAAGATAGTGACGTTGTTCTTCTTATTGTTGTTGGCGGCTATTGTGAATAGTGGCAATTCTCGTACTTAGATAAAAGAAAAGGTGTAGCGGTAGCAGAAGCAATGTACTTAAATAACAGAGTGTTGTCACGTAGAATAGGAATGGGACGGATGGTAGACAGAGCTGGATAGCTACGGTGTGTTTATATACCTATAGGAAGACACGCGAATCACTCCGACTAAAGCGCCATCCTGTACTGCATATCAACAATGTCAACACCAACAACTGGTGATGCTCAATCTCTGCCTTGGAAAAAGGCCACTGCGTAGTGCACTTCGAACGCCGTGGTCCTTGATGTGCAGGCACGGGGCCGAGAGCAAAACGAGTTCCCTGCCCAAGTGTTGGTTGCCAAAGTGATGTTTACATTGACCGCCATTAGACGAAGGGCCCTGATAAAAAGATCAATGTTATCGTTGAGACATCTGCCATAGTCCAATCTCTGTTGTATTTCCCATGCAACAACGTCTTGCCCAAACAATAATTCTAGAGACCCAAAACAATATCCAAACACCAAGAAAAAGCCCAAACCCCAAAAAGCAATACAGCGCCAACAACTCATTCCATCACTCCCAGCAATCGCAACAATCCAGACGCCTGTGTCTCCTACCCTTTGGCCTCCACTTGCACTTTTGCCGCCCTCCTCTCATGATCCTCCCGGATATAGATAGTCGGGTAGGCCCAGGGGAAGCGCTCAAGGAATTCGTTCCTCTTCTTGACATCCCCTGCGACAATTATAGGCAAGCTCTTCGGCTATGCCGTGCAGCTCCTCTAGGGCTGGTTGCCCCATTGTCAGACGGTTGGTATCAACCCAACCGGCGAGATCAGCTGCCAGCCTAAGGGGTGGCTGGGTTTGGCCTCTAGTGATAGTGGCCCGAAACTGTGCCGCCTGATCTCTCTTCAGGTCGGCCTGTGTGCTGTAGGCTTTGTAAGCCAGCATCACCCGCCACCCCCGAACTCAGCTTGGACGGCTGCAGCGGCTATCGCAGCTGCGTTCTGGGCATCCTCGCCATCTGCTATAGCCTTGTCGCGTGCTCTTTGGCGAACTTGCTCAACCAGGCATGCTCCCCACTGTGGCCTTCATGGTAGTCGTGCGCGGCAATACTCTGGCTGGAACTTCCTCCACCAATACCACACCCCACTGTCTTTGCTGTGCCTGTCTGTCCAGGAGATACTGAGGGGCAGAGATGGTAAGAGTGGAGGGGATTGTGGCGGGCTAGGCTGTTGGTATGTAACTTGGCGGTGCTACTCCCTTGGCTTCCAAATGTTGGTTATCTGTCGCGCAGACAGGGGAAAAGTATAATGTCCCGGTTAGAGACTGGAGGGAGAGAGATGATAGTAACGTTGTTGTTGGCCGCCATGGTGAATAGTGGCAATAGTATCGTACCGAAGGAAAGGTTGTAGGAATGGCTGACAGCGATAAAATCAATTTCCCACAAGCGAGATCATTGTGACGGTGCCGTTGGCGTCATGGCGTTAGGTGCCTCCCTTGCCTTCATCGCGGACGCAAATAAAGGAGAGCTTCTTATCATAGCGTGTAGGAATGCGTCGGTAGGGATGGAATCCTCGGCTTCGGCGGTGTTATTGATGTCGAAGTGGAAGAGTCGTTGACGATTCAACGCCCGCGACCCCACAGCAAAGTTGCTTTCGGCTCCTATTCTTCAGCTTCTGCCAGTGTCGCCGCCGCTAACCCTTCTTGTGTTCGGCGAATTGCCAAACTCTGGTATGCATGGGGAAAACTCCCCAAGAACTCATTTCGCAGTTCAAATTCCCTGAAGGCAAAGTCAGCCAGTGATCGACCACTGTTCAAGGCGTGGCACTTACTTGCGACAGGTAAAGCCAATCTTCTTGGCTATGCCATGTAGTTCTTCAAGGGCCAAGTGCCCCAACGTGTAATGATTGTCTTGTAGCCATCCAGCAAGATCTGATGCATGCCTTGTGACAGCTTGATTGAGGCCGCTGTCGATGAGCTCTCGAAAGTTTGCCGCCTGGTCTTGTTTCAAGTCGGTTGTGCTTTATGGAAAGCGAGGTGGAAGCAAGAGGATCAATCGTTCGAATGAAACCAATGCCACGGTGTCTCCCTGCCGTTGATCGCGGGTGCAAGCAAAAGAGAGCTTCTGGTCATGGCGTACGACAACGCATCGGTATGAATGGTATCTCGGCGGTAGGATTGAAGTCGAAAACCGGCGGACAAACGCTGCGCTTCATACCCCCTGTCGCAGCTCTTGGGTAGCATCAAAATCGTGAATATTCGCGTATCGGGATCGCCGGGTATTATTGCCGACAGGAACAGGAGAAGGCGCGCTTCATGGCTAACAGGGAGGACTGGTGCTGGCATTGTCGGAGGCGACTGGGGTTTCGGCCTTCTTGGATGGGCTCGCGAATCGGGGACTCAAAGCGTGTGAGACTGGCGATGAATGAGTGAAAATGGCCAGTAAGATAGAAAACGGCGATGGCAACGGTCAGTCGTTTGACGGGTTCGATGAGCAGAATTTAATGGATGTTTGTGGAAGAAACTCTCAGCGATGGGCGTAGTCAAGTGACATATTGGTGAGGTGTTAGGATGCCCTTATATCTGTTCTGGCAGGTGCAGCCCTATCAGCTCCGGGCAGTGCCACGCTTCAATGCGACAGGAAGGTACAAGGCTTAGGTTCCGCCCCTCCTGCCCAGTTGACATCAAGGAATGGATTCCGTATCGATAAGCATCTGTTTTGACTGATAAGATATACAGCCAACGTCAACATCGATCAACGATCGTTTTGCTCCCGACAGCTGATGGTTTTGATGCCGTGACGCAAGATCCATGTTTAGGGTAAGAAGAAAAATGGTCCAAGACTTAGGATGCCGAGATTCAGTAACCTAAATGCTAGTCTAAGATAGCATAGTGACAAAGTCATTTCGTCCATTATGCAGAATGCTCTCGTTGATTCTAACATTACCCTAAAGTCCACCAACCCCAAGAATACCGAAAGCACTGACAACCCAGATCGACAAGGACAGAAGATCCTCCAGAGTAGCGGCGATGACACATGTCTCCGTAATGGTAAAACACTGGGTCAAGAGCTCGCCTCGCGTAACATGAGAGGTCAAGAAGGCTTCGGCACAATTTGTCCAAATTTCCGGAACGAACCCTAAGATCAACAAAACCCCTGAGGCGGTACTAGTCCATCCAGGGTTAATTTAGCCGCCAATTGTCGATCCAACTAAAAGTCCCAGCCACTTGGTGCTATCTCATTCTAGCGTCATGGGAAATGCTTCGAGTGGCGGTAGCTCCAATCAATTGGAGGGATAAAGTTCCATGGCTGAGAAATACTTTTGTGTTAGGCAGAGTTATGGTAAATATGGATTGCTCGGTACAGCTGTCAGAGAATGAGGGGTCGGCAATTGACTGGTGATCCTTGATGGTTAGCCTCCTTCGCTAAGAATTTAGTCCTGGTCTAACAGACCGTAGGCGATCGCTTCATTTGGATTTCAGGTCTACCGTAAGCTAACGACCGCGGAAGTACAATAACTCCGTTGCACACGCTAACAAGCGGGGATTCGTCTCCATACATCGTCCCATCTCCCTCTTTGAATGCAACTTCGCTTCCGACTGATCGGTTCGCTTCTTCTTGGCTCTCTCGACCCTCTTTGAACTCTCTTTTATCAACTTTCGCGACAGGACAATATGAGTGATTTCCCAACTGCCATTCCACGAGGATCGTGGGTCCTTGTTATTGGAGCCAGCGGCTATACTGGTAGCCACGTGGCAATTGAGTTTTTGAAGCAAGGATACAATGTGCGCGGTACGACGAGGGATTTGAGCTACGGCAATTGGCTTCTCGAGCATCCTTCTGTGAAGCCATTCGCAGACCAAGGAAAGGTGGAACTGGTCGAGGCCGACACGACAAAACCTGGAGATTTCGACGACGCAGTCAAAGGAGTCTCTGCTGTAGTTCATCTCGGAAACATCGGCGAGCTCACACCAGACCCCAACGTGGCATTCCAATCAGCTGAGGAAGCTGCTTTGTCTGTTTGTCGGTCAGCAGCCAAAGAACCCTCGATCAAACGCTTTACTCTCGCGGCTGGACTGTGGACTTCGGTTTGGTGTAAGCCTGGAGAGACGAAAACGATTAATCAGCAAACATGGAACGACGATTTAGTCAAGTTGGCTAAATCACCTCCGCCATATGAATTGAGCCGAATGCTGGCTGTTTATCTGGCCGCCAGGGTCGAAGCCGAGAAGGCGGTATGGAACTTTGTCAAGGACGAGAATTTGCCGTGGGAAGTTAATACTGTCAGCCCGTGTTGGTTATTGGGCGAGCCGTTGCATCCGAGACATTATATGACTATGCCTTTGCAGTTACTGCAGCAGTTGTATCTCGGTAAGACGGAGGCTCTCGTTGAGAACACAACAGGTAAGTCGATACGAGCATTTATGAGAAACAGGAAGCTAAGTGAATAGTTTACTACACTCACGTTTCGGATGCAGCTGTCATCTACGTGGCTGCTACAATCGATCCAGACGTGAAGGGAGACCGCATCCCCGCACTCGCCAAATTCTTCAACTGGAACAACGCCCTGGCCATATTGCGCTCGTCCTATCCCGAAGAGGACTTCGAGGAGGATTTCATTCCCGGAGACCCAGTCTTGTCGTACAACATCGAGAACAAAACCGGACCGGAGTTATTGCAGAAGTGGGCTGGAAGGAAGTGGATTGGTCTTGAGCAGGGTATCACGGAAACGATTGACTATTCTCGAAAGATTGGCAACTTGGACTGAGGAGAGCATGAGCGACAAAGACGGGAGTTTCAAAGACTAGTGAGTGGTGTGGGGATAGACATGACACTTGACGGTTGGTGATTACGACTCAGCATTGCGAGTCGCATGAACATAAGCGGAAATGATACGAATTTTCAGATGATAAATAACAAAATTTCAATTGGTAGGCACCGCAGTCGCGATAACAAGTGATTAGGCCTCTGCCGGGGCGGCCTTTGAAGGAGCCTCCACCTCTGGCTTCCTGCCGTACACAACGTAGCTAGATATTTGTCAGTAAATCAAATACAGTCGCAGTCTCCGAACACTTACATAGGAATATAAGCATGCACACTCCGATCCCGAAGCTGCTTCCTCATAGCCGAACAAAGCACCATAACCTCATCAGCCGTCCATCCCAAAAATCTCGTAAACAGCGCCAAAAGCAATCCCTCAAGCCCATTGTTCATATTAGCATACGACCACCTACCCAGCTCCTTATGATGCTTATCCTTAGGCCACTCATTAATAGGCCATCGGAGTTTCTTCTCCACAACATCTACAAAACCAGCCTTTTCAAAAAATTCTTTGTAGCGCGGGGCGAGGTCGATGGCGCGGCCGGCTTTGGCGCTGGCTTCGATGCTCAGGGCGCCGGATTTTACGAGGGCGCTGTCGGGGAGGAGGGTGTCGTCGTCGCAGGCGATTGGGTAGGTAAGATCTTGCATTTCGAGATAGCCGCCTGGTTCGAGGTTCTCGTAGGAGTTCTGGATGAACTTTTCGGTATCGGCGAAGGAACCCGTCATTGTGCGGGCGAAGATAAAGTCGAATGGTTCAGTCCAAGTCCATTCCTTTTCAAGATCATCGATTTCGAAGATACAGTTGGGTGGAACCCTGGAACTGTTAGTCTTCTGTAACTAGATAAACTTGGTGAGGAACTTACATGGTAGGTTGGATTGGGCTGAGATCAACACCGATCACCTTGGCTTCGGGGTGAGCATCGGCTAGCGTATGTTAGTAATGTTCTTGAGTGTCGAGAACAATACATCTCACCATATTCAATAGCCCAAAGACCAGTTCCAGTGCCAGCGTCAAGGACACGCTTAGCTGTACCTGAGACCTTGGGGCAGAGACCGAGCTCGCCATGGAGCGTCAGGAGCCAAAGGTTATGCTGCAAATCTGTGCCATGTTAGTAATCCTGTGGCTGATAAATGGCAGGTTGGCGTACCAAGACGGTCGCTCTCGGACTCATCGTTAGGAAAGTTGTATTCTAGTGTGTCTGTTAGCTTAGGCTCCAGAGGGTATAGGGAAAACCACTTACTTCCGGAGCTCATAGCATGGTATGTACGGCCGTTCTCCTCTTGGTATTGCAAGACACTCGATCGGAGTGATTCCAGGCTCTCGAGATCCGACTGCGATTGTTAGTTTACTGTTTCTTGTATCAAGACTGAAAGTTATCGGGTTTGAGGACTTACGCCCGAGAAGGTAGAGTCGGTATCAGCATCATCGTCAAAATTATCAGCAGCCTGCCCGCAGTTAGCACCGTCTCTCCACATATATCGGATCCAACGTACCAAAGGCTCCTGCGCGTGCTCGACCGACACCTGTTCACTCTGCACCTCAGTGGGCGCCTGCGGCTGTTCAACTTGTGCAGCCATAATGTCGTATTTTTGATTGTACCTGCAGCGATTGAATGATCAAAGTGAAAAAAATATCCACGAGAGGGGAAGACAGATGTTACATGTAAAGAAATCAGGTGATCTCATACGGAAGCTGGTTCATGTTAGGAAGGACGCACAAAAAGACCTCACGCAATGTTCATGCAGTACGGACCTGTTGGGGGACATATTTCCGATGCATCTGCCCGGCACAGCGGAGCGTGAACCAACAGTCCCGCTGCCAAGAGTCGTACTGAATCATCCTGGTAAGTATCCTCTCATAGAGAGATAGGTCCAGGAACTTCAATGAGAAGCATATTTGCCATTCAATTCTTCTGTATATATCGCTTATAATCACAGATCTGACACTTGCTGGAAATAAGAAGGAAACAATGCTTTTCTTAGCTTGAGTTTGCACGATATAGCTAGGCGACGATGTAACATCCTTCGGACACAATCCCCGTCTTTGGCTATTCCGACCACATCCCCTGCAATATCTTCGTCTGCAGACCAATTAGACCAAAATCTCGCAGTAAGCGATCTGTCAACCGAGAAGGATTCTCCCGGATGAGCTACCGGTGCAGATTTCGGGAAGTCCGTGAACCCGTGTTCCGCATTGACTGTCCACTAATGCGATGTGCTTTTTTTTACCTGATACAAAACTGTTAACATCGAAAGTGCGACCGTACACAAACTGGAAATTTTACTTTAAGCCTGTCTTTCAGCTAATAAAAGCTTAACACCCTGAATCTCGGCAAGCTCCTTCATATTGTCAATGCCCTCGGTATCTAGATCATCCACAAAGGTCTCTGAGAGATCCAGAACCGTAAGGTTTGGAAATCGACAGCCTGGTGTGGCTTCCCTCAATAGCTTAATAAAGCCATCGATGTAGGGCTTTACAGGCGGACGGTTGTGAAACCAATCTTCCACAAAATGACGTCGTCGGGGTTTGAGATACTCGATCGACTTGGGTAGCCTATCCAGAACAATAGTAATCTCGTAATGGCCGCTCTCATCACTGCTGTCATCGCCATCCGTAAAGAGACCAATCATTGGACAAGCAAGTCGTCGGAGCCGAGTACATCTTCTGTACGCCTTCTCGGCCACAGGATCTGGTATCAATGGGGGACTACTTGCGTCGTGGGGAAACAATCCTGGCATAGGGTTAAAATTCAAGTCAAGTTCCTCAAGTGTCGCATGACATGATGTAATATCCTCGACTAGTTCATCGCGGTCGGGGAAATCGAAGTATTCGTAGTCATTACAAGGCCAAAGAGTCAGCTTCTTCAAGCAACGTGGGGCGAGGAGAAGTTCAGAGAGTCCCCTGCTCTCGTCAAAAAATCCCGAGTTCATCAAGATGAGCTCCTCGAGATTCGAAATGCTGTCCAGCGCATGAAAGAAGTAGCGGATTGAGTAATTGTCGTCATCTTCGTCCGGTGATGTTTTCGTTAAATACCAAATATCCCTCAGAGGCTGTGCATCGGAGAGTCTCCATGCCACGAGAGACTTGACTTTTGGAAGATGGACAAATGGAATTATCAATACCCAGTAAATCGCGGTTTCGGGATTTCTTGGAATCACTTCGACATACTGAAGTTGTGCAAGAGGTAAATCGCTAGTACCCAAATCGTTTTCGAGAGAAATTTCATTTGCAAATCTCGAAATCCAGACATTGAAACTCTGCGGATCATCCGATTTAAGTTCAGGAATGCTCATGTTCAGGTGCGTTATTCGTTTGCACCAGGCCAAAATTGCCACAGCAAGAGCATCTTCGCAGCCACGTTTGATATCTTCTAGGAAGGCAGGCTTGTCGTACGAGATTTCGTAGTCAATATCGGGACGAAGCTCTTCAGCGAGATTGACGAGGTTAGGATCGTAGTCTGACTTTGTACTGCATTCAAATTCTGACTGCGGCCTTGGTGGTAAAGCTTGCAGCACACCAAAGTCAACAATCTTGACCATACTTCGAAGTTCGGGATGTTTTTGGAGGTGAAGCGCGAAGCACTTGATGCTTGGCTCTGGACAGTGTTTGCTGTTGGTCCATCGGTATACCAAGTAAACACGACAGAGTTTGTTGAAGTAACTGTTGGTAAGGCAGAGGTTTCGAAGGGACCTGGTATCTGTGAGGGCCAGTAACTCGCAGATGGTACTGAGTGCTGGGGTACATGCTAGTAGATCCATGGTGAGTTATCGTTCAGGTGAAACTGTCAGAGGCAAACCCGGTGTGGGATATATGGTGCGGGGTAACTACTTGTTCGACATGGGCTAACCAATTATCGCTAGTATTAGTCACCCGTAAGCGCTTTGGCATAGTCCTAGCAGCGAGAGTCTCCCATGCATTGGTTGATTTCTACTTAGTATTAGACATTATCTGCTATCCGCTCAAGCTATCTGCCCATCCCATCGAACATATCTACAACAGTCCTCCTTTGTTCATTCTTTCCATTTTCAACTTCATAGGCACCCTCGGCTCTCCTTGCCTCCATAACATTCTTCATAGTCTTCCTCTTCACCAAAGCCCTAGCACTCTGATACAATCCCTGCCCAGGCAGCGCAACTAATCCCATAGCTCCAGAAGTAACCTTAGTCCCCATATTCAAAAGCCCAATACCAACACCCTTAGCCGCACCCGCAGCACCGCCCTCCTTACCCCCTCTAATAGGCTCCATAACTATGCCACCAATACCTTCTACGATACCATGTGCAAAGTTCTTCCCAGCTGCGACACCACCGGACTTCCAATCTGTCACGGCGCCGGGGTTGTAGGCTTTGCCACCGTAAAGGTTCGGTGCATTGCGCATTCCTTCTGTGACAGCGTAGGGAAGGTCCAGAAGCATGCCTTTGGAAAAATGCTTGAAGAAGCCACCGACTCCTGACGCTGATCCTTTGAAGGCTGCAAGTGCACCATCCTGGGGATGTTTGGACTCATTTCCTGCTGAGCCTTTGGGCAGTTCCAAAGCTGCTGATCTACCGAATACACCCTCTTCTGACCCTCGCTTCGAACTGGTATTGCTTTGTACCTCGGCGTCTTTATTGTTCGATGACCGGTTCGGATCAGGTGTTGCTGGTCGAAATGCTTGTATAGGTTTGACGACGATGTCGGAAGTGGAATTTACCATTCCCATTCCAGTCGCTGCGAGCGTGGATAGGGTTGCGGTTACAGGATCCCATCGTCGGTTTTCGATGTGAACTGGTTGAGATTGGTACCTGAGATTGTCAGTACGTGATATCCTACACAAGTGGCTGTACTTACGGCTTCAAATGATTCCAAGCGACTTTACCTTCGCCAACAAGTATCTCAGCTGCTGTCTTCGACAACTTCATAGACTTTCCCTTGCGCTCATACAACCATACGGCAGGCAAATTGGACAAAACGTCGCATCGCATGTTGCTCAAAGGCAAATTGGCGTGAAACGAAGCAACAGCGCGTCGGACACCAGATTCGCTGACCATTTTATCTGCGATTTGTTGAGCAGCCATAGATGCGTCAGGCGTGAGACAGAAGCGAATGGCGACCTCGAGATTCTGACTGTTGAGTTGTTTAAATGGGATTGGGGCTGGACCTGCACCGCTGGTATGAACCATGTTACCCCAAAATGGTTGGCTGACCCTTGTTAGCAGTGTATATAATACTGGTAGTAGATAAACTTACTCTCCAAAGAATGGCACAATTGTCGTCGGTTTCGCATTTACCAGCCCGCAAGCTGTAGTACCAGCTCCTCCATGGTGAACAACCGCAGTAACATGCTGGAACAGCCACTCATGAGGACAATCACCGAGAAAGAATACCTGTTCGTCCCCCGGTGAATTACCACCAAGGTTACTCCATCCTCGTGAGACAATTGCGCGTGTACCAGCTGTACGAACAGCCTCCAGGATCGTCGCAGTGAGTTTTTCTGGGTCGTCGATTACGATGCTGCCGAAGCCGATGTAGACTGGAGGCGGGCCGCTGGAGAGGAATTTGGCTAGGGCATCTTCGGGTTTGTAGTCCGGTGCTTCGCGGAAAAAGAAGCCACAAACATCTGTACATGGTTAGATAAGAGGTATGGGCATGAGGCTGATGAGCGTACCGATATTTTCAGGCCAGTCGGACGGTTTTGGCACTAAGGCTGGTGACCAGCAATACGTAACGGGAACTCGCAATGTCTCCGTCAAACAAGGTCCTTCACTGAAGGGAATCGGCTCCAGATCGATGGTTCCTCTCCAAGCGTTGATAATGTCGCCAAGCCTATCAAACCATTAGCACGGACTTAGATATTCCCTTTGCTAACATACCCTTGCCAAGTCATCCATTCAACCAAAGAATACGACACATAATTCGCCGCACTCGCAGACATATCACTTCCATTGGCCCTCAAATTCGCAAGAGGATGACAGAATTCCCGTGTACTCGTCCAAGGCATCGTAAACATAAGATGTAACGGGATACCAAGAGCTTGCGCGCAGTGAATATGAGCAAAGCTAGGCGGATTCGCGATAATCGCATCTGCGACAAAAGGCCTGCCGGATATTTCATCGGGCTCAACACAGGATTTCCAGCACCTGTGAAGCATTTCATCGACCATTTTTCGTTTCCGTTGGATTTCTCCGCTGCGTAGTGTTTTCATGCTGGGGAATAAACCGGGATTTTTGACCATGTACGCCATCAACCTGTTGTCACTGTTAGCTTGTCTCACTCGATTTCCCAACACTAAAACTCACTCAGCTGGATCACCACCAATTGAAAAGAACTCAAGACCAGAGTCTCTCACGAATTTATCGAATTGGCCGTGCGTCGCAAGGCGCACGCGATGACCATGACGCTG
Source organism: Fusarium sp. S19/10 (assembly GCA_019054715.1). Classification (NCBI taxonomy): domain Eukaryota; kingdom Fungi; phylum Ascomycota; class Sordariomycetes; order Hypocreales; family Nectriaceae; genus Fusarium; species Fusarium sp. S19/10. Next base: position 283,314 of record JAHKNZ010000028.1, on the reverse strand, counting down.
CAATTCTGACCCAAGGGCAATAAATGGCTGTACATCTCCGCGACTGCCGACGACTTGAATGACGATGTTTAGTCGAATGCTGGTTTCGCTGGTTTCTGTGTACTCTGGTGGTTCGGTCGGGAGTTGTACGGGTTTTTCGATGGGGACTAGTCGGGAGAGGCGACGGGCTATGCGGGAGCTGAGGTCAATGTCGATTCGGCCATCGTCTGTCGCGAGGTCAGTTTATTGCTACGGGAATTGGGCTGTTCAAAGGCGCACCTCGACCAGTTGTGGTTGCTTCCAATTCTGCCAACGCTTCATATGGTGGGGGGACATTCTGCAATTGAGTGTCGTTTTCGCCGTTTGCCGCCATCTCAAAGTATCTCGTCTGGCGATTCTGTTGACTATCATTTGGGGAAGACATGTTGTGTGTTGTACGCAAGGATGAAGAGGAATAGGAAAATCTGGAGCCAAGAGATGCCGTCTCTCTATATTAATGAAAATCTTTGACAGTCTAGTGCACTCGTTTCATTTTTAGCATGATCTAAACGTTGATGAGGCAGTGTTTGGCGTCGCCGAAAATCTGAGATACGCGTATTGGACGTTTTAGCTCGACACTAAGTTAGAGTTAGAGCTGATTTAGCGGCTATGCTTGACTCGTCACTGTACTAGCGACTAAGATGAAGTCTATCCGCGTACAGATAGCCCCACCTGTCCAATGTTTGTTCATCCGCGTAAAGAACACAGCCGTATTACGACTCAGATATCAACAAACAAATTCATAAAGTACTACTTAATCCCCAGATCGGAAAAAATACATTAAGCTTATTCAATCTCTCCTCCTCATTATTCTGTTGCCATATTCTTCAACCCTGCTCCTACGCTGTTCCATCACGACTTCTCTGCACCGCAACAACCATGTTCGCCAAAGTGAAGGAATTCTTCCAGAGCCACTTCTTCGATGCCCAATGGAAGGGCAAAGTCTTTGCAGCTCAAGTCGGTGTCACAACACTTGCATTCATACTAGGTATTGCGAAACTTGCAACACGGCCGAGCAATATACCGATGAATAGGATGGACATCATGGCAATTACAATGGTATGTCACCGCAATCTCTTCGAGTGGACATCAACTAACAGATCTGGTATAGAGCATCAAATCATTCTTCTTCCTAGCCTACGAATTCTCAACAGAGAAGATAGATCGCTTCAAACGGTTCGGGAGTCTGAAAGCTTATGCTATTCTCAACACACTTGACATCTTATTCTGGATGGTTGTCATGGGCTTGACATTTTCTGGGGTCAGCAGAATATGTGTAGGCGCCAATTGCGGAATTGGAGTTTGTGTCGCGCTTGTAGCCTTGTTGAACGCGTATGTTGCCCCATCCTATCTCTAGTGGACTGGACTAACAAAACTTTAGGTTCGTTCATTTCTGGGCTGCCGTTATAAGTTGGAAGAACCACAGATATTTTAAGAGTTATGGCGTGAAGCGCGGTACAGGTGCCCCGCAGGCTAAGAGCACCTACAATCTCGGTGGTGGGGTCCAAAGTGTTTGAATGGGAAAGACCTGATGCATGTGATTGGACGAGCTCCAGACTCCAACAAGGGGACCAGATATGACACTTCTAAAAACAGCTTAGCATAGTGCTTAGGGGGCAGTCCTTATAACAGTGCAGATTTACTTTAGCTGGCGGCAAGAAGCTGAAATATTGGCAAGCTGAAACGCCGCTGATAAGCCACATAAAGGTGTTTAGTTCCGATTTGTTAAGAAGGCGGGGTAGTAAGACAACTTGAAAGCCACTGGCTTAATGCAGCCAAGTTTGAAAGGTGACTACTGTGCATATGGCCTAGGGCTTGAAAGTATGAACTCAGGGTATATGATACCTGTGAATCCCACGCTAGGAGTCTTCATTCCCGCCTCAGTTTCGACAAAACCCGGAGCCGTGACTTAACAATACCCTCCTCTACACAAAGACGTCTATATTTCATCGCTTTTTGTTCTATGAGATGAATATTTCCACGCCCCCTCGTCCTCTTCAACATGTCAAAACAGGCGATTTCTCCGAATCATTTGCACAGGAGGCAGCTGACCGCCGGAAGGCGTACACGCGTGCACGTTCAGGCTATGAGAGCCATGGACCTCAAGAGAAATTCCTGCCCTTTTCGCGACGTCAAGGACGTGACGTTGAGGAAATTCTCTCTGACAGAAAAAGTCATGATGTAAGCACTAATCCCATATCTCGTCAAATGATTTTTCACTGTTAATATGAATGCAGGTAGAGGAGCGCAAATGGATTGCTAACTCATTTCGCCTCTCGTGTTACCGCAAGCCTCACAAGAAGAATGAACAAATGCTCATATTAGGTACCGAGGCCGAAGGCCAGTCGCAGAAAATGACAGACAAAGATCTTCGATGGATGTAAGAAATTCTTCAAGTTTTCTAAGATTAAAGAAAGCGTGAACACTTGTCTAATCGGAAATCAAAAGAGAAACACCTGCCGAATCAAATCCTTTTAGGTCTTTCACTGTAAGCATGTATTATATCAATGACTGACGGACCGGAGCGGATCTACTGACACGAAGACTTGGAAACATTAGGCTACTCTGTTAGCTGACCTCGCTTCAACGGCCGATGTCGCTCTTTCGGCGGAAGATAGGGAGGACATCGGCCAATGGCTTCTGGGGTTAGAGACGAATGCAACACGCGAGGTGTTTAATGGACGTGTTATGGAACCTCTCGAGAGTCATCTGACGCTCCAGGATCCCGACTCAAATACCATTATTAGTTGCGCTTTCTTCTGTTTCCCTTATATTCGATATGGCGGCAAATGCCCTCAAGAAACCGGCGCTTCAACACTTTCCACACGGCCATTGGTTCAAGCACTATATAGAAGTGAATCGCCACTCGAACGAGAACTACAGCAAGCTTCAGTAAAGTTCAGGGGCTCCGCAGAAGTCATGCATGTATCTCAGTTTTGGGGTTTCATCATGAATAATAGTATGAAACGAGGAACATAACTGCTAAAGGACTAGAGCTAACTGAGGGGTACTTATAGACTACTTTGCTAGTTTCAGTCCAAGTCAAGTACACTCACGCCTAGGAAGCTCCATTACGACGCTTCCTCTGGAGCGCTTCCCACCGTCCTTCCGGCTTCACCTATATGGCGATTTAGACTTTCTTGTGTATTGGGAAGAGTGCCCTACTTGGTTTGTAAGTCTACGAGACTTCAATATACAACTCATAACTAAGGGAATACAGCGATTTCTTGCGATAGTTCATCGGATTTACTCGAACCTGCTTCAGATGCACGTAGACGTTGAACTGTGCACATATCATTCTCATCCCCCACATGAGACCATAGACGCTCATCAATGGCCTACAGTCATTGCAAAGCCTCACCCAACCGTCTTTGATATATTTGTCGAACTTCCAGTGGAAACTCCTGAACAGTCCAGCGTGAGTCATGGTACCGGTAGCTTATCCACGAGACGCTACGGTCCAGCTCTGGACGCATTCGGTATCTCCTGGCAAACAGATGCGCAATCGTACTATCGAGATGGCATCGTCATTTATTCTCTCATTAGAGATCACCTTGAAAGCCAGATTCGTGATTACACAGAACTACGAAGCCGTCTACACAAGAAACAAATATCAACAACAGATCAGGATTTCCCTCCTCTTCCGCCTCTAGGCCGCCCTCGATCCCCAAAATCTCCATTGTATGTAAAGGACAAAGAGGACCGCTATAGACAAGGCCCTTTCGAAGAGGTTCGATATGCAAGGAGGTATCAACACGACAGTGACAAGAGGGACGAAAGTGACGATGGGAGCGTCACCCGCTATTCTAATCGTAAGCCATGTTCATGGCCACTATGCTTTGGAGAGTCTACGAGATCAAAGACGATCAGATTTTGGTCTCCTCGAATTACACCGTCCACGCACGGGGAAACTCTTGGAAACAATACGAATGCTCCGCAAGCTACAATGAACCCAGCAACGCAACCTCAAGGCAAAGCAACTCCCCAGGAAAGTTTTGACCCGTCGGTTCGATCTGTCGAAAGATCATGTTATCTCGGATGGAAAGTTCGACCCGATAGCTCAAAGGCTCCCCAACAGGGAAAAGCACGATCAGTCCGATTAAAGTCTGATCAGCAGAATACACACTCTAAGCGTGCCCGAGCCCCAGTAGATAGCTCTTGGAGCTCAGCTGATGGCACTGATGAGTTGACGCCGTTAACTATGATGCACAGAGACCTCACCAACAAGAATGAGAATGGAAACGATGTATATATCAGCCAAACTTCAGCAACGCTAAAGGACGTCCAGAACCACCTGCGCCTGCTGGATGATTCTGTACCACTCTATGTGCGAGATCTCGTGCGATCGGCAACTCATCTCTTGAGTCATTTCGTTGAAGCGGGGCTTGGCGGTGAAGTAGAAATGAAGCTTTGCGGCTGCTTATTTTGGATCCTAAAGGTTGGTCTCAAATCCACATGATGTTCTTATTTTAATATTGAAGACTAACTTTCAGTAGAAGTGTCAAGACTATAACCCTACGAAGGCTCAAATGTCGGTTGTGGAATGGGCTGCGCATCGAACCTCATCCATGCTTGACTGTTCTTTGTCAATCAAAGCTGGAGCTCTGGGCGGCAATGACCGCTTGTTTCTCTTGGAGTCATTAGTGGACTCTTTTAAATTCCTTGTCCTCGCCTTTTGTCTTCTTAATGATTATCTTCACCTTTCCCCGGAGAATCCAAAGAGTACCAACGATAGAGAACCGAGATCTACAACCGAAGAGCCAACTAGTCCATCAGCGGATGATTCGGGCAGGGACTATGATGAGAGTGATTCAGCGTCCGATGACAGCGACTATGATCTTATCATTCGACTACCATCTGCCAAATTGCAACCAACTCGTCGGCCGTTAGTTCGTCCCGTGTCGACGCCGCAAGCTATAGAAAAGGAGTTCAATGCAGCCGGGAAGTCTTTTCTCAAAGCAAAAGAAGAAGTAATTTTTCTTCTAGACTCCGATAAACAGAAAGACCTAGAAGAGTATCCAACAGTGGGCGCAGATCAGCTAATCGTTGCTGTGCTGAAGTTTCTCGCAAAAGGGGATACAGGCACGGTGACTCCGGCAGAGTTATACCGGGAATACTGCTCCGAACTGGTGAGAGACATATTCAAAACTACTTTTGATTGCGATGCAAGACATTCTAATCTTTTTAATTTACAGAGGCTCGCTGTACGGGATGCGCCAAAACGATTACTACTCGACGATCTCGACCGAGTCGAAGAGGAACTAGATGTTCTTATCATCACTACACAACAGCAGCAAGACTTGCTTTATTCCCTCCAGCGTCATCTTCACTTCCGCACTTGGACGGGTATTGAGAGCTGGGGTTCTGCTCTCAAATCGATAGAGACTGAGTCAATGGACAAAATAGACTCATATCAGGATCTTAAAGTAAGAATAGAATCGATGAGAAAGCAAGTGAGTTAAAGCTCCGAAAAACTCTCAGGTTAGTCTTGTATATATTAACCGTTGACTCTACAGGTACTGAGGCAGATTGAAGTTAAACAAGATGGAAACAATAAAGCAATTCTGATCTTTACTATTGTAACAGTTGTTTTTCTTCCTCTTTCATTTGTATCCAGTTTCTTTGGTATGAATACCGCTGACATTCGAGATATGGACTATTCGCAGTCTTTATTTTGGGCGGTTTCGATTCCGGTCACTGTTATCATTGTCAGTCTTGCCATGGGCATCGCATATCAGGGGAGCAGGATTAAGGAAAGACTATCACGCGCGGTATAATAAAGCAACGTTCCCCAGATTGTTTTTATTTATCTACTAAAATGAAGGCATTAGACTTTAGTCTCATCAGATCAGATGTGACAAAATCAAACGTGTTGTCGACTTTCTGTGGACGTTTACAGATCTTTTAGCAAATGTAAACCAGCAGCAAATCAGCCCTTTCAATGAGTGATTTCTTGAATTTCTAGAATAACAAAATATAGTTAGACTCGACAACGCTCTTGTTCATTTATAACAAAGCCTTGCAGGCAGGTTCGGTCCATGATGTCGTGGATGCAGTGAACACCCTGGCGCCTACCCTACACCTCACTTCAGACATGGTAATCATAGCTTGCACGTACCCTGAGACATACCACCAGCTCCAACTTCATAGAGGGAGAATCACCTTCATAATAACTTATGTACTAGGGATACTAGGGCTTTAGATACCAAAGATCTGAAATTGATACTTGCAACCACAAACTGCAACATTTCACTGTCTGTCCTGGCGTTGTGTTCCCAGGCCAGCACAGTCAATATTGGCTTATGGCTTGCTCTAGCTCAAGTTGGCTGACCACTAGCATCTTCAGCCGCACGTTGTGCATTCAAATGTACGCCATCGCCACCACCATATTTCCCGTTAATGCCATAAATCGACTCATCTAGATGCCCTGTGCCCAGAAAGGAATTTCGCCTCCCAAAAAGGATCAATTTCTCCGCCCCGTTGTCGTTTGAGTGACTGTTTTGAAGTGTATCTCCGTTGAAAGGCGGAGTCTTACATACCAGCTAGCTGAGGCTGAATTAAGTTTATTTCTTAGACTCGGGGACTGCCAATGAGCGGGTCGGGGGATGAGTCGACAGTCAATGAATCAAAGACGTGGCTTGCGCTAGGGGGTCCAGCCCCAAATCGTTTCCAGCCCTAAGCATTCTCGACTCCGGATGGGTTTGTTGCCGTGGATTGAGGGGAGAGTACATAAGGGAATTAGAAATTCCCGCCATCTTAAGGTCTTTTCGTCCCAGCCCTCTCTTTTCATCTTTTCAGCACAGATATCCAAAAAGTCGGACCATGCACATGACAATGCTCTTCGGAGGAGGCATGCTCCTCGGTATGATGGCGGCTGTCAACGCCATGGAAACAGGCCATGCTAGAGGAATGCCAGCGGCGAGCATGCCAATGATCACAGCTGACCCAATGGACTTCCTCGATCAAGTGCAAGAGCTCCGAAGACGCGAACTGCATGCAAGACAGGAGGTCTCATCCGCAGTCGATTTGACCATTACCCTCGCGCCGGATGCAACCTGTGGATACCTCTCAGGTGAATTTGAGGTGCCAATTACCTGCACCAACGAAGAGCAATGCGCGTGGGCACAAATTGGGGACAAGGTAGGGGACGCGGGTGTTATCAGATGTGGAACGGAGTTGAGGGTTGAGTGCTTTGAGTCGTCCAAGGCTGTCGATACTGAGCTTTGCGATGATATTTGTCAGAGCGGGTTTTTGACCTTGCGATGGTAAGATGAATCCTACGGGCATGTTATAGCCATGCACTGACTAACCTCCTCATAGCACCGATACCGACACGCCACACTGCCGTACATACGCCTTCCCCAACGGTGTGTATGACTACAGATGTGCTTCTACATCCGTGGAGTCAGTACAAAGCGTAGAACACATCTACGAGGGCCAGCTGGATCGCGAATTTACTACAAAAACCACCAGACAAGGAAGCATGACCGAAAGCGCAACCGGAATTACTCAGTCAGAAAAATCAGGCAACGGAAAATCGAAAGAAACTGATGAATCCTCCACAGTCACGGGAGTGGCTGCACCAACAAGCCCATCGTCCAACGACAACGAAGATAAAAAGAGCTCGGTACCCCTCGGAGCCATCATAGGCGGCGCAATAGGAGGCGTGGCTTTGATCGGCGCAATCATGCTGGGCATATTCTTCATGGTTCGACGAAAGAGGAACAAGAATACACCTGCACCTACAGAGGGCCCAATCAACCCACCAACCATGAGCTTCGCTCCTCAAACCTTTCCTTCTCAAAACATGAATGCGGGTATGCTTGATTCCAAGATGGTGGGTTCGCCCCATGAACATAGGGTCTCTATTGTTTCTCCGTTGGGATCGCCTGGTTGGGGTGGACCGGTCTCGCCGCCGCCTGTGTATGAAGCGCCGGCGCACGAGGCGCAGCAGGTTCATGAAATGGGGGATTCTAGTGTGACGAGGTAAAATGCATTTTGGCATGGCATGTCTTTTGGAGTATGGTAAAGGTTTAATTGCAGGCGAAACGGGTCATTTTTACTAGCATTACAAGAACTTCATTTCTTTTCTCTGATTCTTCAAGCCAATGACTGTCCCGTTTGACCAGTTAAATATGCATTTGAGTATATGTATCAAAACGAGCATTCATATGAGAGACCGCGGCAGCCTAGACAACCCCACTTCTTCCCAGCTCAAGTCATGATAAAAACATCCGAGCGTCTCCTTCGTATTCTACTTCTGTTGTTACTCTCACAAACTTATCTCTTTCACTTATTTGCCATCGTATCGATATCATACACTGTCAGCTTGTAAGTCCAGGTGTCGAATATCAGTATTTCTTATGCTCTGATAGGGTGTACTAATCTCACAGACCAACATGAGCCTCGACTACAAGATGGTGGAGCAGCTCTTCCTCGACCTCCCCGCCGACCGAGTCATTCTTCATGGTGACGGTATACAGGCTGTTGAGCCATGGGCAACCCAGTATGTCGATGCAATTAAAGATACAAGATACGGCGATGCCATCTGGGCGCGATACCACATGTTTGGAGAAGTATCAAATGGTATGATCGAAGGATTGACTGTCATCGAGAGTATTACTCAAGATGCCATGGGATACAAGAAGCATGCACCGGAGCAGTACGCCGAGGCTGTATCTTTCTACAAGGGCAATAGCAGTGCAGATGGTCATACAAATGTGATTGAGATTATCATGCGCGTCGATGTAGAGGATCTGACTGGGAAATACATCCCTGAGGATGGTTAGAGAGTCTATGGTAGTTGCACGTATCGTCGATGAAATGTATTATTCTATGAATTTGCTTTTGTCAAAACCTCAATAGGCAATATCAACGAACCTCTCGAATAGCTGCTCAAGAGTTTGCCATGAAAAGTTTGGCTTCGGATGTCACGGCACTTCGGTTAGTCGGCATTTGGGCAGCGGCGCAGCTCTTCATTGGAATAGGCAGGGATAACAAGGATCAACCAACTGAACTCAAATTATACGAGCATGCAACGCTCACTGCGGCAGTTGGTCAGCTCATGCTCTCGGCGACTTCCAGTCCAGACTTCACGAGGCCAAAGGACGGGGTCTGAGCCCTTCATTATAATGGTGGAAGTAACGTATCGGACACCCAGTGACTTTACTAAAGCAAGTCCGGAGTCCGACCGGGAGACAACGGTCAGGGATATAAGTGACTGAACCAACACAACTTTTGAACCAACAGCATAATACGGCTACATCGGAGTAAAGTGAGACGATGACTATGCGTGGTATAAAATCATGAGAAATCTCTCTGCAAAGAACTGTTCCCTACATCATTCAATAAAGAAACCTGATAAATTAATTAATTACCCTTACCAACATGGCCATCTCTTACTTTCTGCTGTTTGTCGCGCTCTCAGCTTTGCACGGTCTCATTGGAGTGACTGCCAGCACAAATGAGACAGGCCTTGTTGAGCAACTGTTCCTCGACGTTTCTATATACGATGTTGTCAATTCAGTCAATGGAATTCCCTCAAATGAACCATGGACCAGTCAATACGTTGACGCTGTTCAAGAAAGACGTTTTGGCGACGCTATCTGGGCACGATACCACATGATGGGAGAGGTCACGAATGGTATTGTAGGAGATACCAACCTGACCGTTCTCGAGAGCATCGAGGAAGATGCTGTGGGATACAAGACCCATGCACCTGAACAATTTGCAAATGCCCTATCCATTTACGCAAACACAAGCAGCGAGGATACAAAGCAAGATATCCTGGACCTCATTTCAAACGTCAAAGCTCTTGATGTAACCAACACAGAGGCTCGAACGACATACAGCATCAAGTGTAGCGGAGATCACCTTGCATTCCGATCCAGCTGTTATCAGGTTCTCGACCACATGTCCCAAGAGAAAAGACTGATCGGAGATCGAAGACAACTCTACCGCTATAATTCCTGCGTGTTGAGGGTTGGTCCCTATAATAGAGGGGCTGACCTGACCTACAACACGGCCCATGCTGTTGCCCGTCTTATTGAAGAGCAATGTGCACGAGTGCCGCCATGCTGCAATAGTGTGAAGGTATCGGGTTCCTCGCCAAAGAACTCTGGGCATCGCAAGATCTGTCTCAGTAGCAAGACGACAGGTTGCTATTGAGCTGATGGCAAGACATTCAAACCTGATTATATGCAAAGCGGGATACAGATGTATGGACAGGACTGAGTATCGTAAAGTTCATGGAGATGTATTGACTTTTTCTTGTACTTATTAGCGGGAAAGAGACTGTAGCCTTCGATGCTTCATACCTGTACATCCCGAGCATGGCTAGAGATACCAGATAATTATATGTATTGTCATCGAAACCCACGTATCCATTAGCTCCCAGATTAACAGGCTCTTCCCAAGCCTTCTCCTCAGAGCCCGTGTCTTTCTTTAGCTCGAAGCCTCCTCCCCAAGCAACGAGCTTCTTTGGCAACCCCAATCTACTTCACCGAACTTGCAAGCTTGATTCCAAAATCGATGAAATTCTTGGTGAACTCCATACTTGCGTCTGAATCTGACTCCCCCCTCTCCCTTTCCCACTTCTTCAAGATGTCGGTCACTTTATCCAGCTCTTCCCATACTTGGATAAACTTATTCGATGTCTGTGAGCCCAGACTCTCGAAGGCACCTTTCATCGCATCCCGCTTCATGATGTCCTTCAAGCGCTCGGTAGGAATGGCAGGTATGACATTCTGGTTGCGGTTCGCTATCTTGATTCGGAGAATGCTGGCCTTAAGACAGTAGAGTATCATGGCAGCGAGTCCAGCACCAAGCGCCGTGGCAACGCTGGAGCCTGTATGTTCTGTCATACCCTTGTCTTGGGTTGCTTTGCTTCTGATTTGATCCTGGTTCACATGTACGCCGGGCAAGATGAAGGTTATATCTTCGGGCGTCCAGCTGAATACGGTACCATCGGAATTAGCTGCCCCAATGCGGAAGAATTTCTTGGGAAACGGAGCGCTCGGGTAGTCGGCTCCTGTAAATTTCCCCTTGTCGGGTGCAGAACAAAACATCAGGACGTTCTGACTTATGGCCTTTTGTAGAACGTTATGTACTATATAGAATGTTAGAACGACTAAAGCCTTCAAACAAATTATGCATATTTTTGTTATTCACTTACGATTCGTTTTCACAGGGTCCTCGTTCGTTCGGCCCGTCATCGGCAAGGTCCACGACATGGAAATGATATCTGCTTTCTTGTCCAAGGCTGCCTGGATTGCCTAAGATCTGTTAATATCGGTGAAGATACTAGTAAGATGGAAGGGAATACTTACACGTGCTGCATAGTCGGCATGGATAGTGAAGTTTCCATTAGGGTCGCCATAGGTCTTGAGACGTATCGGGTATATCTCAGCCATTGGGCAAACACGCAGTATCATACGAGCCATTGTTGTACCGTGGCCTTTGGCGGATAAGAACGGTGAGTTGACTCTCTCGTCATGGAAATCAAAGCTTTTCCCTTCAAGGACTTGGTTCGGGTGGTCAATCTCAAACTTGTTGACGCCATCGTCGATCAACGCTATGGTCACCGGCTTCTCAACCCGCTCGGCGGTTCCCATGTTTTGGTTCATATCTCCGAACTTCTTGGCTGTACTATCCCAGAATGTTTTCATGACAGAAGCAAATTCCTCAACAGAGCTCAGCCACTGATGGGCATTGATTCCTTTCTCAGGAGTAAGAGAGCTTGTGGGAAGCACGCCATGCGGCGTCACTCCTTGTTGAACGCCAGTGGTTGGATCTACCAAGTTTACTCGGATGTAGCCTAACGGCGAGCCTTCAAAGGGCACCTCTCGGGGATCATCTTCGCCTGTAAGAGATTGGCGGTTCTTGTTGAGCCTGGCCTCGAAGTCTCTGATCTTATTGTTGATCCATTCCTCACTGTCACAAATCTTCACCACGATCAGTATACGAAATAGAGTAAGAGCAGCTGCGACGAAAGGAAACGTACCATGTGGGGTGGCGGCCGAACAATCTCAACTTCTTGAAGAAATCGCATTTTCGGCAGAGCATCCTCATCACTCCAAGCCCGAAGGACAGCGTTACTGCCGCTCCATACCAGAGTCAGCTTTCTCATCTGCGATTCTATAACCGTGTCATTGTCACCCGGGCCTTCAGTAGATGGCTCTTCCCTCTGGCTGCCGATGTGCAATATTGTTTCCGGGTCTAAATCCGTCTTCTTCCAGTCCAGATGCTCAATAACAAACCTTCCTAAAGCTTCCTGTATAGTCTGATCCCCATGAACTCCCCGACCCACGTCCATTGGTTCTTCCACAGACAGTTTAATGATATGCCGCACGCCCTTTGCATAAAGCCAGTCAAGAAAGTATTTGATGTCCTTGCGACCAACCGGTGATTTCGTAGATCCTTTCTCAGCTGCTTCTTTTTCTGCCGGGGTGAGCTTATCATTAACCTTGACGTATGGGAACGTGGCATATTGTAGCACAGGATCGAATTTATACCCTCGTGATGGGTCTGCACCAAATCTTCGCTTGAAGTCTTTCCAGGAAATATCGGATGGCGAACCGAAGTAATCAAAGCCTGTTTGAATGTCTTATCACACATGTCAGCAGGGCTCATAGCATGTGCCTCGTCGTTGCTCTTACCATTTGTGTTATTACCGTACAGAAAAAACATGACCATCTCAGGGTTGCGTGTCCTCATATAGTACAGCTTAAGCTTCTGCAGGATCTTGTTGGAGTTGTTGATATGCTTGCGAGTTTTCTCCGTTGAAGCTAACTGCTTTGCAGCTGAGTTCCCGTTATCAGGGTCTTCCACCTTGACACGGCCTGTATTACTCCGTCTGATACCAGTGTTCGGAGCGGTTTCCCTTTGGCGGATAGGATCGGTAAATACGACGTGGGTTGATTCGTCTCTATCGGTTGTTCTGCCCTGGCGGTACGGACTTGAGGGTCGGCGAGCACTTTCGTCGTTCTCAATTGGGTTGTAGTCTTTGACGGACACATCGTCTCTATTAAGTCTCGCCTGCTCTTCCTCTTTCTTCTTCTGTCTCAGTTGCTCTTTTTCTTGAGTGGCAGTCAATGCTTGACCTTTCCGACCGGAACTCTCTCTTTCACGGTCTCCTGGTATCTTGAGTGTCGCTTGGGGTTTTGGTTCTCTTGTCCTGGTGGGTAGTCTTAGATCCCGAGGAGGCAGTCTATCCCCTGTTCTCGGAGAATCAGCGGTATCTGGGTCTGCCTTCGAGAGGGATTTGGATCTAATCATCAGTTCCCAACTCTTTCTCGTATTCTCATGTTCTTGAAATACCGAGACGCCATCTTTATCGCACATATCAAGAAAGGTCTTTGCTGACTTGGTCTTGTTTAACCTCTCAACAGAATCTTTCTGAATGAGCATTTCGATGAGTTCCACTCTTTGCTGATTACACCTTTTGAATTGAACTGCATGGTGCATCGGCGTCTTCTGCATATTGTCTCCAATACTGAGAGTTTCGTTTGTGGCGTGTTCCATCAATAGCTTCAGCGATTTCCAGTTGAGCTTCTCACCAAATGCAGCATGAAGTGCTGTTTCCGTCCCATCGTGAGGACGCGACAAGGCATCGTTGAGACATTTGATCGCGTTTGGCTGATCTTCGTGTTCGACGCATGAGGTTATCATATATTCTAGCAGGCGGTCCTGGCAGAACCTAATAGCCATCAAGATTGGTGTCTTCTTGTCCTTGTTCGAGACCGCAACGAGATCTGGAGCCTGCTCTACCAATGCCCTGGCGAGAAGCTCCACATCCTCTGGTATTAGACGATTGTGCTGAACCACTTCGACTAGCACGTGTAGGATGGTGCCCGCCTGGACATTGCATTGACGGGTGACATCCCCGAATCGATGGAGGAAGTCGGCAACTTGTCCTTGAGTTGTGAATTTTTTTTGGTTTCTTATTGTTTCACCGGCCTCTTTCAGACGATTCTCCCAGGTTGTGTCTGGGTGCTGAAAGTGGAAATTGTGATCGATGTCGTCGTCAAGCTCGTCTTCAGCCAAATCAAATTCAGCATCGGGCAAATCCTGATAGCTTGGTTCTAAGACAGCCGTCATCTTCTTCGTTGGAATTGTTCTTGTTTTTTTTTGTTTTTGTTTTTGTCGAGTGATTCGTAACGATGTGGAGGAAGGTTGCCTAAGATGTTCACTCAAACGAGGCTCTGTGAATGTGACCAGGTTCTGAAGAACCGGTTTGGGCGCTTACATGCAGATACCCCGCAGGAGCTGAAGGAATATCACACAGTGTGAGCTGACAAATGCGCTTGGGAGCCTGGCCAAGACCAGATGCGTGAATTAAAATCCCAGACACATATCTTTACGTGGATGCAGCTGATCAAATACCGTTCCTCGGTCTATTAACCACTTCTTCAAACGCTAATTTCACTATGTCGGCCTCAGAAGAAGACAACGCGTCGTTTGAGCGAGATGGAAAAGAATGCGTGAACGTGGAAATGTACGAGACTGGGGAGGGCGGATTCCACGTCTTCAATCTTGCGCCAAATCATTACCATCGGCAAGAAGCTCTTGAACGCACCGGTGCAGTTGAAATCACTGGTTATCTCGACAAGGTTATCCATGGAACCATCAGCCCCACCGAATATGGGTCCATCATCGTTATGCAGTGGTTTTTCCAACCCGGCCGAGGACGTCGTATTTCCGAAGCCACTATCAATTTACTGTTTGAACCTCAGTCAAGTGATAGCGATACCGAGCTCGAGGTCAGAGATATATCATTCGAAGGCACCTACAGCTTGATGCCTACAACGCAAGAAACCGCTACCACTAGGGGTTTAGAGGCTACCGCCGGCGTGCAGCAAGTTGCTCAGGCCGGCTTGACTGCAAAGTGGGAAAAGACAACTACAACAACCACATCTGACTCGATCACTCTCAGCGGCGGGAAGCGTCTTGTCAAAAATACGCCTCCCAAGCGCATCGCCAAATGGGAGCTTCATGAAAATCAGTCGCAACCCCAAGGGATTCCAGGCATGCTGAGGGTTGCGGTGCTGGTCGCGAGAGATGACGAAGAGAAGTTCCAGTGCCGGGTCGACTTTACCTGTAAGACGGACTTGAAAACGAAACTATCTGGAATGTTTCAGAAGATTCCGAAAGATGATCCGATCATTTTTCAGCCAGACAGTTCGGATATAGGTAGGCGAGAGAACAAAGGTGTCACTTATGGGGTCAAGGACTTGGGAAACATGCCTCTGGATGATTTATCGGATGTGACTTACAAGAGAGTTATCTCAAACGGGGAAAAGGCTTGGAAATAACAGTAGCTGCGAGTCAATCTCAAACCTCTAATGTCCCATATAAGAATGCCATCATTTACTCTCCCGTTTTAAGACCTTCTGGGCGATTGACACAATAGTGACCGACTCAACCTCGCGGTTTAAACTACAGGAGTCGTAATTTAGCTTGCCTTACTTGATACGTTATATGAGTTAGGCTGACCTGTAAAGCGAGGGATAAGATAAGATGGATAAGAGAGGACGAGTACCCTAGATAACCGATCTTGAACTGAAAGATAGCAATAGAAGTAAGAAAATAACAAAATAACCAAGAGAACACCCAGCTGAGGTCTGTGAATTGATCCTGCAGATGGGATACGTTTACAAACCGATAATTACTACCCTAAATGGGTTGATCTTTCACCGTGCGACAACGAACTCATTGTGTAAGATTTCTGCACTTTGAATCTGACAGGGCCTTAATCACCTGCCTATTTCAGCTTTCCAGCCGGCCCGGCCGTCGACGCGTGGAGCTCAATCACCTGCATCATCACACAAACTACGAATCAGAGGCCATTAATGACTGGCGCTGAGTGAGAATCTGACCATGTCACTCATAGGTCCCACCAGTAAAGCACAGACACGCGTCGATGATCAGACCCTTGCTCCACAAATGATTATTCCGTTCCAAGCTTCCCAAACAACAATAGCTTTATCCACTGACCATCTTACCAGCCTCGACAACTTCAGTGACTCAGAGTCTAGAGGCGAAGCAATGGACGATTCGGAAATCCCTTCACACATACAGTCCGATCCATCAGTGGAGTCATTGGATGAGCCATTCACAAAAGATGAAGAAGGTCAGCTACCTGAAAGGCCCAAAGAGAAGACTGCAGTGGAGGAAGACGATGCGATAAGCATCCAGACAGCAACAGATATTCTGCTTCCTCTGGAGGCGGATTCAGAAAGCCCTCCTCAGGAGCACAAACTTGGATTGGACATCAACAAGATTCGCGGCTGGTCCGGCTCCGAATACGACGATTATGAGTATGAATAGTATTGAGACTTGAAACAGCCATTGCTAACAAAGGTAGTGTTATTGCCGTCCATGGTATACGCGATGACTATAAAACTGCCTGGATAGACAAGAAGGGCGGCTGGATTCTGAAAGAGAAGTTGTGCAAGGACATGTCCATCAGAGAAATCGACTACTCGTATGAAATCCATGAGAACTCGACCGTTTATGGTCGGAATGGCATTCATATTCTCGCTCAAGAGCTCGTTGATCGGTACGCACAGGAGAGGGCGCATCTGGCTGAGGTATGTGCCCGATATCTCAATGTTGTTTATGAGTCTAATTAATGGACTACAGACGGAAACCGACCGGCCAATCATTTGGGTATGTCACGATGTTGGAGGCACCATCGTGAAAGAGGTATGTGAGATCAAATCAATGGCGAAACAAGTGTTGACTTAGCAAGGCACTTCTTATAGCCTCGCAAAACCATGCGAAATATGGCAAAATATTCATGCATACAACAGGAATAGTAGGTTGGACCATATCCGAAGAACGGGCTCTACTGAAGTCAAGTCAAAGGTGTTCATCGGCACGCCACATCGATTCGAATCGCAAGACGACGCCGAGGATCAAATTCTCAAACTTGTCCTCCTCCCAGGACCTGACATCAAAAAGGGAGCTCTGAAGAAAGCGAAGTATCTCGCAGAACAAATAGACGAGACTAACAAGAGGTTCTTGAGCACTAAACTCTTGGACAGAGCGTGCATTTTCAACATAATATCTCAAAGCGTCATTAACAGCCTCTTGTACAAGGCCGCTGATGACTTGGCTGAGTCTTCTGATGACTACAAATACGACGCTACGGACCCGGACTTTATCAAAACAGTAACGCCGTTTCGGAGGAATTCACATTTTATTGGTCATGCATTCGAAGCAAGTGGAAGGGTGCGATGCAATCTGATAAGCCATCTTGACTTTGTCCGAGATGAGGGGAGCGAGGAGCTCGACACATTTCAGCTTGAAATGACTGGGTTTAGTAAGCCATGCCCTCTCCAACGCCCCATAAGAATGTGATTTTCTTACCATTAATGAATCACTAGGTCTCAAAATCAGCTATGGCCTGATTTCCCTCCAGACACGTCTGCTATCTCTCGCTCCTCCGACCCGGACGCTCAATATTCCTTTCGATCCCGTACTCCCGTTTCCACCTGTGCTACGATGGCTGCACGAACAACCGGCTTATATATCGTTCAAGAACAAGAATTTCGGTCTCAATTATCTTCACATTCATGGTGATGGAAGTCCCTTGGTTGACATTGCAGAAGTATCACGGCTTTGGTACCCCCACCTCGACGCTTCACTTGCGGTAGGAAACCCAACAAAAGCAGTCATTTACTTCGAATTCGACCAACATGACTCACGGTATCGAAGTCTCAAATCCATGTTGACATATTTAGTCAACAACATCTTGTGGCATTTCTGGCCCAATTCTGAAGTATTGGCTTCCAAAGAACTGACTTTCTTGAACGACATGAAGTCTTGGACTGTCGAGGACCTGTACCAAATCTTTACGAAGCTTCGATATAGGCTTATCTCGAGCCAAGACTTGACCTTCTTCATATCCTGCTTTGATCAATGTCCAGAGGATCAACGACGGTGGTTCATGGAGCGTCTGTTGAGGGAAAACAGCTACAGGGAAGCTTCACTCCGCATGATCATATCCACATCAAGTAATGATGCCCTCGGCATTGACAGCGTGAACCCGAATAGGCATGTTAATGTGGCCGATTGCCCCTTGTTCGACGAGCCACAAGATAAGTTGATGTTGGATCTGAAGCCAGACCTCGATGACCTGGTAACCACACGGCCAATTTACAGTCAATTTCTCCCTCAGATCAAGGATCTACTCAGGGAATGCCACCAGATGCCACAAGTTGCACGTTCAATTGTGGGATGGCTAGCATCTTCCCATCGGGGCAAAACCAAGGCGGACATTGGGGCTGTCATCGTATCATTATCACCAGCCAATGCAGATAATATTGTCAAGGTGTTTATAGAGCACCTACCACCTCTTCTCCAGGAGAAGGCTAAAACAGCTTTCAATTGGATTCAGAATGCTGTGGAACCTTGGTCAGCCGAAGCCCTTGTTGAAGCACTCGCACTATACGCATCCCCCGACAAAGACCCTTGTCTGTGTGACCTTAACAAGAAGGCTCAAATAGATGAATTGGTCGAAGGGCTAGGTGGAATCATCATTGTGGATAATCACGACGTCAAGTTCTGTCACACTTCGTTTTACCAAGTTACAGGGCTTGCGGAGGATCTGAGTCCAGAGGAATTCGTGGCCGGGGTCAACGAATCGATGGCGAGAACATGTCTACGTTACTTCCAGCTGGAAAGCGCAGAAATGTCCCTCAATAAGCTTTGGTTGCAGAGTATCGGGGGATCTCCGGAAGAGCCACCGGAACCCTTCGTCGTTTACCACCAGCGAGACTCTATGGCTGAATACGCAGTTCGATTCTGGGCAGAGCACTACAAGCTCAGTGGTCCAGTGAAGCCAAAAGAGCTTGTCCGCGATCTCTTTGCTAATCAAAATTACCGAGCTCGCTGGGAAATTCCCTTTTGGCTTTTGTCTAACCCTTTCACAAGAATCGGTCAACACTACATATCGACCCTTCCCGTTTTCGCTATGCTGGGTCTACAAGACCTGGTGGAAGAGGATATCCTGTCTGAACGCAACGAACCATGGTTTACTAAGGATTGTTGGTTTGCTATCACAGAGGCCATCCGATGGGGCAATACGGGAATTGCCAAGCAACTGCTTGGTCTTGTGGAGGCGAATGAGGGAGAGCTGCAGGTCGCTTTACGCGGGGCCGCGGCAAAGAACGATCTAGAGATCATTGAAGACTTGCTTGCCAAGATTCCCGACAGGCAAGCTTTCAGTTGGCCCGAAAACCTGATCGATCGAGCTGCAGCAATGGGACAAGACGAGCTAGTGTCTGCCATGCTAACATCTGGCTGCGATGTCAACAAGGTCGGCATATACTGGGAGGCTCCACCGACAATCAATGCAGCATGGCGTAATCAGCAGTCCACGCTCAAAGTCTTATTGAATTCGGAGAAAAAGCCAGATCTGTCTATGACAGACGGAGATGGTGACAGCCTCCTGGTGTCAGCCGCAAGAGTGGGAGATCCAGACTTGATCAGACTTGTCATAGGCGCTATGTGGGGCGACGGAGAGGTCAAGGCTGATGATTCTACCAGAGAAGAAGTCGTACGAGCTGCATTATTGAACTCTGCACATAGCGCTGTCGCCTTACTATTGGAGTCCCGAGCAGGACGCGTAGAGACGAATGGGGATGAGGAGCCTTTCCTTAGGATTGCAGCTTTTTTCGGTCTCACGGAGTGTGTGCGCATCTTACTCTCCCATGGCGTGGAGCTGAACGCGGAGTGGGATGGTTGGAGTCCGATCTACACTGCAGCCTCAAAGGGCTACATCGATGTCGTGAGGTTACTCCTGGAACATGACCCCAAGCCAAGGCTGGATATAACACCGTCGGGCGAGGATACAATCTTGGTCCGGGCTATCGTTAGCGGCAACGTTGAAATGGCATCGCTACTCATACAACACGGCGCCGTCGTCGACATGGTTGACGGAAATGACTTGTACAACAAGACACCTCTAGCCAGAGCCTGCGCGGATGGGAACTTGGAAATGGTCAAGCTTCTCCTCAAGAACGACGCTGACGTCAACTATACTGGCGGCGTATCTGATCCACCGCTATTCGCAGCTATTTACAACAGCAATGCCGAGGTAGCCAAGTATCTGCTGAAGAACACCGAGCCCGACGTTACGTGGAAGGGACCTGAGGGCATGGGCATTATTCATGCAGCCTTCAACAATTCAGAAGTCCTTCTCGAAGTACTCAAGAGAGATCCTCCAATCGATGGTATGAGCATATGGGGTACGGTACTCCACATGTGTGCAAATGAAGGACCTCCTGAGTCAGTCGAGGTTCTACTCAAGAATGACCCCAGGCCCGACTTGGAACTTGAGATGCCCGATGATGCAGCTGTGAAAGGCAACATAGGCTACACCCCTCTTCAATTGGCATGCCAACTGTGCTCGTTTGAATGTGTTAAAGCCCTGTTGGATGCTGGAGCTAACCCTCATGTCATCAACCAAGACGGCGAAGATCTTGTCGATATTGTACTACGAGCGCCCCCAGAGTCTCAAGATTGCACCAAGTGTCTGAGGCTGTTGTTTTCTCCACCATATAACCTGCCTAGGCAGCATGTTGACGAGGAAGGACGCACCCGGCTTCACAGAATACGGGAGTCTACATCTGTTCACGTTGTGCGGCGTTTCACAAGTCTCATTTCTGATTTGGATGTCTTGGATGGAAAAGGATACACACCGCTGGCCGTATCTATCAGCAAGGGTAATGCAGATGTCGCCAGGTATCTGATTGAGTTAGGTGCCAAGGTCAATATCTTCAGCCCTGATTACGGCAGTATTCTCCATATAGCTGTCAGCAATGGCGCTATAGATCTCGTCAAACTGCTGATAGGCGCTGGGGCAGATCCCGAGATGGTAGACCTCCAGTATGGCGAGTCTCTTATGTATACGGCTATCGGGATCTCTGAGCCTGGAAGCCGCAATCGTATGGTCAGATACCTAGCCGATGAAGCCAAAGTCTCAATCGGAAAGGTGGGTGGTGCATTGGGATATCCAGTACTCAGGGCAGCGTCCATGACTATTCAGCCCACTCAAGACGGGACGAACCTACTGAAATTCTTCATTCGTCGCAACGATCGACTAGATGTTACCGACAACCAGGGTCGAAACGTGATACATTTTGTCTCAAAGTCAAAGTCTCAGGAATACGATGTTTTTGAAGCTTTGCTCCGAGACAAGGGCACTATCAATGCTGTGGACAAATTTGGCCGGATGCCCATTCACTTTGCTGCCGCGAATCCCGATCCTGCCTATCTGGATTATCTACTGAATACAGACAAAGTCATTGATATCGATGCCAAGGACCTTGATCATTGGACACCACTGATGTGGGCGGCGCGGTCTGGCAACCATATTAATATGCAGCGTCTTCTATCAAAGAAGGCTAACATCTGGGCACGGAGCCTTTCTTCTGACTCCGGGGATAGTTGGTCGCCCTTGAAGCTGGCGCGCTTTTCTGGCCAAGATCTTGATTTGGGTGGTCTCGAACCTCAACCTCAAGAGCGCTCGAGACTCGATCAAAATGGGTCAGAGGAGGTATGGGACGAGTACTTTCACAAATCTAAAGCAGGCGATCACAAATACGTCCCATGTGACAGCTGTCTCGTGGTAGGTAAATTGCCTTCTGAGTGATTGACAATAGCTAATGCGTCTTAGGATATTATTGGCTTGATGTGGAGATGTATGGAGTGCAAAGATAACTTCAATCTTTGTTTCAAATGCTTCCCCAACCGGTCTAGCTTTCACAACCTGGAACACAATTTCGATCCGATTGGACCCCTGTATCATGAGGATGCCGACGGTGATAGTGTTATAAGTCATGGGACAAACGAGGAGGTGTTGAGTGTTCATGAAGCGGACCTGATCTCGGAAGGAGACAAGGAAAGTGGCAGCGATGACTTGGATCTGGACTCAGATAGTTAACATGACCCGAGAATGAACCTTAATTAGATATTTAGCCGTAATGGAAGTCGATCATGTGGAGAATCCCTGTCAATACGGGGTTATCTGATCTAGTACCACTTTAGAGAGAGGGGATTTTCAGGTAGCCGCCCAACACTCTAGCCGGACCATTCAGAGTGAATGTTTAGAAAAATTGATCTTAATACTACTTTAAAATGGCGCAGTGTGACGAAATTATTTCATGACCTATGCTTTTGCTGGTTAATTCCTATGATACCTTCCTGCTTGGGTATGCAAAACCAGTTCTGAACCCTGGTGTGATGAACTCCGGTGGGGGATCTACACGCGGCGGGGAAGGTAACGATATGTCCAGTATGGATGAAGGCGGAGCCATATAGAGTGATGAATAAATTTATCAAGAACGCCAGACCCTCTTGAATTTCAACTGGAGTTCTGCAGAGACTAAGGTATTTCCATCAATCCGAAGTCTCAAATCCAAGAATAGACTCTCGCTCGAGATGTATCACAACATTCTTACCACTTCCTTCTTACTGGCTCTAGCCTCCACTGTTGCTTCCCAAGCGCAAGGCACAGCAACAGTGGACCTATCCAAAGAAATCGGAAAGCCTCAAGTACTCGGTTCAGGTTTCATCTACGGCTGGCCAGACAATGGGACATACGCCGACAACTCAATCCCAGATGACCTGGTAACTGCCATCAAGTTCAACTCCAACCGTGGCGGCGGCGCACAAGTCCCATCACTCGGTTGGGCCACAGGTGGCTACGAAGGATACCTCGGCCGATTTAATTCAACCTTATCCAATTATCTTACCACACGCAAGTACGACGCTGACTTCATCTTGCTGCCTCATGACCTTTGGGGTGCCGATGGAGGACAAGGTTCAGAGTCGCCTTATCCTGGTGATAATGGTAATTGGACTGAGATAGAGTTGTTCTGGAACCAGCTTGTGTCTGACTTGAAGGCGAATGACATGCTCGAAGGACTTGTCATTGATGTGTGGAATGAGCCTGATATTGATATCTTTTGGGCTCGCTCCTGGTCTCAGTTTCTTGAGTACTACAATCGAGCGACAAAGCTCTTGAGGCAAGTACTTCTAGTGACATGTTGATTTTCTCAAGCGATGTGAACTGACTAGATCTACAGGAAAGCTCTTCCGGATACTCTTCTTAGTGGTCCAGCCAATGCCCACTCTCCAAGTCTGACAGACGAAAAGTGGCAGGCCTGGCTGGAGTCCGTAGCCGGTAACGAGACGATCCCGGATCGTTTCTCATGGCACCAAATCGGAACAGGATCCCGTGAGCCCGACACAACAATTCCAGACTTCACCACCTTGCGAGCGCAATATGGAGTCCCAGAAAAGCCAATTGATATCAACGAGTATGCCGCATTGGACGAACAAAACCCAGCCAACTCAGTCTTCTACCTTGCTCAGCTGGAACGGCATAACTTGAGAGGTCTGCGTGCCAACTGGGGTAGCAAAACTGATCTGCACGACTGGATTGCCAATCTAATTTACAAAGATTCAACTGGCTACTATCCTAATGGCGAATGGCAGGTTTATAAGTATTATGCTGCAATGGAGGGGGAAAGAGTCGCGACCACAGCTTCGGAGGATCGGAAGTTTGATGTTTTTGCTACAAAGGGAGAGCAAACTATCAAGATCCTAGCCGGTACCAGGACGATCGAGGCACCCTATGACATCACTGTCGGTGGGTTAAGCGCAGCAGGTCTTCCAGAAACGGGAGAAGTCAAGGTTAAGACGTATCGTTTTGACTGGGCTGGGCCGAAGGGAAAGGTTGGCGACCCTGTTGCTATCGGAGAGAAAAGTTATTCATATTCGTCCAACACGGTAAGAAGTCCCAGCTACTCCAGATTCCGTTTTCAAAATGCCTATCAAACCGTTCGGAAATTGATTGAGCTAACACTTGATCTCAGTTGACCATTGCGGTCGATCCGCCTACGAATTCAACTGCCTTTGCTTATGAGATTTCAATTTAAAACTGCTCCTTCTTGAGCTGTGTACCACTAGTTGTCTTCAATGGGTTACGGACTTTGTGGTAGATGGAATCAATTCTGGGCTGTGCTTATAAAATGATTTGAGTGGTGGCATGCTGTGGGTCAGGCTGACATCCTACCCTTTCGAAGGAAAGGTACACTTGACAAGATAAATGACGAGATGAAATCAGTAGTACAATGAAAAAATCTCTTTCCATCAGTGCATATATCAATGATGGTTCTAGCTAAGAATATTCCTCTTGGCTGGCCGACTTTTCTCCCGGATCAAAGTTTGTGCAGGGTAACCTCAGTCTTATCACTTACCTTATCATGACGCCCCTTGACAAGGATCACCGACAGTGGCTTGCGTTCAGCCCGTCAGCATCGATACACCGACACATCAATTGGCCCAGATTCTGAGGCCTTTTGCGCTTTGATGCTGCATCAATCGTCATTTTGGCTGACACTAGGAATGCATATTGCGAATCTCTGAAGCTAGCTTTCTTGTCGAGATGATCTTGTCTCAAATTTGGGTCTTAACTTGACGACTCAAGGAACTCAATTGAGGACAAGGTGGGTCGCAAAAAGCAAAAGTGTTAGGGATATGAAGTCACTGGGATGATGAGAGGAGGGTTGCTTTCTTCAGGTCCCCATCGAGCAGTCTAGTATCAATATTCTCCACCATTTGCGCACAGCTCAATCCTTGACGTGACCTAGCAAAGACGGGATTGACAAGGGATCACCCGGAACTAGCGAAAAGCTGCATACACTAACGCAAGCCAAGAGGAGTTCAGCTCGCCTTCTTCTGTCTTCGCTATGACAACTTTCTCGAAATGGTCAAGACCCAAATGAAGGGAGTGGTAGTGACGTCGCATCGAGAAGGCATAGTGAGACAACCAAAAAACATTTATACGCAGCTCCTCTCAGACTCTCTTTCCTTTGTACAGCTCATCACTCATTAATTATCTTTCAAAATGGTCTACAACGCACTCACAAAACACCCCAAGGGCCTGCGCCTCCTCGCCCTGGACGGCGGCGGTGTTCGCGGAATAATGGGTCTCGTCATCCTCCGCGAACTCATGTCGCGTGTCCAAAAGCGCAAGAACCTCCCCGAAATGCCTCGTCCAGCTGATTACTTCGAGCTTGCAGGCGGTACAAGCACGGGTGGTATCATGGGCATCATGCTCTTCCGTCTTCGCATGAGCGTCGACGATACCATCAAAGAATATGACCGTATTGCCAAGACTATCTTTAGTCCTAAGATCTACGGCTGGGATATTAGTTGGATCCCTGGTGCGTCGTATCTTAATAATAGTAAGGCTTTGGTTCAGGATAGTCGGTTTGATGCGGGGTCCATGAGCAAGGCTATTGATGAGGTTGTTGAGAAGTTTGGGCTTGATGAGGAGGATAAGAGGTTGAAGGGTAATGCACCTCTTCAACACGACTCCGGTGCACGAATGTGAGTACCACACAGCCGCACGCCAATTGATTTATCGTCTAACAATTTCAGGTTCTGCTGCACCACTGCTCAAAACAGAGCCGAGTCCATGTTGATGCGCTCCTGGAAGGACAGCACCATCTACACAAAGTCAAAGGTCAATGACGCGCTTCTCAAGTACGGCGATAAAATCACAATCAGTATCGCCGCTCGCGCAACATCCGCTGCACCCACCTTCTTCCCTGAAGTCAAATTCCCCGAAGAAAAGCCCGAACTAGTCTTCTGGGACGGCGGTCTTCTGAACAATAACCCCATCGACCAACTTTGGTACACACGCTTCGAGCTTGTCGAGCCATCCGACCCTGCCCCTTCCATCTCATGCGTTATCAGCTTGGGTACAGGTTACGTCAGCCCTGGCAAGGCTGCAAAGTCATGGATCAAGGTCGTTGGTGTAGCGTCCAAGGTCATGGACTTTGCGACCAACACTAATGCCAAGGGTAAGGACTTTTCGCGACATATGAAGCATTTGAATATGAGGGAGGAGCATAAGGATACCAAGTATATTCGGTTTAACCCTTATTTGAAAGAGGAGATTGGGCTGGATGAGTACGGACGAATGGAAGATTTAAAGAAGCTTGCGCAGAGAACTATGGATGATGAGACCGGGCAGAATCAGTATTGGATTGATCAAGCTGTCGATGCTATCTGCGCTTAAGGAATCATTACTTGAATACGAATCAAATGGCAAATAATCTCATTATCAAAAGTCCTATGCTTACGTATGACTCGTATGGTGAAACAGTACGACGCGATAGCTGACATCAGACCAAGAATGTAATCCTCAGCCCCGAAGACGCGAACCGGCACGGCACGCCGGTTAGTTTTCGAACTAAAGTCCGTTTGGTCAAACTTAAGTCCCAAACGGCAACG
Organism: Fusarium sp. S19/10; assembly: GCA_019054715.1. NCBI lineage: Eukaryota > Fungi > Ascomycota > Sordariomycetes > Hypocreales > Nectriaceae > Fusarium > Fusarium sp. S19/10. Next base: position 256,983 of record JAHKNZ010000028.1, on the reverse strand, counting down.
ATGAAAGGCTATTCCACCAAACTCCTTACATAACTGCCGAGCTAAGGAATTTCAGCTCCGGACTAAGGCGTTGGTGGCGCCAACCCCGCGCGTTCTCATACGATGGGATTATCTGCATGCAGCCTGTGTAGCTGAGTCCTTGGTTGAAAATACGATAATGAGAATGTGATTTGTCTGTCAGGTTCTACAGGGCTGAATGTGGCGTGTCAGATGAGGAAAGAGACGATAATGGGGATAAGGATGGGATAGGATAAGAGAAGGACATGCTCGGGTTTCTGCATTTCCTCGGATTCTCTGTTCCTGTACCGTCTGTCCCAGCAATCTCTGGGGCTCAATCTCAGTTCCGTGTTTTCCAAATCAGATTTTGCAATTCTTATAATACTATCACCGTCTCAAGATCCGCCAAGATGTGGATCACAGACACCTGCAAAGCCATCGTCCTCTCCTTCGTAGCCGTCTTCCACTCCCCAACCCTCCCCTCTGACGGTCCCCACCAAGATGTCCTATCCTTCACCCACAACAAGCCCGCCCCCAAATACCCTCATTTCCCAGCTCCCAATGGTCCTGACCAAGATGGTGTTGAATTCCACTGCAAGTACCCCGAGCTCAAAGGCTGGGAGAACTGCACTTCCGCGGATGACCGGTCTTGCTGGCTCAAGGGTCCGTATGGACAGGTCTTTGATATTCACACTGATTACGAGAACTTCTATCCTGAAGGTATCGTCAGAGAGGTAAGTGGGGTTTCAGATTTGGAAGAATGGGCCTGACAAATGCTAGTATACTCTGAATGTGACGAACCAAGACATCAACGGCGACGGCGTCAACAACCCCTACGGCAAAGTCTTCAACAAACAATATCCAGGTCCCTGGATCCAAGCCTGCTGGGGCGACATTATCAAGGTAACAGTGCACAACAACCTAGCCTACAACGGCACAACCATACACTGGCACGGTCTGCGCCAACTAGAATCCATCGAAATGGACGGCGTCAACGGGGTAACGCAATGTCCCATCGCACCAGGCGATTCCTACACATATACCTTCCGTGCCGTGCAGTACGGCACGTCTTGGTATCATAGCCATTACTCGCTGCAGTATGCGGATGGGTTGGCTGGTCCGATTACGATTTATGGACCGTCCAGTGCGCCTTGGGATGAGGGGCGGGATCCGATTCTTATTACGGATTGGAGTCATCGCAGTGCTTTTCAAAGTTGGCAAAGGGAGCTTGTGCCGAATAGTCCGACTAGACCTATGATGAATGGTGTTCTTATTAATGGTGTTGGTAGGTATCATTGTCGGATTGCTTCGCCGGTACTAATGCTGCTGTAGGAAACTTCGCCGGTAGTTTCCCACGCGAACGGTTCAATATGACCGTCACCAAGGCAAGTCACCTCGACCTTGTCTATGATCAATGCTTACATATCACAGGGCAAAAAGTACATCCTTCGTGTCATCAATACCTCTGTCGACACAACCTGGATCTTCAGTATCGACAATCACAACTTCACCGTCATGTCAACAGACTTTGTCCCCATCCACCCATATGAGGTCGATCACATTGTCCTTGGAATCGGTAAGCAAACCGAGCCTCTACCAGCGCATTCCCAACTGACAAAAGCTAGGTCAGCGGTACCACATCGTTCTTGACGCCACTCCCACAAATACTACTGTCCTCCCCGCCTCACCAGATGGTAACTACTGGATCCGCACAGTCGGCGCAGATCGATGCAAGGGCTTTGAGCCCGGCAATGAACCTGATGAACGACAGGGTATTCTTCGATATAACGGTTCTAGTACTTTAGTCCCTACTACGTTTCGACCGGCTTATTCTACGGCATGTCGCGATGAGAACTATGACTTGCTGAAACCCATCTTTCCTTGGGTTGTTGAGCCTGTCGAGTTGGACTGTAAGCATTACCGACAGCATAATAAAGGTATCTTGGACTGACCTGTGTAGATGATAAATCTCAGTTTGACATCGGTCTCAAGACATATAAAGATAGACCTGAGAAAGGCGACGGGTTCCAGTGGTGGGCTTTCGGCGAAAATCCTCTCTGGCTGAACTTTTCCAACCCTACCATTCTTAATCTTGAGAATAAGACATGGGATCCGAATTATGCCGTTGATCTTGTTGTTCCGGATTCTAAGAAGGATAAATGGGTCTACATCGCGATTACTGCGCCTCCAGCACCTCTTGTCAACAAGCCCGACAGAGTGTTTGCGCCCGTGGCTCATCCAGTAAGTCAATATTTTCCAGCTTTGAAGTTGTGTCTAACAAACCTTTAGCTCCATCTTCACGGCCACGATTTCGCCCTCCTAGCCCAAGGCACCAACTTCACAGACTTGGACACAGGCAAAGTCAAACTCAAATGGGACAACCCTCCGCGTCGCGACGTAGCACTCATCCCAGCAGGCGGATATCTCGTCGTCGCGTTCAAAGCAGACAATCCAGGATCTTGGCTGTTCCACTGCCATATTGCCTGGCATGCGTCAAGCGGTCTTGCGATTCAGATTCTTGAGCAGCAGGAGAGACTCCAGTGGATGATGAATGGGGATAGAATGAAGGAGGTCAAGAGGGTTTGTCAGAGGTGGAATGAGTGGTATGGGAATAGTAGTAATCATTGGAACGCTGCGGTCTTTCAGGATGATTCCGGTATTTGAGTGGTGGTGGGTGTCAAGGGCAGGAGAGGCTATTCTTTCTTGCTCGACCCATCGACACTGTTCTCTTCTTTCTGAAGCTAGTACTTCTATTCAGACTAGGTACCTTTATTCATCCTTTTCTCCCTCTCCTGGGAGCCATATCAACGGAGCCATGGCCTCTGCTGCTCTTGCAGCTAAGTCGCGAACTTCTGGCGACAATTCCTCATTCTTCGACTCCTCTTCAAACCGCCGCCTTGTAAATTCCTTCCTTGCAGTTTCCCATCTCGCTCGCCCCTTGTACTTTCTTCTTGATCTATTCCAAGGCAAATCATCATCCCTCAATCCAATAATTCTATCAATAACCTCTATATCCCTCGCATCGCGTGTATCCGCATATTTACAAAACACTTCCTTTCCAGCGACAGTAGTCCATAGCGCTGCGCAGGTAACTTCATGACTCAGTACTTCGATGATAGGTGGTTTCGGGAAATGTCGATGTCCAGCAGAGGGTGTTCTCTCAAGCATACCAACGCAGCAGAGACCTTTGCTGTAGAGATTGGCTGTTCCGCTAGCTGTGAGACGAGCCATGAAGTAGAACAGGTTTTCGTTTGCGCGTTGCTCGGGCCAGAGCCATCCTGCTCCGCAACCGCATGCATCGTTGAAGACTTCTGATACTGAGATACCGAGGACAGCCAAGTCGGCCCAGATCGTATCAAACTCCCAAATCCAGCTTCTCTTGAGTGGGGTTGTCATTGGTACTGGTGGTGGTGGATTGGGGTGGTCTTTGAAGCCCTGGACTAGATCCACCAATCTTCCATGCTGCGCTTCGTCCGTGTATGGGATTTTCTTTGTCTCATGAAGAATTGAAAACCATAAATCCCAGAGTAGCTGCTCAGTGGACTTTGAAGGGTCCCATTCTTCTTTAGGTTCAGGATACTCCTCTTCGGGTCCCCACTCCTCAAGTGCCTTCTCAGGACTATGATATTGGCGCTGCGTCCGCGCAACTCTCTCCTGCTCAAAATACTGTCGCCTAAAATCCGCAGTTGAGTACGCCTCGTCAATCGGCTTCGCAAGTATGTCAACCGTCTCAGCTACAGTGAGTTTTCCGCACATGTACTCATCTAGCGTCGGTGTTTCCGCAGAAAACCAATGTCGAATTGCGCCTAATCGATCAATCTTGGTCGCAAAATCGAGAGTGTCGTCGTCGGCTATTGCTTTCGCGCGGTGATGCTCATTGAGTTCTCGCGCTCTTGCTATTTCTGCATATTTTGCTTCATTTCGCTTTTGCTGTGAGGGTCTGTTCTTTGGCATTTTCCTTTAGTGTTGGCTGTTCTGGTGAAGTGAGAAGAGGTGAGATGGATATTGTCAGCATTAAGTACTAGACTTGTGGAGCGAAGGATTCGGTTGAGCCTCACACCGTCGAGTCATTTACCGAGTGGGGGTCCGAGGCGATACCGCGCAAACCAATCAAAGACACAACATGGAAAGTGCAAGGAACCCATCAGTAGAATTGGCCCCCGTAAGCATAAGAGACGAAAGGATTTGTTGGCTTAGACCAACATTTAAGCTACTTATTATAGTAGTCTAAGCCTCAGAAGGCAGTTATTCTGTCACCTACCTGCCAAGAAGCGAATGACCTGTAACTCAATCACTCATAATACCATGTGCAAATATCTATCTTCAGAAACCTTATCTGATCGTAAGTCGATCAGGGTAATCATTTTATTGAGGAGTGGGAATTTTAAGAACTACAACTCTAATGCTTGCACTAGAGCTTTTCTTTTGCTCAATGGTCTTAAACAGTCTAAGAAAGCAAGCGCTTGAAGTCTTCATAGCGACATCCGTCGATCGCCCTTCTCGATACCTCGTCCCACCAAGCGTCCGTTTTCGTCCCAAACGGACACTGATGCGAATAACCGTTGACATAGCTGAAACTCGGTTTGTAGATGCCTTGGGCGAAGGTTTTCAGGCCCAGCCAGCTTTTCCCAATCAGCTGGTTTCCTTGCTGTCTCGGAAGCCTGTAACCATGCAGACGAATGTGCTTCACCAAATTGCCGAGGAGCAGCGTTGAACATCGCTGTGGGCAGCGATCCGAATGAGATACAAGGGACTCGTGAAGAGTGTACACGTAGTCGAGGATGTTTGTCATCAGGTGCTGCCGCCGGGCTTCAACCCTCTCTATGATACCAGGTGGCAATGATAGGTGCCCCGTCAGCGGAGATCTGCAATTCTTCAAAGCCACTTCAATCAACTCATTGAATAACACCTGCTTGTTGTAGACCCAGGCGATAAATACCCACGCTGTGATAGCCTGCATGGACGTGCCGGGAGATGTTGGTATAGGCTTCTCCATCTGGAACGGAATGAGCCACCTATCCACAAAGGTTTCAACCCTTTCCTGGCATTTGTAGTGGTCGCATATCATTGCAAGACCGACAATAGTGTTGAATTCAATGTGGTTGGCGACAGATCTATGATGGCCGTGGATGATGTTGAGAAGGATGAACAGGGCTTCGGCGCTCCATTCTGATATTGTGATCTCGTATCGGTCTTCGCTTTGTCTTCGGCCTTCGCTCCATCTTGCGTTTAGCATACTGGCGAATACAGTAGAAGAGAGGATAAGATGAGTTGATGAGACATGGAAAGGGATGTCTATGGTTGCGCCGTCCTCGCAAGGGATGAGTTCCTGTAGATCGCGAATGCTCTGGACCTTTTTTGTGACGTTGCGGGATGTCTCGGAGAGGGATCCATCTGAGGTCTCCGTCGTCTCATCTTCTTCATTCGAGGATTCGGCTGTTGGTTGTGTGTAGTTCCAGGCGTTGGGGCTTCTTAAGATCAGAACCGTATCACTGTCTGGGGTCAGGGTAGTAAATAGACTTTTTTTCTCCATGTTGCTGGTACAGGGCTGAAATTTTCGATCAAAGGTTCTTGTATTTGACAAAGTACGGATCCGGATCGTATTTATATAAAGATTAAATTCGCGCCCAGAATAAGCTTCCAGGATAGGCTTTTCACCATGGATTTACACTTTGTTTGAAGCACCATGAGTACATTGTACACGAGCTACCGGCTTTAGGCGTTCCTAATCTGGGCTTTTCCGCGCCGCAGGTGCCAAAGTATACAGACAAAAAAGCCTTTAGGTGTACTACCTTCATTGCACGTTTCCAGGTGAGTAACAGTTGGATTGTCTTCTAAGGGTTAGGCTACTAAATTCAGGTACCCTAAATGGTAGCCTAAGTTAACATAAGGTGACTTAGGTATTTCGTCTCTTATGATCTGGGCGGCCAATTCTCCTGAGACCATGATGGCAAGATACGTCCTGAGGCTAATTTATGTAAAGATGAATAAAAGTGGAAGGGTTATTCAATGTGTCATGGGTTGCACATACGGAACTTTAATTCACCTTCAGCAATGGGGAAATCTAATACCACTGAGAACAAAAACGACTGAAAAAGGACTAAGACGTTTGAACTATTAACACCATGACTATAATATTAAACAAAACTCTCCCTTTGTGTTTGCACTTCCCTGGAATTCTAGCCTTTCAAGAACCTTAAACAGGTAAACTTATTATGAAAACCTTATCCTGGAGGCCTGTCATGTATTGTGTGACTGTCATATGCGTAATTCTTCCAAACGCCGAACACAACGCTTCGGGCGATCTCTTCGTCCACACTTCAGAACGATTTCGCGTCGGTCATACTTCTTACCGGGCTGTCTTCTCTGATGCTTCGGTTGCTTCGGTTGTTTCGGCTGCTCAGTACGTCGGTTCGTAGGCGAAGTCGGGTAGAATCGTTCGTCGTCAAAGAAAACCCAAGCACTCTGCCGCGCAACCATGAGTTGAACATCATCCTGATCATCTACACCAATGGATTTGTAGATCTTGTCCAAATGGCCGGCCTGCACAGTCAGCATTAGGGATTTATATGCCTCCGACCACTTTTTGGTCTTGCCCGGATGTTCAACATCCCAAATAAGCGTCATTTTTCCCTGGAGCGCCTTTCGGCCGTCTGCGTTGGTCAAGTCGTAGCTGAGAAAATCGAGGATGCGATATAGCCCCAGTCTAGAGAAGCACTCGGCGTAGTTATCGACACCAACACGCCGCGATTGGTACCGGACCACATCAGGTTCGTAGTGCTCTGCGTCGAAAACTGAGGCATGGGGGAACTGGGTCCGGAATTGAAGTGTACGCCCCTCTTCTGCTCTTGGAAGGAAACCATGATCAACGCACTGGGTGAATATTGCTCCATATAGAGAACGGAAATATCCGTCCACGCAATCGACAGCTTCGTATTCAGTACGAGAGAGTATCCTTGTATATATCATCGCACTCCTACTCCCATTTATCGCTTGGTGATGAAATTCAATATTGCCGGTCATGCAGCAAAGTTCATGCACCAGAAACGCACGGAGGAATCTCTTTCGTTCTGCGGCTGAGAGATTGGCGGAGTCGAATCGCCGTGTGATCTTGGCACCCTTGAACACAAGGTGCCTCTCGTTTATTCGCATCTGGGGTACACAGGAATATTCCCTTGGTGGGCTAGAGGCCGTGCCTTTGGTGATATAGTCTTCGATCAACACAAGAAGCCGGTTGTGCAATTGGTTGAGTTGAATCAAGAGGTCGTCCCTGTTCTCTTCAAGAGGATTCGGCAATCGATACCCCGACCAGCGACGAATAAATCGAATCATGTGCTTTGCAGCACGACCTTCAAGTCGATGCAGTCCGAAACCTCGGTATTTCGGACAGAGGATGATTGCCATCGCGTCTTGGATCATTCTTTTGTCGAATTCAGCGGCGAGGAGTGGTCTTAGGATGCGCATCTTGTCTGCGAGATATGATTGAAGCATGGCAGGAGATGCCTCGATGAGGGGTAAGATTGACGATTTACATTCTACAGAAAGGAAAATCGGAAGTCGAACTTCCGAGGGTAGTTCCTCGAAAGGATCTGGGATGTAGCGAACCATGTTGTGTTGTTGTTGTCTGTTGCCAAGAAGAGACGGAAGGCGGGTTGCGAAAGATGAATGAGGATATGTATGCTCCCATGGTAGGTAATTAATGCAGGCAGATGGTGACCGTGAGTCAACTTTGACTTTAAGGTTCGCTAGGAGAATATTTTCTCAGTGGCAGACAGACGCCTTCTGTATAAGTGAGTTTCGCTAAAGCAACAAAAATAAAGCTTCGTCACTCTGGATTGGACGTGCTCAGTGCATGCTCGCGAGCTGAAAAAAACTTGAAAAGCTTAACATAAAAACGTGAATATTGAGTCATTGGATAACCTCTTTGCAGACTGCTGACAATTGTTGTCAAAGCTGCATGTGAAGAAAGCGAATCATCTTGAAGGGATTCCCGTGTTCGACCGCACATCAGAACGCACGAACTATTCCGGTGATAATGGATGATTGCAGATATGAAAAGTCTCACGTACACGTTGCGGGTATTTTCAGACTTGTCACCGTCAAACCCTAAATAGAAGATACTTAACGGAGAGCGACTCATAGGGAAGCAAAGAGATATATTTTCCAATGCTATAAAGATATTAATAAAGTGGGAGAAAGTATTCTTTACCATATAGTATTTACTATTTAGACTTTCTGGGAGGCAGAACCTTAAAGGTGTATAAAACAAAACTAATACATTGATTCAGCACTTAGAACTCCAACCATCAAAGACGCCTACTTTCTGCTCAAACAATCCAACCATGGTCGCTCAACAGCCTACAGAAAGGACCTTCTTCCAAGGAGCAACGAGCTTCATAATTTACACCCTCTTCTTTTTCAATCTTTTAGCCTACATCTTTGACGACGAAACTCTCACTCATCGCGTCCTCCTCATCAACATGGCCTATGTAGGCTTTCTGATCGTGGGCCCACATTGCGGACTCTGAACCAGTGGAACCGAGTATGGCTACGCGATACATGCTTGAGGAGAATGGATGGTCTGGTAGCTAGGACTGTCTGTTTTGTACAAGCGTCAGTGTACTTTCTCTCATTCCTGTTCTCAAATTGGTTTACTAACAGCGACATATAGACTCCCAAGTCTTTTATGCGGTGTCTGATCTCGATCTGGGCAGACATGTGACTTGGATTGCTCGTGTGCTCACTACGGTCGGCATAAGACTTTCTCAACGACTTCACACTTTCAACAGAGCATCACAGCTCCCCTGCTTACATGGAGCCTCATTTTACTACATGGGTAAGTCTGCAAGGCATCAATCTGCCCTGAAGATGAGATTGAGGGGAAAATGCAAAAGAGTATGCTGGGCTAGGCAAGTTAGTCAGAGATAGCTCTAAATAAAATGATGTTTTAAACGTTTGCAAGCATCCTCAAGCGAAGGAGAGGTCTTCAATACAAACCACCAGAGCGTAGATCGCATATGGAAGGGAAGATATGGAGAGGATACAGAATAACAGGTATGGTATTTCACGACGAAATACCTCAAAGCACACTTAAAAGCGACGTCATATTTTACGAAATAGTTATTACCATCTATTGGTTGTTAGTCCGCACGGGACTTGGAGTGCCCACCACGGTAAAGTCGGCAGACAGGAGATTTGCACTGCCGTTCCACAATGAGATCCGCTGTTCGCCTCACCTCACAACCAACAACACTTTCAACTCTTTTATACCGCATCAAAACTTCGTTCTGACAATCTTCGCCACGTATAAAATCAGGAATCAAAGAGGATTATTCTCTGTTCCGTCATTCCAGCCATGGTCTCTCAACGGCCCTCTCGCAACAACAGCTTCCTTTCAAGAACAACGACATTCGTACCCTTCGCCCTCTTGATTTTGAACCTTTTTCATTACGTCTACTACGATGAAGCTCTCATCCCTCGTCTTCTTATCACCAATATGCTTAATGCCGTTTGGCTGCTATGGAGCCGCTATGCCGGCCTCTGAGCTTGAACCGTATGCGAAACGCAGTGCTTGAGCCTTACGCACGGAGAAACTTGGGATGGATATTTCCTGGTTGGTCCTGTGTATGACTTTGACTCCAGCACTTACTGCGGTCCGAAGCTTGACTTTGATCATTGTAACTCTGGTGGAAAGTATGACTGGGATGGTTAGATGGTTGAACGGCGGGACGACTTTACGTGGACAGTCCAACATGTAAATCCAGTTGACATGTCTCAAAATCTGTGAAATGAATTTCTCTCATTATAGCATATGGTTCCAATGTCTAACCCTAATTCCCAACTGGTATCCAAGTCCTCCCACTTTAATACAGTAAGTAGTACATAAGAAAGTTAACTCCGACCCATTCGCTGCCTAATCATCGGTCATTTTACCCGATGCTCATCTGAATGAGCAGTTCGTAATATTCCAATAGTTATCCTTCCCATGCGTTGTCATTGCTGGTATTGGTCTTGGGCCTGCGCAAGTTCCTCTTCGTGTCTGCAAAGCATCACTTAGTAAATAATGCTTGAGCGGATAAGATGAACAAGTTCTTACCGTCTAAAATGCCGCTCTAATAAGTCCCTTCGATAAAAACGCCTTTCGCAAACTTGACATTGGTACTGTGGTTCCTCGTGTGAAGTTTGATGTCGTCTATCATCATGTCAGTCTTGCATCGCGATATTGAGTAGAGGGCTTACCTTAAATGTTCAGCTCTAGTATAAACCTTCTGGCATTCCGAACAAACATGAACTGGCTTTCCTTTCTTTGCCTTGGAAACCTTTCCATTCGGCGTCATGGGGGTATCGCTTTGGCTGCCCGTTGAAGTCATTTCGCTATCGTTCGTAAAAACACACACTGAAATAATAAAAGCACAGATAAAAAACAATCAACGCCAGAGTGATAAATTCGTCTCAAATAAGTATCATATATAGAGACAAAGGATCCATAACATGATATTTAAACAATCCTTCAACTCCTACGTTATCTCGCTTCGTAATTCCTCTTTAGTTGAGCCACCCGCTTATGAGGCTTTGCTAACAGGCGTGACGAATCCATCCGTCAATCACAAAAATAGAACTCGCCAATGAAGACGCGGCCAATGCGGTCGGTCCCGTTTGAGAATTCTCAGCCCCGACTTGCCTGAAAAATGACAGCGCAGGGATTAACACCTTTTGGTGGGGGCTTGGGCTGACCTGGCGTGTGTGTTTGGTTGAGTCAACTGGCGTTTTACCGTATTAGGAGAATTAGGAGAGTCCGCGGGGGCCGCGGGGGTCGGGGCTTGTCATCGCCGATGGGCTTTACCTAGACAGGCAGTATTTTCGAGGGCTGACTGACTATTGCACTGCGTAGTATGAGGTGAGATAGGTATCAGCTGGATACGCATCGCTGCGACTGTATTAATTCAGGATAGTTACGATGACCTCATCATCTAGCCTGTAATACAATCACGTTCAGTCTACAAATCGTGAACACCGAAGTTCTTCAGGTCTGACTCAAAGTTTTATTGCTAAGCATTTACTGCTGTACTTGCGGCTGACATGTCCAGCTTCATCGTATCTCCCACAATATAGTCGTATCGTCGTAGTGTCTGTCGTGGACAAGCGGAAAACCGTCTTCACCAATCCCCAGCCTGGGTATAGGGTATTTACTCCCGAGCATCAGGCAGCTGCACGTAATGAACTAACATGGTTCAACCATGTACCCAGCCAGCGATAATAAGTATCGAAAAAATTAAATCATTCAGATACATAATCACGCATGTTGAAAGCTTGACTTTGGCTCCATCACAGTCGCACATCGTTTCGAAATAGCTAGCGAAATGGACCACTGCTTTAGCCTCAATGTAGCTCATCCAGATTCCCATTCCTTTGACAACCTCAAGAGGCGCTGAATTCACATTCGGAAAGCTGTGCATACGAAGGCCACAATACTCGACTGTCAGTGGCAGCTTTTGGCTTTCGTGGTGTTTAGGTACAAATTGCCCAGCTCGAGTCAGCCTTACTGGATACCCCAAGACTCGGTAGGAGCAGAGATGTGGGTCTATCGTTAATGACAGCGCTAAATTTAGACTTTCCCCCTGAAAATCTGGACTCAGCCTTGTAGGATTCAAGGAATCTGGATCTTTGGTAGGAACAAACTTTGCCAATCGGGTAAATATTCACGCTGTTTAGTCTTGCGTTTAGTAGCCTTGATGTCTCCCAGCCTTTTTAGGTCTTGGTTGTGATTGCTATGATCGCATCACTTGCCATATTCATCCACTACTCAAACCTTGGAACTGCGGCACAGCTTGTAAGTTGAGTCACAGCCCGAAACTCCTTCAGAACGATCCTAACGGTGTACCTGCAGGATTCTAAGCAATCCACCACATCGATGGATCTATTGGTGTTTGTACAGTTCGAAGGAATACACTACATACTAGTGGGGAGGATTCGCTCGGAACGGCCCCTCTTTCAAGGCTGGCGCTCGGTATACTGCCCGAACTATATTCAAGCGAAAGTTTATTCTTTCCAAGGATGAGAAGTGAGATATGTGATGCCATAACGAGGCAGGACTCTATAGCTTGCATTTTCTGCTTACGAGTCGTGTCATTGAGAAGGCTATCTTGCTGTCAACACTTTGGCAAGAGAAATGCCAACCGATCGACAATAAGTATGGAAAATGATTATCACTGTGGTATTTTGAGTTTTACGCGTTGATGGCTTGGCCGCTGCTGAACTTAAGAAGGGTATGTGACAGTCTTATCTCCAATATTTGGGTAGTGGTTACAACAGACCCGACCACGAGGTAGCTTCCAAGTCACCTTTCCAGCACATGTTTGTTAAATTCAGTAAAAAACAATATTAACTAAGATGACATTCAGTCACACAATAGAAACTATACTATCTTCTAAACGTTAGATCAATCCAATTCCCTCGCCTAAATCCAATTCAAACGAGCCCACTCTTTCAAACGTCGAGGTCGACATATATTGCTGCTGCAGGATCAATCCACGTACAGCGTCTAACCGTGGACCGTTGGTAAGCTCTCCAATGAACGGGCAAAATAGCCCCTCGCTTTGGAACTCATCAGAGTCATATTGAGGAAGGATACCTATATCCTTCCCCAGCTTCAATAGAGGTCCAGCCATCCTCAGGCTGCCACCCGAAACAGCCCCCAGGGAGTCTTTTCCAGCTGGAATACACTTTGCTCCAATGACTTTGACATAGACTTTCCTGAATGCGTTGTCATGAGTCGAAAACCCCGGTGACGCGGCGTATGGATACTTACTTCAGTCAAGGGAAGCCCAAGACCACGATGGTCCTCGATATGGAACAGCACGAGAACAAATGTCTGGCGATGAACTCTACAAAAGACCCATGGGCAAATCCTCACGCCAGAGACCCGCAAGATACGCTCCAGCGCCACTATCTTGAAAATGTCGCGCTATTCCTGATAAACATGGCAACAAGTCTTGAGATTTTGTAAGGCTCCGATTTGCGACTTCATCTACCAACGAATACCACTCCCTGAGCTTTGCGGGGAATGAATATGAACTGCTTGTAAGACTCCGGAGGGAAAGCGGTGGGTTTGGAGCATGAACCTCCCGATCGAGTTCCATGCACTCGCAGCGTAGCGCTGACTTGCACTCCCATACCATTTCTTTGGAGAAGAAATGAACCATTCTGGACGACAGCATTTGCTCTTGTAAGGTCCCAGCCCCTGCGGATAATAGTTCAGAGTCCAGCGGGTGGGCACCCTTGTGATTGTTGTCGCCGCGGAGCTCTGATCGTGCGTATAGTTTCAACCATTGATCGTTAAACCGTTTTTAGAGCTGAAGCATATGCTTCTAAATGTGCTGGTTGAGATCCGTTGCAGGATGCCGTTTTACGGTCTCAATTCCAGTTATTATCAACTTTATGTAACTTACAATATATACATCTAGCCTTGAACCTAAATTGTTTGATGTATACTTTTGGCATTTTGAGAAACTCTACGTAGACTTGGAAGATAATTTACACACTCGTTGTGTATCAGTATCAAAGTCGGTTTCAAACTCAACTCGACTCCTTGATTACCAAGCGACTCGGTCAAGAAACATCGGCACCTCCGGCTCTACGGTTGAGCCGAGGTAACTTGACCGCCCCGGGACACGGAGCAGTTATGGGCAAACGCCCGAATAAAGTGGATAGACTATCGCCCCGAAGTGGGGATAGCTTCAACAAAACGGCCTGTCAGTCGCTCCGTGCAGTGGAGACACCGCGTAATTTCTGTCATGCGAACACGTTCGGCAATGCGATCGTGTCTTAGTAATCTCTTTGAAGGGTCTTTGATCTACATGACGTATCTTGGGGATATTAAATAGAACCCACTCCCCTTCAATTTGTTAGTCTTCTATCACCCACGTTATCTTTTCCATAACTCCAACGACTCAACACAATGGCTACCATCATCATCCAGTACCCCAGCGGTCACGACTTCGATGTCGACTACTACCTCAAGACTCACATGCCTCTGGCCAAGAAGTAAGACTCCAGAAACTTCACCTCCAATTGAGATACTAACACGATTTACAGGACATGGAGCTCCAAGGGTCTGAAGAGTGCCGAGGTTATTCAGCTGGGAGGAGACAGCCCCTACCAGATCTACAGCATCCTTCGATGGGAGAGCATGGCTGCTTTCCAGGCTGCTGCCGGCTCTGAGGAGTCCAAGGCTGTTCACGAGGATGTCAAGAACTTCACTACTGCCAAGGCTGAGATTCGCGTTGGCGCGACTGTTGGTGAGGCCAAGCTATAAATTATCTATAATGAAAGTATTTAATACCAATCCAATCCGATGTTTTGATATATACGTCTCTTGTCCTGTCAATCGTGCAATACCGCTAGAGGGAATTACCATTTTAGGCTGTAATATTACAGTTGTTTCCAACCAATGGGCGTCTTGTACAGACACCGTAAGGCTTTCCCCAATTGGCAATCAGGCAGCAAGGCATTCTGGGTAATCGAGTCAGCAAAATCACAAATTCTTACATCTGTCTCGCTGGACTTGTGACTTCCGTTTATCTGTGATACTGTAATACTGTTTTTGTCTCGTTAAGAGTCATTATTCCCATGCAACCAAAATGCCGTACGGACGTCCTTTGTATGGCCTCGAGACACGCCTCGCTCTAATCCATGAGGGCAAATGGCAGGACCGTATCTCTTGCAGCTTCGAATATGAGTCCTTTGAAGGCAAAAGCAATGCCAGCCGCTCTTATTCGGCGCTCTCATACGTTTGGGGAAACTCCAAAGCCAAAGAGACCATTCAGATTGATGGGCATGACCATAAGATCAGCGTAAACCTCGCATGTGCGATTCGACATCTGAGAGATGAAAGGCAACTCGTACTAATTTGGATAGATGCCATAGTAAGTCTTTCCTTAATTCCTTCGAGAGGCTGAAGCCTAAATGCCTTTCTTTGTAGTGCATTAATCAGGACGATATCGACGAAAGAAGTTCTCAAGTTTCAATGATGCAGGATATCTATGCTCGCGCACAACGTGTGATCGTGTTCCTGGGCGATGGTTCGTACTTTCGCATCCCTCAAGACTACGCAAAATCTCCACCGCTTGCCCCAGTAACCTTCTCATCCGCTGCTCAAGATGGACCTCTGATCACCTATTTTCATAATAACTGGGAGAAGTTGTGCAGGCATCCTGAATGGTACTCCTTTTGCACAATCTGCGTTCTCCGACTTCTTGAAGACGTTGATGGCTACAGAGACACAATCGAATGTATTGCGAACGGGAAAGCGTCTTCCAAGTTGAGGCTCTTTGAGCTTGTCCGACAGTTTATGAATAGCCAATGGTGGCAGCGGGTTTGGGTTGTTCAAGAGACTACTGTTTCATCAGAAGTCGTCATACAGTATGGCAACGTCTCGATTACCTGGACCATACTTGCCGGCTCAGCTCACGCCTGTGAGAGTTTAGGTTGGGGTCGACATGATCTGGGATCTGAAGACTTTTTGAGCATCGAAAGAGAGTACGCCAAAGTTCTGCCAGTGTTCGCAAGACAAGTCTTCGAGATCGAAGGGCTGCGGAAGGAGTGGAAAGACCAACATGGCACCGGATTGCTGTCTCTTCTGCAGGATTTCTCTGGTCGTAAGGCCACTGATGACCGCGACAAAGTTTTTGCGCTACTCGGTCTCACGAGCGATATCAACACCATCGAGCCAGATTATTCCCTAAGCACAGTCCAGGTCTACCGACGCACTGTCCTCCATCTTATCAAATCTAGCAGTTCCTTGTCAGCACTTTCGGGCGATATGAAACGGAAGAACAGCGGTGGTGTTCCAACCTGGATTCCTGATTGGAGTGTTGCAATTGAAGAGCCAGATCGCCGCCGCATCCAGGTTGAGGCAACACGCAATATTCGTCCACGATGGCGGATTGAAGTAGTCGACCGCGAGCAGAAGTACTGGGAACTTGTTGCAAGGAACATGGACAAACTCCGCGAGGAAATCGAGGCAGGGAAGAGAAGAAGTCTACCACAGGACATTGTAGACGGCCTATTTCTCTATGAGAAGATATTGAGCACAAGAGTTTACGGCACAGAGTGGAGGGATGAAGAGGATATCGACATTCTACAGCAAGAGGCAATCCGCCTTTGCAAAGCAATGTACAGGGAGTTCGAACAGAATCACCCAAAGTTTTGGTCGACAACACCAATACGTCAATTTATCGACGCACACCTATCATTGCCACATATCCCATCCTCCGGGGAGTGGTATCGGCT
This sequence comes from Fusarium sp. S19/10, assembly GCA_019054715.1. NCBI lineage: Eukaryota > Fungi > Ascomycota > Sordariomycetes > Hypocreales > Nectriaceae > Fusarium > Fusarium sp. S19/10. The sequence goes on along the minus strand of JAHKNZ010000028.1, from coordinate 240,696 downwards.
AGACATCATCAGACTGTGCGCCAAAATATATTGCACAAGGACCCTTGACCTATGGTTTGGAAAGCTCCAACAAATTGAAGAAGAACGATACAACACAAATCATCTGCATTCACTATTATCTGAGGAAGATAAAAAGGACATTCTTTGGGATCACAACTGGTATTTTCATGCTGATGATATCATAAGGAATAACTGGACGTGGGATGAATACACGCGCAAAACATTCCCCACACTGGTACAGTTTATCGAAAACAAACTTTTAGCCAAAGGGCCGAGCGAGGAGGAAGGAACGAGACGAGAGTTCCTGACATCAGAAGCGACAAGATCCCTGGAGAGGGAAAGTATCTTCACAGATTCCATGACATTCAGTGAAGCGTCTGTTGACACAGAGCAGCTGGAGATACTTTCTGATTTAATCCATTTGGCCTCGGAAGTTCTGAACGTCAGTACTCGCTCAAACACTCTCCTGGCGGTAGAACTCACCAAACAGGCTTGCAAAGGCCTCATCAACTTGCATCACAACAACTCCAATGAACCCGACGATGAACATATCGATCCAGAATATATCGACCCATTCTCAACATCCGTCGTCTTCGTTGGATCGGCGACATGGATGCGCTGGCTCAGGTCCAACGGACCTCAAAAGTTCAACTTCGATTACGAGCAGTTCTTGGAGTCGAGGAGACTAAAGCAGCATAAGACGCTTGGACAAAGGGAGAATATCTTACATATAAGCTCGACGTACCCCGCTACGGTGCTAGGGTGTAGTGAGAGGTTAATTACCTGGGTCGATTCGGCCTCGCGTATATTCACCGTCAGTCAGTGGGCTTTATGTGCGCTACAATCTGAGCGGAAAGACTTCATTTTGCCTTTCGCCACGACACTCGTTGGTGGACTATATGAGGAATCACCCGGAGAATTCAGAAAGATTTGTCAGCCCGAAGATACCGAGTTGCTGCGGAGCTGGTTTGTGTCATCTTTGTTACCTCAGCTCTGCAAAGCAAATGCAGACGTTGACAGCCATCTCCGGAAATGCTTCGCAGACTGGAGATCTGAGGGCAATGTTCGGTCGGATATCAGGAAATCATTTGACGCGGAAATGAGGCTTGCTACTGAAGGAAGGGTGTTCTTCTTTACAACGGACTACAGAATGGGCCTTGGACCCGGATCTATGATGGCAGGGGACGAGATTCGTATTTTACCAGGTGGAAACAGACCCTTTGCATTACGACGGAATGGATGGACGGAACGCAGTTCAGGCGTTGAGTATGAAGTTATAGGAGACTGTTACTTGCTGGCGGACCATTGGGGGAATGACCAGGGCCGGGATGATTCACTGCAGGGTTGTCTTCCCGTAGAGATCTTGGGTGGACTCCTTACCAAGAGCTACAGTTCCGATGATATTACCTTGTGTTAATGGATTAGGGCTACATTACTAGCTTCGAGAGTATCCCCATGCATATTATCATTCAACACTGCACTTTGTGGCTCTCGTAAGAGCAAGTTATGATCCGTTCTGTATAACGTAGTTCGAGGGATCCAACCGAAAAATGCTCGTCTGACAAGTCTGCAGAGCCAGATGACTACACGCCGCAGGGGTTGCCTTGTAGACATAAAACACGTCCCAACCCTCTGGTAAGTCCCGGTAGGCTATTCACGACCATGACGTTGTAGTTGTCTCCGGTCAAACGGGAACTTACACAGCCGAAACTTTATATAGGTGACGCAGGGACAAAGGAATACTCCGATGTAATATAGTTCGTCACGGAGTACGGCAGCGAGATCCGTTAAATGTCGCTCCAAACCTCTTAAGCAACGGGTGAGTAATCTCTGCAAATGTTACCGTAGTACTGCTAAGGCTTCCAGAATACAACGCTACTCTTGTTGGTTGAACCGTACCTGAAACCTCGCGGATGAGGGAATTTCTACAACTTACCACCGTAGGGTCAGTCCCAATTGGAGGGTCAAATTACACAGGGTTTTCGATTCGATTACCATAAGGGTTTGTAGCAACTGTGGCAATAACTACCCTGGGCCGACAGAACCATACAGTCACAACATAACAGCATGAAAACCCGCCCAGCCATTACAGGTCACCTGAATCCAGTTCACTGTAGAACTATCTTCCTTCTTATTCCCTGTATCCTATCTAATGGCCATATTCCGCCATGTAAGAAAAGACTGTCGATTTGCGCGGAACCCAACGCCTGGGCGGAAACTCGCGATGGAGTCGTCGGCGACCTCCACAGCCGCAGTGGAGAGCGCAATCTCAACCCCCCTCCGATCTTAGACGCGCTCATGATGGCGCGATGTAACATAAGTCAAATCCTTCTACCCTCGAACCAAGCACCCCGACTGGCCATGCTGCGTAGGCCAAGCTCAAGATCGCCTCACCGCTTCGCCAGTTGGGAAATGAGGCTCTACAGAATTATTTTGTGCGCCCAATAGAGTTAGCAAGACCTGTTTCCAGCTTCGTGACAGTCTCTCGGTCAGAGTAGTCCGAGGGTGATCTACACGAGTTGCGATTTGGCTGAGGTTGCATCCAGGAACCGGTGCCAAGACCTACGATGACATCTCCTCGAATATGACTTGCTGTCTAAGTTTCTCCGTATATCCTTGACAAGCTGAACCCAGCAATCACGTTGAGCTTCACCGGTCCACATGGCCCGGCCCGAGACGCACCCGTTCAAAGAATCGTCCAATCAAGCTCGAATAGAACGCCAAGAGATCGAGGGCCGCTGAACTATCTCAGGCATTTGCAGTGAGCGTAGGGGGCCTGAAGGGGAAAACCCAGTGTGTTGGCGATATCTTCATCTTAATATGGCAAGCCCAGTAAGCGAAGCAACGAAGTGGATGAATCTAGTGACTTGACGGTACAAACTATTAGCTAGAAGAAGAGAAGGATGCCTTAGCTCTTACAGAAGGATCAGGGTATTGGTGAAGTACACGCAGGATCGGGCTTGGTCTCATGTTATATCGACCATAACATCTCACCGTGAGATTGAGCATGCAAACTACTGTACACTAGACCCTCATCCCCATGTCTAGCTGAGGGTACGACCCCCATCCTGCAAACATCCCTATCGTCTATCCCTCAAATCCTCCGATGATAGGTTGAGCCTCATCAACCCGATGAGGCTACAGCTTCCGTCATCTACTCACCGGCCGGGTTACTCAGTTTCCGCAGGTTCACGTCAATCGCTTGCAGAAGAATGCGGCCCACGACATTCAGGGCTTGTAGAGATGCAATTCTTGTAGTCTTACATGATAAGAACACATCGATAAACGCCTCGGCCTTGAAAATAATGGAACCAGAAAATGACAACAGTGCTTATCGTCATGTAAGGGAGCAAGACAGCATGCATGTAATGTTTGAGACATCCGGATTAAGTAATTATCGGTACGTCAGCATTAAACTATTCTCCATCTGGTAGATTTAAAGAAACGCTATAACCTTCTGGGTTACTTTTCTGTCATAGGATTCCCAATCAATAGGCTGTTCCGCATCCTTAAAGAGCAACTATTTGAGCGAGTCCAACGAAGGACGGCTTCACTTTTGGGTGTGCCTTCTATCATAGAACAAGTATCAACCTAGAGTACAGAAATTGCTACGACTTGGTTTGCTAGGGTAACGATTAAGATGCATAGGATCTCGGGCTCTGTTTACCCAAATAGACATTTCTTTCAATGTTGAAAAACTTACACATTCCTGTTGGTCATACATTCCGAGGTTAACTACTCTTTTAAGCAGGTAGTTAGAATCTCACGAAAATACAATCCGTTTGTAGTAAATGCAGGGCTTACGTGATTTTGCCGGCAGTACGATAAATCTCGTATCAGAAAAGTCGCCATGTTTACAATCAGTCTGGACCGGTCTACGGAGACGAAATTGTGAAAAATGTTGCCGCTTTCTCGCATAGTTGTGAGAAAGTTCGTCTGACTCTTCGAACATTCTATTCGCTTTTCGAATATCTTGTAGATGAGAACGTGGATAAACCCACCGGGCGTTTGAAGTATAAATGCTGTATGACCTGCCACTACAAAATCGAAATTACGCTCACAGCCATCGATCACTTCACTACTGGGATCCTTACGGACTAAAGACTTTCTTTCATCCGTGATCAGATACGATCAGATAAGGTTTTCGGTGATATTTACACTTTGCACGGCGCATCATGACTCCTTTGCCCACACGATCAGATAAGGTTTTTGGTGGTATTTACACTTTGCACGGGGCATTATAACTCCTTTGCCCACACATGACCTTTTTTTTTTTTTTTTGCCCTGCCCTATACATAAGGTTTGGGAATATCATAAATGCCCTTCTTTCCTTGCTTCAATCCGGCCTTTTTTTCCCTCTTCCTTCCACCCACATCAACAAGACCACAACCAAGCCTCCTCAACAAGGCCAGTAAGTGCCCCGGGATAGCTAAAAGCAGAGACCTGACAAACACTCAGCATCTTTCATCCTTCGTGGTAAAAAACAATCAATTACCCATCTACCGCAATCTTCACCCTCAACATGCGTTTTGACATCCTCGCGGTCCTTGCAGCGCTCGCCATGCATGCATCTGCTGACCGTATGGAGGTTTTTACCACATGCGCCTCCTGCGGCATTTGTGAGAGTAGCACCGCTCTCTTTTATACCGACTACGGTACCTACAAGGTCAATGCCCAAGAAGGTTGCAGACGTACCAAGGTGCCAGGCATGGTCAAGTTCTGCGTGGATTGGGGCAAGAGACGTGCCCATTTTAAGATCTTTGGACAGTCGAAGCGCTGCCTGACCCAGGATTCAGAGCTTATCTATGGATGCCCTCAAGTCCAGTGCTTCAAAACCACCTGGAGAGAGATTCCCTGCCACTGGCGCTAGGCATCGAAGAGACCTGGAATCTTGCTGAGGGATTGAGGAACGGTTCATGTAAATAACTGCAGCTGCAACAACATTCATTCAAAACCAGAACCAGTTTGTACTCCTCCCTACCGACTCCATAAGGACCTGTTTGTACCAATAATCATCAGTGACGCGTCTTGTTCTTGGCCCTACAGCTCAACAAGAATCATATCATTGTGAATGGACTAGCGAGTGTTACCCTTGTCGGTCCCACGGTCCGAGGTGGATCACTGGTCAATTTGTATTGGATCGTAATCTTTCCCCGCACAAACGGCCCTTGTTCATCAATCGTCCTGTAATGCCCACAGACACAAGTTGCAGGGATGGCGAGTGCTTCGAGTGTTCGAGAAATGCTTAGTCCTTGTCCAGAAGGATTTAAACTACCGAACCTACAGGAACACCATTCTCTTGGGAATCGATGTCGCTCATATATCAGATAGACACAAACAGGTCCTTACGCTGTAAGATGATTTATGACGATATGCACAATCCTTGTGATCTGTGACAACTCAGTTGCATGTTGGTTCGACAAACATCATGTGATGTTTACTTGTTGGTCGAAACCCATGCAACACCTCAGTTGAGATGAGAGACAACAATGCGGCTCCTCACAAACACAATTGGTCCTTGAAAGTGCCGCTGCGGTATTTAAGCTTGATGGCCCTGATCGACCGTTCCGTGGCTTCTTCGATACTACATCATCTAAAAGCAAAAACCACTAGTTGACAAAATGACAACCCAGGGCGAAGACTTTATCGTGGCGCCTGATGAGAATGTTGTATCCTTTGTCTCTGGCTTGTAGATATCCGCTGATAAGGTCGCAGCTCCAAGATGATCGAGACTCATCGATTGGTGATGATTCATCCGTTGCGATTTCCTCGACAGCAAGTCTGAGCAGCTCGATCCTTGACTTTCGTCAGGAGAATGGACGAACATACCATGGGTACAAGGAAGGAAGTGAGTTACCGCTTCACTCGGGCCATCTCAGTTCACTGATCAATTATGCAAGAATATTTTCTTCCTAACGATGAGCGAGAAAACGACAGACTGGGTAAGCCAATTCAGACACCTTTCAGCCATTGTCGGGACTAAGAGCAACCTAGACCTACAGCATAACTTGTTCCTTCTTACTTTTGACAACAAACTTGGTCTTTGTCCACCCAACCTCCCTGAAACGAAGGTCAAGCGCGTCCTGGACGTCGGGACTGGTACAGGAATATGGGCCATTGACTTTGGTGATGAGCATCCCGAAGCTGAGGTGTCATCACCCGCCAGCATGCGACTGAAGTGTTCAAGCTAACGCCTCCAGGTTATCGGTGTGGACTTATCTCCGATTCAACCAAGCTTGTCAGTTTATCAAGAAGGTCACTGCGCACATTTATGCTAATTCCCCTGTAGCGTTCCGCCGAACGTTCGTTTCATTATAGACGATATCCACGAAGATTGGGACTTTGCTGAACCCTTCGATTACGTCCATAGCAGGATGATGAACTTCAGTATCCCAGATTGGCCCGTCTATCTGAAGAAGATCTACGAGTATGCTCAGACAGCGCTCTTTCACTCCCCTAAACTGATCATGCTAGTAATCTGATGCCCGGAGGTTGGGTCGAAATCCAAGAAATTGACGTAATAGCCCGATCCGACGACGGTACCCTCAAACCAGACAGCGCCATTACGAAGTGGTGTAAACTTCTTGACGAAGCATCCGTCAAGCTTCAACAGCCTTACAAGAGCCTCCATCTCTTCAAGGATATCCTGTCCGAAGCAGGCTTCACTGAGATTGTCGATATGCGTTTCAAGTGGCCGATCAATCACTGGCCAAAGGACAAGAAATACAAAGAGTTAGGAGTTTGGCATCATGAGAATGCTGCTAGCGCACTGGAATCGGTCACTATGGCTCCGATTACAAGGGCTTTTGAGTGGACTGTTGATGAAGTCCAGGTTCTGCTTGCCAGTGTGAGGAGGGAATTGAATGATCCCAGGATACATGGATACTGGCCAATGTGAGTACATTGAGAGATCTGTGGTAAATGCAACTAATAATCCGGCAGTTGTTCGGTCTACGGGAGGAAACCTCTCGCTTGATGGTAATGATGGTTTGCCCCGCGACCTGGATCAGTCTCCGGAGAGTGTTGACGCAAAACTGACCCAAGAAAAAAGGGCATCCATCATTAGCAAGACAATAGAATATCGATGGAAGTTGCTTGAAGTGCTTCCCATCTTTGTGTTCATCCAACCAAATTACTCCAAAGACAATTTCCATAGCAAATTAGAAGAGCGATCCTGTCTCAGTACAATTCCGCCGTCCGCTGGTCGTTTCACTAACATCGTCCGTGATGCTACATGTATAAATTGAGGGTAGGGATTGTCTCAGCGCCACCAAGCTCGGTTTTTCTCTTAGACCGAATTTGCCGAACCCGATCCCAGACAATCAACATAAATTATTGGCTATGGAGTCCGAAACATACAACTTCCGACACCGGCTTCGGGCTCAAATTAAACTCCGCGGAAGATCCGCGCGTACCGTAAGCCATTTAAATTGCACGGACTGATCTTATCTGATCCTTTTTATCTCATTCATCTCGCTGCGTAATTGACTTACTCCACGTCTTTCCCTCGATCGCACTTGAACAAAATGAATCTGAAGGACCTGGACCTATATTTCGAAATCGTTAAAACCGTTCTTTCTTTTATTGCTCGTCTCACGGTTCAGAAAGGGCAAGCCATTGTTCATCGTCACACCTACCGCCTGACATCTGATCCGCGCAATGTCATTGTTGTCGGAGGGTCTTTTGCAGGCGCAATTCTAGCTCAGCGTCTAATCCACACCGTTCCCTCTGGCTATCGTGTTATCCTCATCGAAAAGCACTCCCACTTCAATCACGCATTCGGCTTTCCTCGCAACGCCGTGTTCTCCGGACGAGAACAGCACGCATTCATCTCGTATGACAATCTTGCCAAGGGAGCACCCGATGGTATTTTCCAGCAGGTCCGTGACGAGGTTACTGATGTAACTGAGTCACATGTCAACACCGCCGGCGGTCCTTCACTGGCTTATGAGTATCTTATCATCGCGACAGGCGCAGCGCAGCCACCGCCAGGACGTCTGGTTGCCAGCACCAAAGAAGACGGGATCGAAGAGCTGAGAGGATATCAACAGCGTATCGGGAAGGCTGACAGAGTCGCAGTTATTGGAGGAGGAGCTGTTGGTGTGGAGCTAGCCACTGAGATTAAAGAGAAATACCCTGAGAAACAGGTGACGCTCATCCACTCCAGACAGCACCTACTGCCCAGATTTGGTCCCAAGCTGCACGACCATATTTTAGGGACTCTTCAGAAGCAGGAAATCGAGGTCTTGCTGGGTGAAAGACCTGTCTACCCCGAAGGCGCTGGCCAACATGTGGAAAATACCAACCTCAAACTCGCCAATGGCGAAACAAGAACATGGGACTTGGTGGTATGTCGACAAAAACCTCGCTAGAGCCGAACTGACTCCCACAGATTCCTTGCACAGGTCTTCGTCCACGGTCAGAACTCCTAGCTGACTATTCCCCCAAGAGTATTGCACCTAACGGCGAGATCCTCGTCGGACCAACTCTCCAAGTCGAACACCTACCTTCTTCCAGAAAGAACATTTTTGCGCTTGGCGATGTGGCACAGTCTGGTGGTCCGAAGCAAGCTCGAGCTGGTCTCATGCAAGCTGAGATTGTCGTCAGAAACCTTCTTCAGCTAATGAAAGGTGGCATGGCGAAGGATGAATACATTCCTCACTTCTTTGAGAATACACTCAACTTGACTTTAGGAAAGGTAACTACATTGTTCCTTTTGTTATATAGATCATCAAGATTGACTGTGTTGCAGGAACATGCCGTGATGTGGATGCAGAAGGGCGACTATGAATGGATCAAAGAAACCAAGGGCCCGGATGAGGATCTGAATGCCAGGCAAACGCGATGGCAGCTCAACGCAAAGATGTAGGAGGGCACTGGGAGTTTTCTGGATGTGTAATACTAGGCTGTTGGTGAGCAGAGACCTTGGGGTAGATTGATTTAACTCATGTCACTAAGTCATTGAAAGGAAGTAATGATTGCCCAAATAATAAGATTGATCACCAGTTACTAATAATCCTACATCATTACAGTCTTCTAATAGAAACTCCTCCTCTGCTCCGCCAAAGCCCCCAACTTCAAAGCCAAAAGCTTACTAGCAGACCCCTCTCTCAAATGCCCTTGCTCCTCCGTTCTTCCCCGGGGTCTATTCCCATTCACATTCCCACTCATGCTCATAATTCTGGATTGTCTCAAACTAGAAACACTCATACTCCTCCTCTCAGAAGCAGTCCCCAAACTCATACTCTGTCTCGAAGACGCAGCAACACTCTGTGTCCTCGACCTCTTATTCAACCCCTCCATCTTCAACAACGATTCACCAGCGCTAGTAGCGCTCGATGCCCCAAGACTCACTGACGTACGTCTGGACGAAGGGGAGGATGTGCGAGATGAGACGCTAGGTGTCGAGGCGTAGCCTGTCATCATCATCATTCGCGCGCTGAGCATTTGGTTGTTTGCAGCGAGAAGAGCGTTCGGGTCTAATGTGAGCGCCGTTTGCAGGTTTTGAAGTTGGTATGCGCTGGGCATAGTGCTTAAGCGACGAATGGCGGTTTTGTTGTTTTGGATGAATGTGGACATGCTTGATACTGCACCCACGTTGAGTCGGTCTGCCGCTGACTCGACGGCCGTGGTAGTGTTGATGTGACTTCGTTCCTGATGCACGGCGTTGACACTGACTGGCTCGTGCACTGGTTCATCTTCGATGGTTGTCATACTGATGCGACGATTGATCTGGGTGACTACCTGATCAAAGTTTGTCTTCTGAGAGCCGGTGTAGAAATCAGCCTGCTCCATGACCCTCTCACTGCGAATTTCCCTCGTGAGGACGAAGAACGTCTTGTCGCGGATACACTTCCTAACGAAGGCCCAGCGTGTACGCGCGGGATTGTGTTCGAGCTCAGGCTGGTACACGGACAAGCGAGCAAGTTGAGCGTAGAAGTTAGCCAACCTGTGAGCCATCTTCTCCAATGTTTGAAGAAGGAAGGTAGATAGTGCAGCAACAGGCGTGGCATCAGGGTCATCGTGATCAAGCATAGAGGCAACATTGTCAAATGCGTCCATACCGTTACACGCTTCTTGTCGCAGATCTTCCAGTAGTTCGATGTCGAGTTGGACGCATTTAGCAGTGTAGCTAAACACGCCTCGCTCCTGGAATCGAAGTTGAGAATTGGGATCGCAGATGAAATCGCCTAGGGCGCTGATCTCCTTGGTAACCTTGGCTGCGTCCAAGCCCGTCTTAGCACGAGCGATGACCCCTAGGATGTCGGGTAGTTTGTAAGCAGCGCCTGGTCCACCAGCACTTGCAAAGACGAATGAGAGTCGAAGAACGAGCTCTTCTAGCTTCGGTCCAAACAATGCTGCGAAGCCACCTTGGAGAAGACGGCTTTGATACCCGTAGAATGTGCGGATGGCGATTGTGTTGGGAAGGTCTTCGCGTTGCCAGATGTTGGTGATACCATTGGGATCATCCTTGGAAGGCGCGTCCAGAGTGTCGCCCATGATGTCGTTCATCTCAAATTGATGCGCAACAAGAGTCTCCACGTTGGTGCGTAGATACGCTGACCAGAGATCATGCATCGTTGAAAGATCCTTGTCACGATAGTCTGGCTTGGGTGACAAGTGACCGATGAAGTAGCGCGTAAGAAGACTCGACACCTCAGGATTGTTCGTATGTGCAAGGTTGTCAAAGGACTTGGTACAGTCCACTCCAGCGTTGGACTTGATGATGAGTGTACCACCAGGATGCATCGGGCAAAAGTCGGTAACATCATAGACACTTCCATGAACAGCAATCCACATGCGTCCTCCCTTGCGATGACCAGTATGCAGAGCCAGACTTGACTGAGAGATGGTAGGAAGATTGACAGGTAGTGCTCGGGGAGACATGAAGACATCCAGCATGAATCTTCGCTCAGCGAAGGCCTTGTTGATGATCTTGTCAACCGTCTCCATAGTCGCAGTACGATACGTATAGATCGCCTTGCGAATACCACTCATAACAGAGTCAAACACAGCCACAGATCCACAAACATACAAATACCCACCCAAACCACCTTGCTTCTTAGACATGACCATATCACAAACAGTGCTACCCTGCTCAACGATAAGCGTGTCGATATACCGCGGTGAAATCTCCTTGTTAACAAGATCGCGCAGAACATCGTCATACACCAAGCCATTTGAGTCGCGGGATAGGGCGAGGTGTACTTCCATGAAACCAATGTTGACGAGTTTGCGCAGTTCGGACTCGTAGGAGAATTTGTCGCGGGATTGGACACCGAGGTAGAGAAGGTTGCGACCCCCTGAGAGACCGGATGTGGCGAGACGATGTTGCCAGAAACTGCGGAAGGGAGCGATGCCGCTGCCTCCTGCGAAGAATGCGCATGGTGCCATGTCGTCGATGGGGAGGGTAAAAGACACGGGTCTTGAGACGCCGACGAGGACATCGTCGGCTAGGATAGCGTTGTCGGCGCCTGCTGAAGGGTCCGGGTTGAAGAAGCCGCTCGACACACCGGAACGAACGATGCTCTCGCCTTCGGAGAACATGGAGCAAAGATCATACTCCGAGCGAGAAATGGTGAGGTCAACAGTACTAGGCAGAAGCTCATTGCTGTAGCTCGAGATGGAGTACGTTCTAGGAACTTCCAACGCGACAAGATCAGTCAACCAGTCCAGGTCATCAAGACTAAAAGCCTTATCCCAGATATGACTCGGCGTATCCATGACCGCGCGCTGTAAAAGGTCGCCCAAGGAGCCGCGAACAGGCCACTCATCTGTAGCGAGGACTTGAAGAACAGTGTTGGAAGAAGCGTGGAGGAGTTCGTGGACCTTGACAGTGAGATCCTTGGTGATAGGCGCAAGATGACCGCGACGAAGAATGTCGAGGACTGTAAGGCCGTGAGGGGTGCGAGTAACGGAGGATAAATGCTGGGCGAAGCGAGACCATGTTCCGTTGGTGTCGACGGGAAGGCGAAGGTGATGATCCAGACCCAAAGATGCAACCATCTTGGCCACTTCCTCCCAAGAGTTGAGAGGCATGACAGCCATCCGATCACCAGGTTGGAAGGTAATACCTGTATCACGAATATCAATCGTGACCATGGCAGTCCCCCTCTTAACATCCTTATCAACAGGACTAACACCAGCAACCCGTCCAAGATATCTACACTCCTCAAAGCTCCCCCTCATAGAATGCGGTTCCAAATCCATCTTCCCCCGAAAAGGTTCTAGACGCTCCTTCATCGCATCCGAAAATTGCCGATGCGTTTCTTCCCAAGGCCTTGTAGCATCTGCAGCACCAGAAAGACCGTTTGTAGCGGTACGGCCTGTCTTGGCAGCGACTTCAAGAATGCCAAAGACTTTGTAGCGATGGACGCCCATGAAGCCGCGTTCGCCGGTGTAGGCTTCGACAATGCCTTCGAGAACACCTTTGAGACGCGGGTCGTTGGATTGTTGGACGAAGGTGGGGATGGAGTAGTGGTATTGCACGGCTGCGATGAAAGCGCGGTGGTTGGAGGGGAGCCAGGCTCGGAGATGGAGGGCTTCTTGGCCGAGGAAGGAAGAGTGGCTGTACATATTAGCATTAATATCATCAACCCGGCGGGGAAACTTACGTCTTTCGTCCGAGGAATGCATCCATCATAAGATACGGCGGGAACTGAAGACCAGAAGCAGCAGGACAGCGCTTCGAGAGAGGTGTCGAGAATAATCCCCAACGAACCCACTTATCAGCAGAGACATAGTTATCTCCCGCGTTGGGGTTGGCGGAGATGCTGTGGAAGGCATTGGGCATTCGCTCGAGGATTTCCTTCAGGCGGATTAGTTCGTGGAGGAGACCTTCGACGTTGTTGGTCATGACGTGTTCTTGACAGGCGGCGATGGCATCGGGACCGTGTTGGAATGAGGCTGTAGAGATTGTTAGTGAAGAATGGATGTTGGTAGAAGGGAAGACTCACCAGATGTATCAGCGCAGCCTTTGAGAAAGGCGACTTCAGCGCGTTCGCCGAACATCGGCCATCGAAGATCCGTATTGTCGAATCGTGCAAGATAAGGATACGTCGACTTGGTATCCCTAATCTTGAGATTATACGACGCCTGGTCAGGAAACGACAAGTGAGGTAGTGTCCGTCCCATACGTCGTGAGATCTGATAGTAAGGCAGGGCAATACACATCGGAATCCCCTCCAACTCCTCACACAGCTCATCGCCCATCTCACAGGTCGGTTTCGTTGAAGTGTTAGAAGTAACAGCAACACCATCTTTCCCATCATATCTATCCTCAAACCGATAGATCGAGCAGAGCATGCCTAATGCAACAACAGCGCCCCAAAGAGCTTCATCAGGAATGACATCCTTCGTTCCTTCAACGAGAGGTAATTTCGCAACAGCTTCTCTCACACGACCGCGTGCACAGCATCCAGGCATACGTTCACAAAGATCAGACCAGATACGACCTGGCGATCTCGCAAGTGCAGCGATCGGTTCTTCGTAATCTGGTGGACAGAAACCGTGTTCGACGCTGAGGTAGCCGTCGCGCCATCCCGTGACGGGACCGATCTCTTCGGCGCGACGGAGGACTTGACGGGCTGGTGCGCCTAGGGCGGTGGCTAGGATGGAGTGGTCGGAAGCATTAAGGGCGTCGAGTTCGGATTGGGAACGGGCGTTGTCGAGGGTTTGACGGGTTGGGTAGGAGGTATACAAAAGTTCGTTGATGGATTTACGTTCCCTAACTATGTCAGCAGTAGAAATTGAGAGGTGAGTGTAGGACTGACCTTGTGCGAAGCCAATCATCTGGATCGATGCCTCGAGGAATGTCAAAGGCAGCGTGGATATCACCAGGCTGACTCGCGCTTGAGAATGCACATCCTCGTCGTTGTTGTTGGCCACCACGGGATGAGCGAGCCATAGACATAGGACATGAAGTCCCAGCCGAACCAGAAACAGGACAAGAAGCGCGCGACATGTTATTAGTATCGACTGTATAGTAAATCAATCGAAAGACAAAAAAGAATAATGGATAATCAGGCCACCAGGGCAATAAGAAGCGAAATAAAAACAATATCAGCTAACAAAGAAACAATATCACGCCACCAGGGCGATCTGAAAGAGTGAATGGAGATGAAGAGAAACAAAGCTCGAAAGAATGGTCCGAGATCAGCCTTGGTAAATAATGAAAAAAACGAGATCCTGGAGACGGTGTTTCAGATTCGTTGCAGATGGAAACGTGCCAAGAGCTGGAGTATGAGATTGCGTTACATCGTTGAGGAGGAATTAAGCATATTAAGTGGAGGTTGAGACGATGGTGTGTCCGGGTGTTGAAATTGCCGTTTTCTGTCAGATTTTGGGGGTTTTGATTGGTGCAGGCGTGATGTGAAACTGTTGATAGGGATGAAAACGAGCTTGAGATGGCTTGGCTGAGAGGTGGTGGGGCTCAAGACGCGCATTGCATACCCTACAGTTGTGCTGTTCTGAAGCATTCCGATGAACTATAGATGTAACAAGTAAACGTTCTACATTTTATGAGTTTCAGTTCTTGTTTTCTTTTAATAGTGTTGTGTAAATGTACGCTACTGCAGCAAAGAACTGTCAGGTTGTTGGGTTGGTAGCTGAGCTAGACTTGTTTGTACACATCAACACGGTGCAGATGGCGTCTGGTGGTCATGGATAACCTACCTGAGCAATGCCTTTTTTTCTTCCATCAACTCATTTTAAGGAGGAGGTTCATGATGAAAATTCTTCACTTGTGATGTACGGTAAAAGAAATCCTGTGTATCGTGTCGACACCATAAACTCTCCAACACACTAACTCGTTCAACAACAGCCTCGGGGCGAATGGTTTAGTGGTATAATACTCCCTTAGCAAGTTTCATCTACGAGATTCTTCCTTCTGGGAGTGGTCCAGGGTTCGATTCCCTGTTCGTCCAACGAAGGTGGTTAGATTCCACCAACCCACATTTTTGGTGGTTGTTATTTTTCCCTGTCTCCACCGCGAATAACGACTAGACAGACAAACGCTGTATATTCACATTGGCATCCAACAGACGAAAGATGATACCTATAAACATGATGATCTCGTTGTATCATTCCAACTGTAGGAGCGCGTTCCCAATCTAATCGCCCTCATCGTCCTCATCGTCCTCATCTCCCTCAGGCATCTCAACACCGAGCCCAACCAAATACTCCGCAATCCCCGGTCTTTCCTCCACACACTGTCTCAAATCCTCCTCATCAACCCTCTGTATATCAGCACCAAAATCAATCAACAACTTGACAGATTCCAACCTCCCATGAACAATAGCAATGGCCAATGGCGTCAAACCCTCCTCATTCACAACAGCCACATTACTCCCAGCCTGCAAAAGAACCTTGAGCATATGGGAGTCATCCTCGTCATACGCAGCGATATGCAGCGCTGTATTCAAACACCTATCACGAGCCTCAAGGTCTGCGCCCTGCTCAATGAACTTGCTGAGTATAGCTTCATTCCCAAGAGTCACAGCAAGGCCAAGCGCTGTAGTACCGCGTGTGTAACATCGCCAACGCTCTGTATCCTTCTCGCATTCGTCATATGTTTGATCATCGAGATAGGGCCATGCCTCTCTCGCTTGTAGGTACGACTCGAGATTCCCTTGAGAAGCAACAAAAGCGAAAAAGTCTCATTCGAAAGATGGCGGGAGAGATTTGGGGAGATTGCTTTTGGCGGCGAACCAGAGGTATGGATGAGCTTGAAAGCGCTCTTTCAGTTCCTGCGATGATTTGCATGCTCCGTTTGCGAAGTCTGGTTTTGAGAGGTAACGAATGGAGGCTGTTGCATGTCTCTCATGATACTCGTCTAAAAAGATTTTGTCGCGAAGATAATCCATCAAAAGTGGTGATCGGAGTACCAGGGCCTGGTTATTACTGTCCAGAAAGACCAGGCTCTGACAGAGCTCGATGATCTCATTTGTCGTAAACTGGGTCCCATCCCGGTTCCTGATGCCCCAAGCATCAAGTGCCTCACTTGCCATCGGCGCTGTAAAAAAGTAGCCCATTTCGTCGCACTTGGCAATATGGTAAAGCGTGCAAAGTATCGCCTCAGATTGCTCGGAAGACTTGATCTCCGCTGCCAAATACTTGCAGAATTCTTGCACGACATTGACTTCTGAGTTTACCGAACAAGATTCCACCAGGTCGAGCAATTCTGTATTGGGCTGTGAGGCAATGTTACTGAACCACTTAGGTAACAGAGGAAGAAACCTGTGACCTGTTAGTATAATGGAGCTCATGGTAAAAGGTATACTCACAATCCGTTGGAAATGTCGATGAATTTCTGGTAAGGGAATAACTTGGTGTGCGACTCATCCAGCACTTCGGGATTGACAGGTGACTCGTCGATGTACTTGGCAAAGTAGAGAGCGATGTCCAAGTCGGGTGGGCGTGCCTCAACCTCTGATATCCCAAAGCCCTTGAGAATGTCAGGTGCTCGATGTCGGCTTGTCATCACCACTCTCAACGAAAGAATCTTTTTATCGTTCAAGAGAAGACCCAACAACTCTTCCAGACCGGTGTCATTCGTCGCATCCACTCCATCCAGCACAACAATCATCTTCTCGAAGGCATTCGCTATTTTCTCGAGAATCTCCGCAGTGCCGGTCAAGTCTTCGACACCGGTCTCTTCGTCGTCCAGGATGCTTTGCCAGAGACCGAACGAGTCAGGTGTTTGACATACCAGCTGTCTGGTGATAGAGCGGAATGCGAGATCGTAATCGGCGAGATTGTATTGTAAGTCATTGCGGCCGAAGTAGAAGACACCGACTCCCATGGAGTCCTTTTGGTAGATATGGCTGGCCAAACCTGAACTTTGAGGCGATTAGTGTTGGCCCACCGGGTGTCCCTGTACCGACTTACCTCAGAAATGTTTTTCCACTAGCACCTAAAAGCATCAGCCATAATTCCCAACAAAGAGTCTATCACATACTTGGCCCATGGAGCCAAAGAACCCGATCGCCGTCACCATTCAACCACTCCTGCATCTTCTCGTGATCGAGAAACCACTGACCGATCCCTGGAATGTGGGCGTCATCGAGAATGCGTTGCTGCGTCGGGAGTTTGTCGCCTGGGCAGAGCTTCCCCAGCTTACCGTAGATGGCGTTTGTTCTCATGTTGATAGTCTTGGATGATGAAAGATTTGTTGTTGTTCTCACGCTCAATTGCTGATGTTTTGGTTGCTGACTAACCCCACTTTAGGCAACAGAGGCATCACTGCCCGTCAGCTGTTTGTTCAGCAAAACAACCATCATGAACCAATCCAAGTCATCTATCATGGCCTCATTCCAAACAACGCAGCTACCTATGGGCAGTATACCGCTATGGAGTAAAAGTCACAAATGTCCAGCAGGTATTCTGACATCATATCAGTTCAACTTTTACTTTTCCCAGCGCAGCACTCGGCATACAGTCTTCCCTAGGTCGCATTCTACTGTTTATTCAAGCTGCAGCCAGTTTGTAATTTATACCATGAAGCACATCTCCAAATTTTATCCCTCAATCAATCGCGCAATGAACAATTAGATCATGCCAAGGCTCCGCGGGGACCTTTTCTTATCTCTTTCCCGTCTTGTTCTAGCGCTGTTGAGGAACTTTTGGATGTTAAGCTTATTCGTATGGTTCTTGATCCTTGCAAATCATGCTAGGGTATTGTACCTGCCGCATTGGTTCAGCAAATGTTTATCAATGATATCGTCTCGGCAGGCTTGGTCTTTGCGGGGTTATCTCCAATTGATGAAAGGACCCGTCGGTAGTGTAACCTTGATCGGAGGTCGTGAGCTTTATCGGTAGAAAAGTTTGCCTTCCCCTCAGGATAAGAAGACTTCACTGCAGTTTATTTGAAGCCATTACCTCTCAATTGGTGAGAAGAATGCGATAAAACTGTTCCAATGCTGATAGAATAGCCAACCATCAGCATATAGGAAAAGGAACTACCTAGAGAGCTCACACGACTATCGTCACCGCCCGCGATAAGGCCCATGCCGAGCCCTGACTAAAAAAGTACCTACATATCGATCACCAAAGCCCACTTCTTGGCTCCCAATGACCTTCCGAAAACAACACTATACCCGGGGCTTGTATTTTCTAGGCAAGAAACAATTGCACCATACTACGTCTCCGTCTACTATAAATTGAGGTCATGCCTCCCATCCAGCATTTGAAGGGTTATCCCTCTCGTCAATTCAAGGGCCATTCAAAATGAAGTTCACCACTACCCTCGCGACTCTCCTGTCGCTTACCCCCAATGCTTTGGCAAAGGGCAAAAAGCTCGACTCCAAGAAGTTCCAGAATGACATCAAGACCAAGAAGTAAACCTCCCCATCCCAACCCCGATGTTCCCAAGCTGACAATTGCAGCCTCATGTCAAACCTCGAAAAACTCAACGACCTCGCCTTCGCAAACGGCGGCAACAGAGCTTTTGGTCTTCCCGGCTACGATGCTTCAGTAGACTACGTCATCAAGAAGGCGTCCAAAGTAAAGAACGCCAAGGTCTACAAGCAGAACTTCCCTGCGCTTTTCGCCTATGTCGATTCCATCTCTCTCAAAGTCGACGAGAGCCCGGTCTACGTTTACGGATTGACCTACTCGCCCAGCACCAGCGCAGATGGCATCACTGCTGAAATCGCACTCGGTCCTGAAGGCGCAGCAGGTTGTGACGCTGCCAACTACGCCGATCTTGATGTCAAGGGCAAGATCGTTCTTGTGCAACGATTCAGATGTCCTACCGGTGGTACCCTGGCTGGCAGAGTTATTCCTGCTGCTGAGGCCGGT
The DNA here is from genome assembly GCA_019054715.1 of Fusarium sp. S19/10. Taxonomy (NCBI): domain Eukaryota; kingdom Fungi; phylum Ascomycota; class Sordariomycetes; order Hypocreales; family Nectriaceae; genus Fusarium; species Fusarium sp. S19/10. The sequence continues at coordinate 221,898 of JAHKNZ010000028.1, read as the reverse complement.
GCTGCCGCTGTGATCATTTACCATGATCTGGCGACGAACGTTACTGCTGGTTCGCTCAGTGCGCCTAACCCAGAGAAGCATGTTCCTGCTGGTTTTATCAACCTGGCGGATGGAGAGAAGATCAAGGCCAAGATTGAGGGTGGTGAGAAGGTTGAGGCGTTTTTCCAGCAGACGCAGACTATTGAGGAGAGGATTACGCAGAATGTTATTGCTGAGACTACTGGCGGTGATCCTCGCAACGTCATCATGGTATGTCAGCTTTTTTCTTTTACGCCTTCTTGCTAACAAATTACAGCTTGGTGCTCACTTGGATTCCGTTCAAGCCGGTCCCGGAATCAACGATGATGGATCCGGCACATCCCTCCTCCTCGAGCTCTTCCTCGCCCTTTCAAAGTACAAGACCAAGAACAAGATCCGCTTCGCATGGTGGGGCGCCGAAGAAAACGGTCTTCTCGGCAGCAAATTCTACACCTCCAACCTCGCCACCAAGGACGTCAACAACCTCTTGGTCTACCTCAACTTCGACATGGTCGCCAAGGGTTTCTTTGGTGTTGCTGATACCGATGGTAGCGAGCATGGATCCAAGGCGCCCAAGGGTTCTGAGGTTACTGAGAAGATCTTTACCGAGTACTTTACTAGCAAGGGTCTTGAGGTTACGCCTGCTGTTTTGACGAATGGAAGTGATTATGCTTCTTTCTGGCAGAACTTGAACAAGCCTTTTGGTTTTCTCCACACTGTAAGTCATACCAAACTATCTTGAAGATTTTGTTGCTAACATGTTGCAAGGGTACCGCTGTTGCCCAGGATCCTTGCTACCATCAAGCTTGTGATACCATCGACAACCCCGATCCCGAGACTCTCACCATCAACGCCAAGGCTGCTGCACACATCCTTGCCGTGCTTGACGACAGAGGCACCAAGTTGATTCCCAAGACCAAGATCAGCGAGTCTACCCTCCAAACCCTGCAGCAGCGCAGCGTCGGACCTGATCTGGGTAAGATGGAGGAGCTTGAGGCTATGGGTCTTCGACACTTGGGTTGTGGTCAACATGAGATCTAAGCATGGATATGTTGAAAAGCTGTTGTAGTATGGAGATGATGATGACGATGACGAATGATGATGTGAATAGCTTATGTAGTAAATAAGAATTAGTATCTACTCTCTCTTCCAATCCCCAGAGAACGTATCAACAGACCTCCATTTCCACTTCCGAAATCTTTCCCAAGCCAACCGATCCTTACCATAATAATTAACAACATCCTGTACACTCAACATCCTCCAATCCCTCTCAAACTCGGGAGGTCTTGGGGCATCCAAATCAACCCCATCCATCCACTCTTCCTTCCGCTTATCCTTCCCCCAATCCTCGCCCGTATTCTTACAACCCTTACCCCTTTTACATCTTTGTCCACAGCTTGGACATGCATAAGCTTGCCATTCAACATAATGGTCGCGTAGCCAAGCGTCGGATTTACCGTGTGCGTAAGAACATGATCGTTGTGTATGCCCCATTTTATTCTTTAGTCTATTCGCGAAATAGAAGTTGTTCCGCTCCTCGGTTTTGTAATATTGTGGGTGGTCGTGGCGAAGCGAATCGCGATAGAGCGCATCTGTGGAAATCCAATCGCTAGGGCCGTACTGAAGGTTTGTGTCGAGGGTATAGTCGCTTTTTGAAAGCATGACTGAATCACCAATATCATCCGATGGATATTCTGCTGATGACGCTGTAACTTTCGTGATGGTAACATTCTCCGCTTCAAGCCGTCGAAGAAGATCCTTATTCCTCACATCTTTCATCTGCGCTTCAGAGAGATATATCTCGAAGTCAGACCTAGATAGCTTATCGCTTCCAGGTGGGGAAGCCTCCAAAAGCCAGTCCAGTATGACAGCATCTGCAGCGGTGGTATAGCCAAGAATGTAATGGTGTCGAAGACCTGGCGGAGGTGATGTGCGGTTTTTACGACCACCGCCGCAAGGATCGTAAGGGACCTTTTGACCGACCCAGAACCAAAGCCATGTTCTCAGATTGCTGAGTTGACACTCGGTAATTTCTTGGTTTGGCCCCTTGTCTGGAATAGTGCGGATGTAAGCAACTCTAGTCGGTGGAATTGGTGTTTCTTCTGTTGCTGCATCCATTTTGTTTGGAATTTACCAGCCGGCGTATTTCAGACGAAATAGGAAACGGGGGAGTGTTTAAAAACCAAGACGCAGTGGTGTTGATATAGAGACTTGAGGAGATCAATTGTTTGTTCTATAGGACAATGTTTTGGCAGTGACTCATCGCGACCTCGTATCGCCGGCTATACGGAAATTGCATTAGTTTCGGACATAGTAGAAGTATCTCGTCTCATATCTTGGCTGCAGAAGTACACCACTAGTGTTCAGTTATTTCCGGGTGATAGCGCTAAAGATTGAGCACGTCTTACCAAGCACAGGTAATTGCTTTGTGGCGGTCGACCTGTTGCATTAACCATGCCCTGAAAAAGACTATTCCAGCAATCAAGTGTATAAAATTAAAAAGCCCATCTTTGACGGCCTATCACAAATTCTCAAATCTCTGTAAAGGCGTAGCTCTAGGAAGTTTAGGTTAGACGCGAACTTACAAAGGATCTTAGTTAAATTATAATACTGTCGTTTATCTAAACTTAACTTATTATTCCCTGTTCAGTAAATCTAATTATTAGGCTTTCTAATATCATTACAGCTGTTACTGTTACAAACCTCGTTATTGTTAGCTGCCGCCAGATAACATCAACAGGATAAACACAAATAAGCCGCAGAGTGAATTGGGATTCTCTGTCACGTAAAGGCTTCCTCCTTCAACACAACATACCTAAAAGAACATGTGGTAGCAAAATGAGAAGTTAAGGATTATTGAATTAAACACAAAGAATAATATAAGAGGAGAAAATAAAGTAATTACTTATAAACCAGACTATTAACTGAAATAACTATAGATTTCGCTGGTCTACCTTACCTATTTCTTCCACTTCCACAGTGATCGAGAGTTACAATAAGCCTTCAACCCAGTCATTCCCCACTCACTGCCAATTCCGCTCCATTTATGGCCACCAAAAGGAACGTTAGGAGCAACATCAAAATGTGAGTTAATCCACACACTACCAGCCGATAGACAGCGAGCCATTCTCTCAGCACGATCAAGATCCTTACTCCAGACTGAAGCGCCCAGTCCGCATTTACTATCATTCGCGCGGTCAAGAACTTCATCCTCGCTGGACCACTTGAGAAGTGGGACGATGGGTCCGAAAGGCTCCTCGACAACGATCTTTGAATCTTCAGGGGGGTTGTCAATAATGGAAGGGGTAACAAAGTATCCCTTTGACTCTGATACGATGCGTCCCTCCAATGCCGGCTTCCAGTTGCATGTGTTGACTGACATGTACAAGTCTTTGAGTTTCTCGTATCTATGCTTCAGTTAATATCGTTGTCTGATGTGACTTTCATCTGTGGGACTTACTGCATCGAGTTCTGGAGAGGGCCGATAAGCACATCGGGCTCAAACCCATCGCCGACTTTGATGGTCTTTGCATAGGTAACCAAAGCATCGCGGAACTTGTCGTAGATGTTTTCATGAACGTAAATACGCTTGATTAACATGCAGATTTGGCCCGAGTTGAGGAAGACAAGTGTTGCGATCTTGGGCACGATAGCGTCGATATCAACATCATCGCAGATAATAGCTGGGTCATTACCTCCGAGCTCGAGCGTTACACTCTTTAGGGTCTTTGCGCAGCTTTGCATAACTCGCTTACCTGTCTCAATTGATCCGGTAAAGCTGATCTTATCGATATCTGGGTGCTCTGTGAGCATTGGTCCAAGACTATCATCGCCGCTGATAACCTGGAGGACACCAGGGGGGAAAATCTTAGTTCCAATCTCACCAAGCTTCAAGTCGCAATATGGGGTAAAAGGTGATGGCTTCACTATCATAACGTTTCCAGTAATGAGCGCCGGGCCAATTTTACCAAGTCCAAGGAGAACAGGCCAATTCCATGGAACAATTCCGCAACACACGCCCAGAGGAGGGAAGGTCTGGGTTATGGTCCGGTCTTTGTTATCATCAAGGACCTCATCCTTGACCTCCATGGTGGCAAATTCTCGCAGCCATCTCAAGCTCATGTCGAACTCGGTCTTGGCGAGCCCGAGAGGCTTGCCCTGCTCCTTGACGAGCAACTTCTCGAGCTCCTCGCGCTCAGCTTCGATGGCATCTGCGTAGGCAACAAGCATCTTTGCTCGGCTGTCGAATGGAACTCTGGACCAGCTCTTGAAGGCTGTTCGGGCATGTTGGACAGCCTTGTCGACATCACTTCTGGTGGCGCAGGGAACCTCCCACAGGGCCTCTCCCGTCGAAGGGTTGATGGAATGAAGTGTTTTGGACGTTGGGACAAACTCATTGTTGATGATGTTGCCCGGGTAAGCCTTTGATCAGACGTGTGAGCCCATTGTGCTGCACAATGAGGGGGTATGGGAGGAACTCACCGTTGTATCGATTTTGGCACACATGTCGGACATAATCTTGTTGTCAACTTGGGATCTTGAATTGTTTGTTTGTTCGATGCAGTGTAATGGTGCGGATATTGAGAAGCTGTTGAAGAGGCAGGCTGGTCCAAAAGCAGCGACCAGCCATGTGTGCGGCCCGCTAACGTCGGCAAACACCGCGAATGATAAGCATGCAGTGCGGGTAGAGTTTATCCCTAAGATCTGTCGTGAGGGGTTCTCGGGCTGACGGGATGACGGTCTTGTGACTCACTGACATCAGTCCTCTGTAATCCCTCAGAAGATCAACACGATATTCTTGGCAGGGCTGGGAGCTTGGAGTACAGATTCTGGGATTTGGCAGTATGATTGTTAGCAAGGCCAAGCACTATAGGGTTCGTTCCGCATTGTCCCTGACTTGTTGGCCCCGTATCTCCCAGTTATCTAGATCAAGTTTGGCGCGCGGGGTCATGGCGACAATCAATTGCTATGCTTGTGTAAATCAAACCTTGTTGCCATAGATGTCAAAGGGGGTGGACCCGACTCTATCAAGGCCCTTTTCAAATTCGCAAAATCCTTTTACCACACCCTCAAAATACTTGCTTGCGACATCAGAACCAGGCAGGTCGCAAGTAGTCTTGGGGTTCCTTTGCCTTTTCGAGTTGTTCCATAGCCCTTTGTAAAGCTTCTTGCAACTTACTATCGTACTGTGATTCAATGACAGCAACTATTGTTTCATCTTATATCGATGCCATTGACTCAGTAGAGTCGTAGGGCACGACTTCTTAGTAGTTGAGGCAGTTGCAAATTCCGTCTTTGTTTTGGTTTGAATCATTCCTGGGGGGTTCCGTATGCCGCCCCGCTCTTGCCTTCAGAATCTGCAGCTTTTAAACAAGATAGCGATGAATTTCATGGCTATGGTGTTGTTTGATCTGTATACTTTGCAGCACTCGCTCCTCGAAAAAACCTTAACTGTTGCATCAGCCATGCCTTGAAAAATAGTGTTCCAAAGATTGATTACATAAAATTAAATAACCCGTCCTTGACAATCTATCCTAGAGTTTCAAATCTCGGTAAATGTATAGCTCTAGTAGGTGTATGTCCACTTGGCCTCCTGCTACAAACCATAGAGAAGCAACTAAAAATAGAGATACAGAGAGAAACAGCAAGACACGACCCATATCCCGCAAAGAATTGGATCTTTTCCTCGAATTTGTAAACCTCTGTCCCTACCCTAGCCTCAACCTCCCCGCTGTGTGTCGATATACCTAGCGAGAGGGTCGATACCACGACGTCTTGTAGATAACGTTCAATGCTATCATGCGTGATTTCAAGCTCAGTACTGAACCTGTCCTTCATACCGACGTAAGGACTACTCAGAACTTCTGTGGCGTTTCCTTGGAAAAATCGGCTAAACCCGTCCAAATCTAGGAATTTTAGCATGTCATGTATCTGCGTTTGAAGCAACACTCACTCCTCGTCGCTGCACCTTCCAGAGCATGAACAGCCCCACGGCTAATCGCAAAAGCCTGTGCATTCGTGAAGTTGGCGCGCAGGGTGTCGTTGGCTTTCGATGGTTCGGCAGGATCATCCCCATAAAAGAAATAATCGTAGAATTGTGTTTGGATCCAAGCTGTGTCATTCCAGAATTCTCTTTCATTTTCAATGTTGACGGTGATTGACTGAGATGCATCTCGTGAGTTGTTTATATGGAGGTTATATGTTGCTAGCGTCGTATGGCAATCCAGTGTCTTCAGGCTCTTATTGTTGCACACTTCTGCGTACCAGCTGATCTTGAAAGAATTGCTGGTGCGGCTGTATAGAGCATCTGAACTGCGGTTTACCTGGTCGTCGGCCGCGTAGATAGTTGGACAGTTGCCAATCACTGCTTCTTCGGGGCCAACATGTCGGCAATTGAATCGCGGGCCGTCTATAGAGATATTATACTCACAAGAGCTGCCGCACGGTGAATTGAGTCTGACGTGTTTACCTGAAGAGAGAACTTGACTCGCCAACGCTCTCAGACTCGGTCGTACCTCATTCCTGCAGGGTGTTAGCAAACATTCATTCTGGAGTCAAATACTTACATGTAGCTGAAGTCACCATTCATCTCAAACAAAGATTTCTCAACAAACGATTGATACGTCCCATTTCCATAGTCGCTGATATTCATAGTCGGCACATTATGCAACGTCGTATTGACAGCATTCTCGAACTCGACAGTCAGAGCACCAGGTGGGAACACGACTGCAAATGGAATTCCGGCACAAAGCAAGCTGACTACCCAGAGTTCTCTGACTTTAAGGATACAAACGATTACCTTGGGACGCACGAGGTTCCATGGACTGGAGTTGAGGGTTCTGAGTACATCCTCTAATCCAAAGACTGGTCTTTTCTGCCAAACGGTGCGCAGGGTCTGCTCGTAGGCGATACCGAGACCTCCCAGAAGAGCGATTTCTGCTAGAATGGCCCATATGTTGGCCAAGGCTGTTGAGATGTTCTGAGGGAGCGTATCGTGAACTGGCTTATCGTTCTGCCAGGTGAAGATACCCCAATGTATGGCCATGAAAGCTAGAGCTATGACGTATCAGTAACTGTCAATCTGGTCGCAAAGCCAATTTATACTCACAAACGAAATTGAAGAGGATCATCTGGAAGATTCTCCAACGGGTTTTGAGTCTGTCCGGGACTGTTGCTACGACGTTGCTTTGAAATGGTCCCCTTGGGGCTTGTCGAAGGTCACTATCCAGAAGGGATTCATTGTCACTCATTTTCAGGGCAGGTTGCTTGTAGATGGTATGAAGAGGGCAAAGAAATCACAAATGAAAGTCTTAGTTGAGGAGAGTGCTTCAATGCCTCAGGCTCCGACGTCGCATGTTGATACGTCTCGTAGGCGCTGTGAATTCGACCGTATGATACACTCATCTTGTCATTGGCAGCCTGGTTTTATATGTTGGTCGCACCGCATGAGACATTTGGAGTCAGGTGCAATGATTGGCTACCTACGAGCGCTAAAGTGTTTACAGCGGTCAGTCGTCTTTCAGCTTCTCCAGATTATCCCGAGCCTGATTTTGTACGTACCAGCACGAACGCCGACCATTTCAATCGCCGCCGAAGAAATTGACTGTCACAGGCATTTTACAAGAGGTACATTGTGTTGAAATGGAAAGAAATCAATTCTAATCGCTAGTCTATGATGTATCTATGATGTCTATCTCCAAAATGTTTCTACAGAAACTTAATACCCTCCGCCTTCTCATAAGCATAAGGCACACTAGGCGTCTTCCACTCAGGCGTACTTTTATCACTCAACCGACAAAGAGGCTTAAGAATACTCAACTTCTTACCATCAAAAGCACTGTTGCCAAAGTGCTGGTAAAAGTCACTATCCTCAGCAACAACGTCACCCAGAACCTTCTTCCAGCCGTTCCAGACAGTAAGAAGAAGATCAAGAACGTGGTGCGAACCGCGCATCTCGCCCCATTGGAAACGCTCGGCGCATTCCGTGACGGTCTCGGGGGAGTACAGGCCGACGTCGGGGCGGAGGGCGTAGGTGTTTACGGCGACTAGGGAGGCATGGACGGCGTAGCTTCCACCCTTGGTTGCGCGGTCGCGAAGGGCGAGGAGGGTTCCTACTGCGCCAAGAGCACCCGTTGTCATGTCGCTGACGGGCAGAGAGGGGAGAACAGCTTCGTTGTTGGGCAAGTTGAGGGACTTTCCAGTGACGTACGCCGAACCAGCTGCCGCATCAGCGATTTGTTGCCAACCAGGTCGTTCAGCGTAGTACCCATCTGGACCGTAGCAGTTCTCCGAAACATGAACGATTCCTCGACCGCGCTCGCCAGCCATCTTGAGAATGTCGTTGAGACCAAGGCCATACTTGGGCATCTTGTTCATACGGAAGCCCTGGATGAAAACATCTGCCTCTCCGATGAGGGACTTGATGATAGCGGCTTCCTCGGGCTTGCGCAGATCAATGGCGATGGTGCGCTTGCCGGCGTTGAGAGTAAGTTGCATGATGTTGATGTCAGGAAGATGAGGAGGGTTGACACGGATGACATCGGCGCCGAAAGAAGACAGGATAGCACCGATTTGAGGACCAGCGATGACACGGGTCATTTCGACGACCTTGATACCAGCGAGAGGACGCTTGTCGGAAAAGTTGAAAGGAGGGAACGCGACGGGTGGTGTGGGAATAGCCTGAGGTTGAGGCTTGACGTTAATGAGAGGATGAGCAGCGAGGGACTTGCCCATCTCGCTCTCATTCCATTGCTTAGGAGTGAAGACGACACTACCGCAGTTGCCGTTCATAAGATTGGTGAATTCAAGTTTCTCAGGTGAGAGCTTGCTGGTGTACTTGGCGATGTGAGCGGCGGCTTCTTCGTTGGAGGAGATAGCCTCAGAGGGGTTGACGCCGATAGACTTGAGGACAGGCTCCGCATTCATAGATCCGTGAAGAGAGTACCAAACTTCAGGATCAGAAGTAGGATAAAGACCAGTAGTACGATACTTCAACGGCGTATCAACCCAACCCTGCTCCCAATTCGGCAAAAGCTTCTTAATCTCACCACTTTTAGTAAGTGAAACAACATCCTCACCACCAACATAAGCCGTAGCAATATTTCCAAACCACAGACCAGCTTGTGTAGTATTCACAGTAATCTTGCGGTTCTTGTTCTCCTCTCCGCGGATAGTAAGGATTTCATCAGCGACTACACCGGCCATGGCGTGTAAGGCTGCTGCGACGGAGACGGCTTTGATGGGGCCGGGAATTACGGGGTATGATTCACCCTCGAAGTGGACTTTTGAAAGGATGGATTCATCTTGGGTGAAGGAGGGTGTTTGGGAGGCTATGAGGCGGAAGATGCGGGATGTGTCCTCGGGGACGGGGGTGAAGGTGCGGTCGGTGTGAGTACCGGGGCCGTAGACGTCTGGGATTCTTTCTTCAGCCATCGTGATATGTGAAGTAGAAGTAGTATTGGATATTATTAAGTGATGATATTAGGATAAGTTGAAATGATGTGTTGGATGATAATTGTTTCGATACGGATATGCTAGTGATATATGTATGGCTCCTCGACACCGACATTTATGCATCTCAAAACCCTTCATGCATCCCCTTACGCCCCATCTACCGACATGTCTCAATCAAGCGGATCGACCAGAAAAACCAAGAAATCGGCAATCTTTAAACGCGAGCGCGAGCGGATCTCCCGAGCTTCCAAACATGAAAAAGAAATGGAGAAAGTGGATGTCATAACACGCGGCCTGAATGTAACATGAGGCTCAAACGCGGAAAGAATTCCTCAGATCAAAACGTCAGAGTGGAGAATAGCGTTTTTTCACCGCACTAACCACGGCCTACCTTGCAATAGAAGTCTTCTAGAAAGATTCGGTGCAGAATAGAGATGTGATTTGTCGGTGTACGGAGTTTTCGGCCACGTGGATTGGTTATGAGTTCATCGGCCTCGGATCCGATGATGGGGCAAAATTGGTCCACTTTGTCCCTGAACTACCGGCGCATGACGCAGGGCAGGCTAAAGTAAATGCCGAAGTCGCGACTATGCGGAATCACAGCGAAAAGAAGATGCTATTTTGGATGCTCATGTTGGATGATAAGATAAATACCGTTGTATTCCAGGTCTGAATCTACTCAGTACAAGTCTTGGCTCTCATACCATATTTTATTATCATCATGTCAATCAACACTGTCGCAATCATCGGCTGCGGTGCAATCGGCGCCTCATGGTCAGCCCTTTTCCTAGCCCAAGGTCTCAAAGTCCAAGCCTTCGACATCAATCCTGCATCAGAAACATATCTTCGCAACTTCATCCGCGATGCCCTCCCCGTGCTCTCATCAATCGGGCTCGTCAAGAACACTGCCGCCAAACCAGAAGATGTAATCTTCACAACAACCATGTCTGAAGCGCTACAAGATGTTGATTTTGTTCAAGAGAATGGTCCTGAACGAATTGATTTCAAAAGGAAACTATTCCAAGAAATGGGGGAGATGTTGGGGAAGGATGTTATTATTGCTACTAGTTCTAGTGGTTTGACTTGTTCTTCTATTCAGGAGGGTTTGACTACTGCTGCTTCGCCGGAACGATGTGTTGTTGGACACCCTTTTAATCCACCGCATCTTATTCCTCTGGTCGAAGTAGTCGGCGGCGCACAAACATCCCCAGAAACCATCACCCGCACAATGAGCTTTTACACAGCCATGGGCAAACAACCAATCCATCTGAAAAAGGAAGTGCCTGGTCATGTCGCAAACAGAATCCAAGCAGCCGTCATGCGCGAAGTCTTCCACATTCTGCAACAACAAGTCTGCGACGTACAAGACATCGACGACGCAGTATCCTACGGTCCTGGTCTCCGATGGGGTGTAATGGGACCGAATACTTTGTTCCATCTTGGTGGTGGAGAGGGTGGTATCGAGCATTTTGCTGATCATCTGCTTGGGCCGCTTCAGACGTGGTATGCGCCTGAGAATCCGGTTGTTGATGAGAGTTTGAAGGAGAAGTGGATTGAGGGGACGAGAAAGGCTATTGATGAACGGGGGTATGGGGATTTGGTCAAGCAGAGGGATGAGGAGCTTGTTAGATTGTTGAATGTTAGGAAGGAGTGGGATGATTATGCTAAGGTGAAGTCATCATAAAGGCATAAAGGGATGCGAAGGATTCTATAGACACTTAGACTAATATCGCGAATTATACCATTGTTTAATCACTTGAACAGTCTGGTCGCCGAACTGTTGTTATCAGATGTGACAGATTCTAACCGAGAAGCGACAAGGTACAAGCATCAAGTATCTCTCACTTATTTAGTGCCAGTACTTCTGAATGCATATGAGATCGCCTTGGTGGCAAGTCTCTTATCGATATCTAAGCTGATAAGATAAGAAAGTCCAAGTCACAAGATCGCTTGTAGACAATTGCCGTGTTGATGTAAGCCCATGGCCAATGTCTTGTAAAATGGCAGTACATAATCAGCTAAAGGATGGTATCAAACATCACTTTTATTATGAAACCCTCTTTTTCTGGGTTCTGACTTTGCCCAACAAACACTTTATCCATCTAATTCAAGCAACCCTTACCATGGAAATGACACATTGTTCGTCATGGTCAATCGTTAATTCAACTCGACATGGTATTAATCTGCATTTAAAAAAACAACTAGCAGACGAGTTATCATTAATTGTAATACTCAGCATCAGCCCAATCCCAATTCCTAAATCCCCATGCCTAGAATTCTGTTCTCAAAATCTTCAACAATCAAGGTTACCCTAAATCGCGATCAAATCGACGATCTCTACGTCACAATTCCGCAGTGGAGCCAAACCTCGGCATCCACTCCTCCGATCGACCCACTGTTCACGGTGGCTCCGGCAATGCAGCGGTGTCCAAGAAAAAGTCGGACTCTTCGGGACGCGACGCACGGCCTGGTAGTGTCCACTTGTTCGCCGACGTTCGGCGCTATGATGAAACATTCTGGAATTTTGCCTTGTTGGGTTATACTAAATACTGACTGTCGCCAGTAGCTGAACACTTCCACTGTCTAAGAATACTCTGCCCTTCTATTGAACATTCAGCATTTGCACATAACCACATATACCTAATTGTTCAAGATTCTTACAGCTTCACATTCATCATGGGCTCGCTAAGTCTCCCCCGTCTATACATCCTAGACACAGGCCTCATCAACTTCCCCAACCAACAAGGTCGCATCGTCTCTTGCAACACAGATGGCTCCGACCTCCGCACAATCTTCGACAACATGTCCACCATGCCCGACGGCATCGCAATCCACAACAACTACATGTACTGGACAAACATGGGTCCAACCTTTAAATCAAACGACGGCTCCATAGAACGTTCTCGCCTCGACGGGTCAGAACGTACCACCATTGTTGAATCAAGCATCATTGGTGTTCATACACCCAAGCAACTCACCGTCGCGCCAAAGAGTGGAAAGCTTTATTGGTGTGATAGGGAGGGCATGAAGGTTATGCGGGCCAATCTTGATGGATCTGATGTTGAAGTGCTAGTTTCTACTGGGAGCACGGCGAAGGATAGGGAGGATATGTGTCGTTGGTGTGTAGGCATCACCGTCGATGAAACAAACGGCTATTTCTACTGGTCCCAAAAAGGTCCTTCAAAAGGAAAACAAGGCCGCATCTTCCGCGCACAAATCAACAACCCCTCCGCCATCGAAGTTATGATGATCAACCTCCCTGAACCAATCGATTTGGAGATTGACGAGGAGACGCAAACTTTGTACTGGACAGATCGCGGTGATCCGCCAAAGGGAAACTCCCTTAACCGCGCTTACGTGGGTGGAAGCGAACCTTCAGACAGGGAAATTCTGGCAAAGAGATTACATGAGACTATTGGCCTTGCGTTGGATAAAAAGGCTGGTGTGGCGTATGTTACGGATTTGTCGGGAGGTGTTTATGAGGTTGGGTTGAAGAGTAGGGAGAAGAAGGTTTTGTTTGCGGAGTTGGGGGATTTAACTGGTATTGCTTTGGCTTAGATTTGATAGACCTAGACTTGATTTCCTTATGAAATAGACTTGTACATCATTCTGCATGGTATTTTGGACATTTGAGCGCTGACGTGACCTGCATGACACAATCTGAGTTTGGTGAATGCTCCAGGCGGTAAGTGTCAATGTGACTGTGATGTTCGAATGAGGTCTTTCAATAAACTCTATGCCATGGTGAGGCCACAAACCTCGCCCGACATGTATTTACTTTGCGACAAGCGTTCAGTGTCCAATCAAGCCGACAACTGACACTCATCGAATTGCGCGCATCCTCTCAACCTTAAAAGTCAACACGAAAGTGTGAAAAAATAGAGTTTAAGAAGATGTATAAAATGCATCCATCCCCCACTTCCATCCATCTTCCATCTGAAAATTTCTCATCCCAGAACCGATCATCTCGCAACCATGGATGACAGGAAAAGAAACCAGATGACGCCAGAAGCCAACCGCGAGGCTCCTGCAGTACGATCCCCATTCCCCTCTTGCGTAAATGGGCCTTTCTTCTCTGCCCCCGCTTACGTCCATCCTCCCTCATATGGCCCTTGTCCCTCATCATCGCCGCCAAGGCCAGTATGGAATACCCCATACTACCGTACCGCGGAAAACCCTTGCAGGTATTCTTCCCCTGAGCAAGATCCACGAGAATATGCCCCTGTATACAATACCTACTCAACTCCCGGGCCATATCTGCGTCCCTCATGGAGCTCAAGTCCCCGAACGACCAATTCCATTCCGACTTACTCTCCTCCCCCTCCTCCCCCTCCTCCCCGTCTTCCTCAAAACACCGCTACATATCCTCAAGACTTGGAAAAGAAGATGCGTTCAAGTCTCGAGTCTTTCGACTTGAACATGCAGAAACTCGGAAAGGATATCGACGAACATTGTGATCGTATTCGCGGACGTTTTGATCGTCTCGACAAAGAGAAGTGCGATCGTCGTGATAATGCTGTTCTTAGAACTTATCAAGATATGGCAGAGATTATGTTTCCCGGTCGAAGCATTTGCGAGCTGACTGTTGACGGACGTCAAATGGTTAGGCTCGAACGTCGTCGTCGTCTTGTAAATGGACATCACGAACGTTTTGGCAATCACGGGCAGGCTATTGCTGAGCCTTCCCAAGAACAGGAAAGGAAAGCTTCTCCGGGTCCAAGCGGTCACAACATGACTTTTCACGAACGTCAAATGGTTAGGCTCGCACATCATCGTCGTAACGAGGGAATGTATCGCGAACGTCTTGGTTGTTCTGGTAATGCTATTGCTGGTCCTTCTCGGGAACGGGAACAGATGATGTCGTCGAGTCCAAACCTTGCCGAGATGATTCGTCAGGAACGTGAGAAACTTCGGGCACTCGATCGTCCTGTTGCTGCCTGGAGACCTTCCGACCCTGCGACGCGATGGCCTAGTCCAGACCCAGTCAGTCAAGCACCTGAGACATCAGAGCAGCAATCGCGCGAGGCAATTGATGCTCCTGTTGCTACACCTCCTCAGAAACAGGACAAAGACCTTCGCGAAGGTCTAGATTCTCTCCCTGCTATTCCCTCATCTTCCCAAGGACAGAAAAGGAAGAGATCCTCTGCCTCCGATTACGAGAAGTCGTTCTTCGAGGATTTCAAGAAAATGAGGAAAGAAGTTCGAGAATCTGTTGAGCGAGAGAAGAAGCGTCGTAAGGCGAACGATCTGAGCTTCCTGGAATGCATGAATGACCTTTACCCAGTGGATTCTGAGATCTGGAACATAGACAACGAGCCACTCCAAGTCCAATCGTCGAGGCCGATCGAATCACGATCAGACAAGGATCTGGGTAATGGTAGTCTTCCCTCTTTCGATGAGTATTCTCCCCGGAGATCGGAAGAGTCTATCAACGATGTTTCCCAGGGCAGTGCTCCCTTCGCCGGCATGCCTCCCCTTTGTACAATGACCCCCATGCCCCCCATCCCTCCCATGCCCCCCATGACTCCCCTTGCCGGTATGCCCCCTATGCTCGCCATGCCTACCTTTCCCACTATACCCGCCATGCCCAACGATTCGTTTGACATCGGACCACTGAAGTGGCCCATCAGCCGCCCAGCGTGGCCTGGCCTCCCCCCCTTCAAGGCTTACCACGCCGATTGCCTCGCAACTTCCCGCAACCATCAACAGTGGAGACCCGAGAGCGAGCTCCTGGAAGCCGTCAGCGACAAGCCATTCAGCGAGTGGGTCGATATCACGGGTGTGCGTGAATTTATTCACCACGAAATATCCCGCGTAGTACCTTGCAAGGTGACTATCGAGGCGTGTCGGGCCAAGGGGGAGAAGAATGTTAGGTTGATGGCTTTCGTGCTTAAGAGAGACAACCCATGGATACTTTCCATATTCGATCTTGCCCACTCTCTTTCCAGAATTTCGGGTAGGCTTTCGAGCATGGGGATTGATGATGTTAAGGTTGAGGTCTGGGAGACGGACTTTCATTTGATGGTTGTTTGAGAAGCAATATCTCTCAAGTAATTCAGTGTTCGAGATATGGGTATCAGAGTGTGTTTATGACTTCAAGATTGGGTTTCTTTATGTTAGACCGTTGTAATAATAGAATGAAACTATTCCACATCCGGCCTGATTGATCTTGTAAACTCCCACGTGATTGGTTGGCGTATGTGTCAAAGGGTTGAAGATGACAAGAAAACAGTGGGTCTGCTCCTCAAGATGAACGCCTGTTCATTCTTCTGTCTTTCTTCATACAATCATCGCATCATTATGAGGTTCTCTAACGCTGTAATGAC
Organism: Fusarium sp. S19/10; assembly: GCA_019054715.1. Taxonomy (NCBI): domain Eukaryota; kingdom Fungi; phylum Ascomycota; class Sordariomycetes; order Hypocreales; family Nectriaceae; genus Fusarium; species Fusarium sp. S19/10. Next base: position 206,101 of record JAHKNZ010000028.1, on the reverse strand, counting down.
TGATGAAAATTCCATATTCCCGGAGATTGACCTCGCTGATCTAGATGATATTCTTAGTCAGCCTGTAGACTCAGCGACGGTCGACCTTCCGTTCTCGTGGGACGTTGATGACACCATCGACCCTCAGCAGTTGGACAGTACCCCGGACTTTGGAGACGCCAGTCATATTAGCAATGTTCAGCCCATCGATATAGTTCAGCCTTCAGAACAGTCCAACAGTCCTGTCACCCCAGAACCAAAACCCCTCATCTATCAACCCAAGCCAGGAAAACGCCTCTCCCTAATCTCCGTCCGCGTCCTAAATAAATGGCTCTCATCACACACTCACCATCCCTACCCCACCGTCGCAGAAGTTGAATCCATAATTCGACAAACAGGTTTAAGTAAACAACAGATCCTCAATTGGTTCGCCAACGCCCGGCGACGGAAGAAGTTTGAACGGATGGAAACAGACCTTAGCTCGGGATCATCGGAGGCAAACCCAAGAGATATACCTTTCCAGAGACCGCCGACGCCGTTTATTGGGCAAAGTCCGTTGGAGAGGTGGAGGAATTCGCCACCCGAGGATGAGCCGTCTAGCATGGCTGCTATCGCGAGGGCAGTTTCTGGTGCTGAAGAGCATTCGGAGACTGGTCGGATGAGATCGAGGCATGCGCCTTCTGTGACGGGGAGTTGGGCTACAAGCGCTGAGACATCTGACTCAAGTCGAAGTTCGCACGTTGGTTCAGATGGCTCACTAGACTCACTACGAAAGGTGGCCAAAAAGCGACGACGAGCTGGGCCGCGAGGCAGACGCTATGGTACTGGACAGCTTGCCCAGGTATGTCATCGGTTTCAGTGTACGTTCTGTACGGAAACGTTTAAGCTCAAACATACATGGACGCGACATGAGAGAACACAGCATCTCTCACTTGAACAGTGGGAATGTTCACCCCTCGATCCGACAGTTCTCAACGAGCAATCTGAGCCTACATGCGTGTACTGTGGTGTTGCCAATCCAGAGCCGGCTCATTTTGAGACTCACAACCATGACTTGTGTCAAAAGAGGGAAAGAGGCGAACGGACTTTCTACAGGAAAGATCATCTGCGACAACATCTTCGACTTGTTCATGGGTCAGAGTTTCGGAAATGGCCAATGGAAGATTGGAAGTTTAAGCATGAAGATGTGTTGTCACGATGTGGCTTCTGCGATATCAACATGACGACTTGGTCTGAAAGGATGAATCATCTAGCAGAGCACTTTAAAGAGGGCATGACGATGGCTGATTGGAAGGGAAATTGGGGGTTCGATGCTTCTACGCTTGACATGGTCGAGAATCACATGCCTCCATGTAAGTTTGGTCCCTGTTCGTGGAAGCCCTTACTGATACAATTACAGACCTCATCGACTACGAACGCAACTCTCCTCTCCCATTCACAACCTCCCAAGGCGCCCCCTACAGCTCAACAAACGCCTTCGAACTCCTGCAACTAGAACTAGACTACTTCTACTCCAACTATCTCTACACACACCACACAATCCCTAACTACGAAACTCTCCATCTCGAAGCATGTTGCATAATCTTCGGCGCCGAAATCTCCTCTTCCTCAACGACACAAGCATCATCCTGGCTGAGGGACCTAATACTAGGTACGGAGCATATTACTGTAAAAGCAAGGATGACACCCATGAAAAGCGCTGCAAAGTCACGCTTTACTGAGTTGAGGATTCATAGTAAGAAGGATATTTTTGAACATTGTAAGCTGGAGAGTGGGTTGAGGGAGTATGTTGATATGGTGGGGTTGTTGAGCTTAGAGGTTGGAGATGAGGAGTTGCAGAGGGAGGCTTGTGAGATTATAAAGAATATGGGAGGTGCGTCGCCGATGTTTACAGGGTTGCTCGTGGGCTTGGTTAATGCTTCGACAAGATGGTTGGTACCATTTCGGTTACGTGCCGGATTGTCTGGCCATGACAGTGGGCAGATTGAGAGTCAAGATAATCTGTCGCAGCTGAATGCCCTACCTTTCTTCGGAAATACTGCTCACGATAACCTCGTCCTTGCACCAGCGCTAGACCAAAAGATTGTTTCTCTCAACGATGGAAACATGTACAGGGGTCTCACGCGAGATCTGACCCGCTACGTCGCGCGCACCATTTCGCCGTTGAACCCAACGAGTCATGTCCCGACTGATGAGGAACTACAGTACCAAGCGCGATGGATCGAGTACGACAGGTATGCACTCTTATCCATTCTTAAAATGCAGACACTAACATCCTGATGAGCCATGATGTGTGGAATCAAACACCAGCTGATAATGCGGATTGGCTTGCAGAGTTCAAGAAGGAATCTGGTCTGTTTAAATAGCGCCTTCGGCAATTGTTTTGGGTAGTATTTGTAGAACTCTGATAGCCGAGATACCCAGCGACAGCCGTTAAGTAAGAACTATTTTTATCAGGGAGTCTTTCACTGTGAGAAGCCAAGGAATCTAGACTTTATAAACGCATGATGTCTTGCTTATTTCGTACCTGTCATCTCGGACTTATCTGATCTAAGTAATCCCTTCATCTGATAATATTTTGCACTTCCACGGGGTCTTGTCCGTGCTCATGCTGTTTAATCCCTCAAACCTACACGGCAAAGTACGGACTTTCTAACCGAAAACCCCCATCGCTTGGAACCGAACGTTCGGATCAACCACTAAAATCCCTCCGGAATCGGCATCCCACAAAGCCCCCAATACAATTCAAGACATCCCACAACCAAGTCGGCCGCTATTACGGCATGAGAAATCTTATTTGAAGCTTAATCCCCACATTGATGCAACGCTTAACAGTCTCGATTTAACGTTGTGGTCCCAGGGTCCACCGGCTACTCTTCTTCTGGGAATGCGCCGTGACTAGTTTCGGTAGTTCAGTCCATGCGCAACCAACGAACTGAGTTTAACAGGGAAAAGGTTTTCCAAGTAATCTGATCATCTTATCTTAGTGATTGATAAACTTTGCTTTTCCCTGATTGATAACTTTTGCGTCTTTTGTTTCTTGGCTTTCGTAACGTATTCACTCACGACGCGATAATTTGTCAAGATGGAGTCAAAGGGCGGTTTTGTCGCCAGCGCGCGTCGTATGTATGGATTGTCACTGATGTTAGATACACACTAATAATGGTAGATTTCTTTGTTGGCAGTTCTGCCACGTCGAAAGAGGAGAGAAAGCTTGTTAGGAAATTGGGTATGTGCACATGAAACGACTAGTGATTGACATGACTGACTTTATCGCAGATTTCTTCATCTTGGTATGAGTGTTGAACATCAGCATGGGTAATGAACTGACACATCTTAGACGTACTGCTGTCTCAGTTACTTCTTCAACTTTCTTGGTAAGTTGTTCTTCAATCACCAAACAAACACAGCTAACACTACTTAGATCGCGCTGCCTTTGCCAATGCCTATGTATGATCGCCTTCATCTGGAGTGTGTCCCGACTAATATATTAGGTCGCTGGTCTTCGTGAGTCGCTCAATATGACTGGCTACGACTACAACAAAGTCCTCTCTGTCACCACCGCTGGGTAGGTCTCATATTCTTCGCTTAACGACTCATGTCTAACTCATCCAGAATGGCAATTGGCCAGCTCCCCAATGGTATCATCATCCAAAAGGTGAAGCCTCGCATCTGGCTTCCCTCCATGGTCGTGTTCTGGGCCGCCATGACCGTGCGTTCATCCCACTCCACCCACTGACACCTTCTAACATTTACCAGATGCTCAGTGCCGCCGTCAAGAACGTCACCCAACTGTGCGTCCTCCGCTTCTTCCTCGGTCTCGCAGAAGCAAGCACGTATTCCGGCGCAATGTACATCATCGGCGCCTGGTACAAACCTGAAGAAATCCAGAAGCGAACAGCCCTTTTCGGTGTGTCTGGTCAGATTGGAACTATGTTCGCTGGTGTGATGATGACTGCTATTCATAAGGGTATGAGAGGCATGGCTGGTCTGCAGGGCTGGCAGTGGGTGTTCATCATTGGTAAGTCGATGAAACCTTGTGGTGAAATAGTGGACTAACTTGAGAAGATGGAATTATCACTCTGCCTATTGCCGTGTTTGGCTTCCTTTACTTCCCTGACACGCCCGAGAATACCAACGCTAGTTATCTGAACGAGTCAGAGAAGAAACTCGCGCTTAGCAGAGTTCCTCGTATTGCTGAGGGTGGACACAACATTATGCCCATGTCACTCATCAAGCGAGTGTTCCTCACTCCCATGTTGTAAGTTCTGTCAACCCCACTGCAAAGTCAAGCTAACGATGGCATCAGCTGGATCCTTTTCTTCTGGTCCCCCGTCTGTGCTAGCACCGAAGGTTTCCCCTTCCAAAACAGCTTCCTCCTCTGGCTCAAGTACTACAACGACAAATTCTCCCAAGTCCAGATCAACACCTATCCCCTCGGTGTGCAGGCCGTGGGTATCTTGGCAAACATGCTAGCAGCATGGCACATGGACGCCACTGGTCAACGCGTCCCAATGGCCATCGTCTGCATCATTCTTCAAATCGTCGTAGGATCCATGTTACTTGTCAAGAATCTCTCCATGGGCGCTACCATGTTTGCATTCTACTTGGCAGGTTCGGCGTACATGGTTAACCCTCTGATCTTTGGTTGGGCAAACATCATTCTCCAGCGAACAGGCGACGATGCGTTGCGAAGTATTACGCTGTACTGTATGAACATCGGCTCTATGTCCATGTGGACATTTTGGGGAATTATCTTTTACAGTGCTGCTGATGCACCTTACTGGAAGAAGGGCGCTATTGCTCTTCTGGGTGGTTGTGCTGTCATGTTCTGCTACATGTGGCTTGTTGTCTTCGTAAGTCTCTTGTTTGAGGATGTGAGAGCGGTTACTAACACATTCCAGGTTGACAGGAAGACGATGAAGAAATATGGCGACGGAATGGGCGATAATGCGGAGGAACCTATCGAGGTCAGTGAAAATGAGAAGGAGACCAATCCTACCGTGGTCACGGAGAAGAAGTCCGCCAGTACATGAGGTCTGGTACGAAGACAGGTATCTAAAACCTGGGTGAAGAAAAATGGTGGTCGGATGAATTTTGAGTCAGCAGCGTATAGGCCGTTTAATGGATGTGCTTTCTTTGAATGCTACACAAGCCAATGTTTAATATTATGCTTTTCATGACGAAGAGCGATTCTGAAGAGACGTATCACCCGAGACAAGCCCAAGCTCTGCTTGTTCAGTCTAAAAATGCTTCGAAAATTCTCACTGATCGTCTCGCCCAATACTGAGCAGCCAAAGTAAACCACGAAGCGGAGGGACAGGCGTAACGCTCGCCGATCACCTACCGAGAATAAGTCTATCAAGATATCTGTTTTGTGTGACAGGTTCACTGCTCACTTGCACAGAGTTGATGCCTGCTGAATGCAGGTACTGTCCAACTGAACGTTAGCCTCCATCAAAACCCATGCTGTCTGTTTCAAGAAACACTGAGAGGAACAGAACTATAGTAACAGACAGTTTGATCCCAAAACACTCTCTGCTGTTCTGGTATGCCCATGTTCAAAAATAGTATAAGGATCTCGTTTATTCCGCAAGGTCCGAGCTTTTTCCTTCTTCTCCATCCATCTTCTCCATCCATCATCAGCTTACAGCTTTTGACACTTGCTACCACTCTTCTACACACACCATCTGACAACTTTTTACACAACTTTTCTACACACCACGACCAACAAAATGGATTCCCTCATGAAGTCCGCTAAGCGCCTCTTGGGCAAGGTCTTCTCCAAGAAGAGCCCCAAGGAAGTTGCAGCTAAGCGCAAGCAGGAAGCTGCGAAGTTCAAGGAGAAGGAGGCCGAGCGAGCCCGGGAGCATCATCGACGCAACGCTCGCATGGAGCGAGACGCCTACCACTGATCTGGCCATTGACCGGACAGGGGAGTAGGGGGGGTTGTGCTAGTTTCGCGCAACTGAGGGGGAGACAATGGTGGGATATTTAGAGTGATTGACCTGGTGATTGACCAGGACAGAGGAGTGGCAGAGGAGGATAAAGAAGCCGCAGGCAACTGAGTATATAGAAAAGATAGAAAGCAGAGAATTGACGTTTGATATTTTCTGGCCAAAACAAAAGTCCCCCCTGTGAGGTGATAAGATATAACTGCTGTGAGCCAAGACCCTTGTGGTAAATATTCCATGACCAAACCAAAGATCATCGAGTAAACCGATCCAACCTGAATTGTTCAAGAGCAATATCCGTGTCTCCCGTCAGGATCTGTTTACTAACTAACTGCCCAACAATCGCCGCGTTCGTGACCCCAGAGTGCATAACCGCCACGCTAACATTATCCAACCCCGTTTGCCCAATAATCGGAAAACCGTCCTCGGGTGTGGGTTTATGGCCAACCGTGAAATAATCGAACTCGAGTTTATCGCCATCAACCAGAGTGTCTTGTAGGATTTTGAACACCTCTTGTGCCGTTCTCTCTGGGTTATTACCTGGGTCGTCGCCTGGGTTTTCGCATCCCGCTCGAATGACGCCATCTTTGGTCTGACGCATGTAGAGATACTCTGAGTTGACAAGGCTGTTCAGTATTTGATGATTGACTGGCTTAGAGTTGACGATCAAGGCTGGTACGGAGCGGATTGGGATGCTGATGTTCTCGGTTGCTAACAGAGGCACTGTTCCAAGGCCTGCTGCAACGACAATGTGATCGCCGTGAAATTCTTCCCCTGAGTCTAGGATCACTCCGGTAACGCGACCTTCAGTTTTAAGAAGCGTCTTTGCGGTAGCTTTGATAACCTTCGTGTTCCCTCTAGCTTCTGCATCCGCAACCATCTGCTGAGCCGCGACATGAGCTTCAATAGCACCCTCATCAGTATAGTAAAATCCCCAGTCCGCAATGCTTTCAACCTTGATCCCAGGATCTTTGGAATTAATCTCATCCCCCGTCATACGCATAACACCATACCCCCAGCCCGTCAAAGTAACATGTTTATCCATCAAAGTCTCAAACGGCTTGTGCCAATTTACCGACCCATTCCACGTAATGGGTAGTCCAGGAAGCTCACGCTCAATCTCCCTCCATCGCTTCAAAGACCGGACTCGAAAGTCGAAATAAGCCTTGTCGCTGGCTGAACTCGCGTTTAACCAAGCGAAAGAGGCTGAGCTGGCCGGTCCACCAATATCTTCGGCGATGATGGTCACCTTTGTACTCTTGGATAAGTGCCATGCAATGGATGCGCCGACTATTCCTGCACCGACGACAAGGACATGAGGTTGATGGGAATCTGTCATTTTTGTATTCGACCTCGGAGATGGCATGAAAGAAATTCAAGGACAATGGCAACAATGCGGTAATAAGAATACGGTGAGTGTTCAAGTTACACTGACCCCGCCTTTGATGGGTCATCGAAGTCACACAAAGAGTCAGAACATGTGATCAAGAATGACGTCGTGTTCGATAAGAATAAAAAGAATAAAACAGTAAACACCGCATTGTTCAGTAAAAAGTATATAGATGGCAAAAGAAACTCCCCCGGGAAGGCTCGAACTTCCGATCTCCCGATTGTCTATGAATAACAGTCGGACGCTTTAGCCAACTAAGCCACAGGGGATAGCTGATTGGATGGTGAAGATGCTTCCTATGTGACATCATATTGATAACACTGTCTTTTCCGTTCAATGACTGGTCACTCTGTTCTATCTAATCGCATACCCAGTTGGAACCTACGAAGTTTCCGAGGATCAGGATGGCAAGAATGTAAACATTACAAACAGATGTTGACAATATACGATATTTGAAAACAAACGCCTGTGGTTCACCGACTAAAATACAACCAAGCTCAAGGCAAAATGAGTGTTAACCATCGACTAAAGATTTCTTCTACTGCATCCAGTTGTCATTGTTCGCAATCAAATTCGCCGCACCCTTCAAATTTCCAGAAACCTTCTTCGCAGTACCAACCTCCTTCAACCACCCAGTAATAGCCCCAACGCCCTCAATCGCATCCACACTCATAGCATAAAGCACCAACCCAGCAACATAAGGCGCAGCCATAGAAGTTCCATCTTCTGCGAAAGTATGTGTGTTGGACTTATGACCACTTGACAAGATACCGACACCCGGCGCCATGATCTTGACTACCTTTCCATAGTTGGAAAAGTCGGCGACTTTCCAGTTTTCGTCAATGGCGCCGACGGTTATGGCCGTGGCTGCTGAGCCGGGTGAGTCTTTGCCTGCGTCTCTGTTGTCGTTGCCAGATGCTGTGACTGTTACAACGCCCTTTTTGGAGGCGTTGTCAACGGCTTTGTTGAATGCTGTGGACTTTTCGCCGCCGATGGACATGTTGATTACAGCTCGCCATGTACGGTCTCGTTTGATGATGTCGTTGACGGCCCAGTTGAACGCGTCAAGAACAATGGAAGTATCACTCTCGTCATCCTTAAACACTTTGAGAGCCAGGATATTCGCCTTCTTGGCAACACCGTATGTCTTTCCGGCGATGACTCCAGCGACATGCGTGCCGTGACCATCAGTGTCGGCGTTGTTGCCCTTCCAATTTGTCCAAGCGGCTTTGGCACGGCCACCGAATTCATTATGGGTGGTCCTGACACCTGTGTCGATGACATAGGCGTACATGTCCGTGCCGGCGGAGTTCTCGTAGATGTACTCCTTGAAACCCTTCTTTCTGTGAGAGATCGTACCAAGACCCCATGTTGACTTCTTTTGGGTGACTTCAGCTCTCTTCTCAAGATTGTCATCTCTCTTGACGCGAGAGATCTTCCAGACGCGGTTGGGTTCAACGGCAAGAACCTACAGTAGGTAAGTCACACTACTCCTTCCAACTAGAGACGAGTCTCTTACCTCAGCGCTTTTCTTGATCTCTTTGATAGTAACACTATCAAACGATCCCGCATACCCTTGAAAGCCAGACTTGCTATCATAAGTCTTCTCAATACCAAGCTCCTCACGCTTTGTCAAGCTTCGCTTATGCACGTCCTTGACCCATTTGAGATGAATTTTAGCCTTGACAGCGTCAATCTCAGGTTTGAGGGTGATGATGTAACTGCCAGGGATAATGGCACCAGGTTCAGCAGCTGGTGCAGCGGGGGCTGGAGAGGCGAGACCGCAGCCCAGGAAGACGGTCACTGCCAGGGCGATGTTTTTGAAATTGACCATGATGAAAGATGAAGCTGACGAGCTGTGATGAACAGAATAAATCGGGGGTCAAACTGATGATATTTATACTGATTCGCTTAATATGTTCATCACATAACGATCGCAATACTGCGCTCGGATAATGATGTTTATCACAATTGTGATCTTCATTAGCTCTCCCCACCTGTACCTGCCTGTACCTGAAAATGCAGCCACTGCATAAAGCTTCAACTAAAATACAAGGGTTGTTCCTAAAACGATGGTGGCTGGATCTAGATGGGGCTGGACTTGCCATAAAAGGACACCAATTCCAGCGCAACGGGACGCTATCGCTTTTTGGGGGAGAGGATGAGACCAGATTGGGCTGACTGAGAAATAGTGAGAATTCTTTCGAAGGGAAAAGGGCCTAGTATCGAAGTTTAAAAACGATAGAGCATTAATGCGATTGTGCCATGTTTCACTGGTCCCTAGTCCCTGGTCCCTGGAGAAGGGATGTGATGGGGGTAACACGAGACGCCTATTCGCCCTTATTGTCAGAATGGGGAACATTATGTCGCATGTTCTTCTTTTGCTCGTCACTGATGTAGTGAAGAAACTGAGTGTCAGTATAGCCTACCCACCATTTGTCCTCGCGTGGCAGAGCCTTATGTGTCGTACATTCCATCACCCATCTCAGCTCTTCACAAGCCTCCATGTCAGGCAGCCTTTTTTTGCCAAATCACCTTACTACTCCGTCGTTGACTGCAAACAGACGATTGCTCGAACTACTGGGCAGCCAAACCAGCTACTGGTCGGTGGAGGGCGGGTCCCAGGTGAGCTGAAGCCATTCCAGGGATGCACCTTAACTGCCACAAAGTTTCGATCTAACAGCCACGATAGCTCCCCTGCATTAGCTCCAGGCACTTATCAGATCAGCTTGTCGGGCTAGCTCTATACGTGGTGCCACGAGCACCGAAAACTACTGTCTTGCTGTAATAGCTTGATAGGGCAATTCACCCACCTTGCATCTCGACCATGAACAGCCAATAATGGCTGCTGACCTGTACTTAACTTTCTGTCTATATCCCACATTCCGGACCCTCGGAGCTACTGAACGAGGCTGCCTGAAAGGTCTGGATCCGGCGGTTGGGTAAACGTTAACCGTTTGGCAATATACTTGCGAGCTACAAACAAGCTTAAGCTATGCGAGGACCCTCAAGGCGTTTAGTTATTGGATGATTCATAGCCGAACATTTCGTCCGATGTAGGAACCAGTTGTGGTGTGGGACTTTACTGTCGGTCAACAGCTTTTCAGCCGGGGGGCTCTCGCAACCTCTACCTCCTACTTTGGTTACCAGTCTCGAACTATTTTCCGGGGCTTGCGCTTCGGCTTTGAGCGCAAGTCCTCAGAACCACTAACGACAATTCGTGTGATCAGAAGTGTTGTTTTATTAAGTACGCATTGCGGGCATCTTTATCACCAGATGTGTCACTAGCAGACCCCGAGTAGTAACTAACGACAATTCTTGTCATTAGCGGTGGTGGGCTTCATGTTGCCACAAGTCGTTCGTCTCTGAAGAATTGACCGTCTGGACACGAACCAAGACTTGAACCGACTAGGAAGGGTTGGACCGGGGACGAACCCGGATTTTAGCGCAGAAACAAAAAGACTTCTTCTACTGCTGTTAAATGGAAATAAGTGTTAGAAGAAGCAAAAAGATGGAGAAGTTCCCCGAAACCTGGATCGAACAAGTGACCTTTCGATGACATATAACAATTACAGTCGAACGCTCTTCCAGCTGAGCTATTCGGGGACAAGATCATGTGATTTGTTGGATGCGTTGCTACCACAACTCAAGACGACCCCGTCACACCCAGAAACTTGGATTTCCGTTATCTCTTACTCAGTGGTGGTGAAGTTGGCGAGTTGGACGAGAAGCTTGACGTTGCAAGGCACAGCGAGCGGTGGCAGCACAGCGCAAGCCTCATTAGATGTCCCCGGTAGGATTCCTCCATTTTTTGTCAAACGTTACCCACTAAACAGGTCTTTGCTCTTGAGTCCAAAGAGAAACAATTGAAGCGATCCCGGCAAAGACCTGCATAATCCCATTGGAACTCATAATATAGAGAATCAACAAATTAAAATTAGTGACAGTGAAGCTATACATTAAAAAAAGCGCTAAGCGATTGACTTTATCCTTCTAGCCCTGCAACTCGGCTCTAAACTCATACTCTCCAGGCCTTTCCTCCGTAGGATAACATCTAATCCTGGTAGCCCTCTTCTCAGCATCACTCACGCTAACCTTCTTCGTAGCACCCGCAATAGCAGAGAAAGTCATGACACGCTGCGCATCCGTGCCATCACTCGTCATAGCCTGTATACCATAGTACACACCAATACTCGCAATAGTGAAGGATACAGCGTACACAGCTACAAGGATCGACCATCCGTAGTCGAAAAAGTTGGCTTTGCGTCGTCGTTCACACTTGTAGTTTGTGTCTTCGCCGCCGATGCCTGTGCCTGAGAGCTTGGATGGGTCTGCTGCCCAGGCGACGGCGAGGAGTTGGGGATCTGAGAGCAGGGAGATGAGGAGATCTTCGTAGACGCGGCCGACTTCACGTTGGAAATCGTGGACGGGGAGACTTTCATGTCTGTCGAGAAGGTTTGTTGTTGTGATGGCTCCGTCTGCTAGGACGACGCCTTGAACTTTGACGTTACCGAAGAGTTTCTCACGAAGTCTTAGGCCAAGACTGTGGAAGGCGGCGATGCGACGGTATTGTGCGTAGTCGTTTCGAGGGCTGACGTAGTTCTTCTCTGGCTCTGCGGCGTTTCCATCGGCCGTTCCGTCGGTTGATTCGTTGGTCCAGCTGCTCCATTCTGTGTCGATGATCTTTCGCTTGTAGTCGCGTTCAGTGATTTCATACTTCTGGAATCCGGCGGTGTAGTTGAATGTGACGGTATAGTTTACCTCCCAATGGTCACAGGCGAAGATAATGGGAGTGTAATCGTCGTTCCATCCATCGGTGTCCTTGTCTTTGGCGTGTTCCTTGGTATGGTCTTGGACCTCTGCATAACCGATCCAGATACTAGGCTCGGTTCTAAAAACGCCAAGGTTCTTGGGAAAGTCAGGACCGTCCTCCTCAGAGGGAATACCACCGATAGTGACGTTGTCGATTTGCGGTCGCTGATATTCTCCAAGATCCGTGTTGGCGAAATACGTGTAGTTGCCAGCAGGGACAAGCGTGCTAAGGTTGAAAGGTGGTTCCGCGTTACCAAACTTCTTCATCTTGGATCCAACTCCATTTGCAAGCTCCTCACACTTATAGCCAGGGCCGACGAAAGAGACGGTGGTCGAGCAGTCCCAACCGTCTCCACAGATCTCCTTGGAGATGTTGAGCTTGTAAACAGGTTGGCCACTAGAGAATACACCAGCAGCGATGCGGTCAAGGGAAGATGAGGGAACATTATAGTACTCGAAGATGTTGTCGTTGGTCTTGGCGTCCTCGGCAAGGTTTCCGTCAACTGCTGTCCAGTTGTAACCAGAAAGAGAGCGGCCGTTCATAATCTCGCCATCAGCTTTCTTAGGTGTTTGGAAACTCTCCTTGGCCTCATTGCTGAAGTTCAAGGTGCGGACAGAAGGACAAAAGGAGTCTTCTACCCTCTCGCCGGGGATGACGTAGAGTTGCGCAGAGGTCAAGATGACAACAGCGGGACTGAACCACATGTACAGAGCCAGAAACATAACAAACCATGACTTGGCCCAAGCTTCGCGGTTGAACAATTCGACGAGGTTGTGAGTGGCGCCGAACAATGAGTCAACAGCGTGGATGGAGAAACCTTTCTGACCAACAGCCCGCCAAGCTACCTGCTGATGAGCCATGACTGCCGCCAGAATGAAGTTGGCGTTTGCGATGAAAGAGATCAATTGACCAGCTCGCAGCATCCATTGTTGATTCACTGCTTCGCGGCCGTCGAGCCAGTTGTAGAAGAAATGGTGACCAATAGCACCAGCGACTCCGATGATCAAGCAGCCAATCATAGACCACTTGCTCTTCATCGCCCTGAACAAGAAAGGTCCCTCAGGATTGACCGCCTCGGTTGGTTGATGGACGACGTGGACATCGGGGGTTTTATTATAGGCGGCAACAGCGGGGTCATGGTCTATCAGACCTCTATGACTGTCAAAAGCACGATCATATCCAGGACTGTTTCGAAGATTAGGGCTCTGCGGATCAAGCCATGGCGAAGTATTGTGAGGAAACGTCGCTTGGTTGAGTTCCGGCGAGACAGCATGTGTAGGCTGGAATTGGCCTATAGAAGGCTGCGGTGACACAACATACTGCTGCTGCTGCTGTTGTTGAGGATAGCTGGGAGGCTGTTGGTCTGCCACAATCTTGTCATCCATTCCGGCGGTATTGTCGACAGGAACCGTAGCGTACACAGGACCGTTGGACGAAGAGCCCAAGATTCTGGAAAAGCCTTCCATGATGGTTATATGCAATCGGTACCGTGGCGAGATTTCCCCTCACTGTATTGTCTAGACCCCGTACTTGCAGTTTAAAGGGCAAAAGGTAAGCTGCATGTGCATGCATATATGGTTTGGCCCCCAACGCGCCGGCGACACTTCCCGGTTGAGGAAGACCTGCCGACGACGAAATCCACTTTGACATTCTTCTTTGGGGAGAGAAAACCGGTTAAGGTTGGGTATCGTCCGATGACCAAGCCTGATAAGGCTGGGAGAACCAATCTCAAGGACTCAGAGTGTAACGCTGGTCAGGAAGTTACCTCGACTACGGTAATTTGAGTTTAAGATCCTGAACTGACATGGATTGATGTAATTTGGGAGTCCTGAAACGAGGCTTTGAGCAGATTGTCACAGTGGATGGTACGAGGGCTAGAATTGATAAGCCTGGTTAGACAGTCTTGGCTTTTAGGCTGCCAAGAGTTGAAGATGAAGCTAGCCCAGCCTGATTCTATACGTATCGTCTTTTGGACCCCAATGCTCCCATGATTTGGGATACCTTCATGGACAATCACTTAAAGGACGTAGATGCATGTGGCAAGAACTTACACTCCATTCCTTGATGGTAAAAGATATTCTTCCTTTTCGCGTTCTCTTGATAAGGTTACAATGCCAATGTGGTTTTAACTTTGCTTTTTCTGCAGGCTGACAAGAAGAGACCTGCATCTAGCACTGAGACAGGGATTGAGGGAAATTAGAGCTGACATACATGCATTGACCACCGTTTTTCAAGACACTCCTTGCAGCAATATCACGTATAAACAGCTGTATGAAGCAACTACCCAGACGACTGCCGTTTCCATTGTACACCTACGAGCAACATCGTAGTGTATGGTTGATTCAGCTGCAGTCTCTGACTCGTGTCCAAGATGCAGAAGCACCCAATTAAGGACAAAGTGCTTCCTTCTTGACTGTGCCGCAATGCCAATGCCACGGTCCAAAGCTTCTGAGGTATGTTCTCGCAAATGACCCACTGTAGAACTATATACTATTGGTTCGGTTCACAAAAAGTCAGTCTCGAGGCAGGCATTGGGGTACGTGACCCGTCCATTTCCAGCCCAGGCTGCTGGTACGATTTTCAAGAGGTAACCCCAGTCTTATCCGTCAATGTTCGTTACGGCCCGCTGGGCTGGATGCAGAACTCATTTTCCTGATACGGTTAATGATGGACGGAGCGGAGGGTCTGTGGTTCCGATCGTCCGGTTCCAAACAGGGATTGTTTAACGTGTAGGGTAGTTGACGCTCAAGGTGACCAGCGTTGGACGGTTAGCCAGACAGCTTCCCATTGACTGACTTGCATGACATCTTTCCTTCCTGTTATGAATTAAAGTTGTTCATTTTAGAGAGCTTTTTGATTCGCCAGGTTGGTGACTTTCAGCGTCGAAATCATTCAACGATGACTTTTCTTCACTTTCCGCACATTGAACAGGCTATTTGTTCAATGACTGTCAAATCCTTGAACTTAACAGACGTAGGAAATTCATGTATCGATAAAACATTGCTGTTTGGGAATAGGAACGATATGTGTTGGAATGATTTGTTACCCGACTACTGTTGATGTTGATATAATCACGTGATACTGGCACTATCTGCTTACAACTGCAAAGGATCTACAAACCCCTCTTCATCCTCGTCTTTTCTGTTTGGCTTGATGCGAAAATGGCAGAAATGAGCAACCTTGAGCCTGTCCCGGGGCATCATGCTACCCACTCGGCGGACGAACAAGAAGCAGCGACGCTAACTTCCGACCCCGAAATCGCCTACCCAACAGGTCTCAACCTCTGGCTCATCATGCTCTCAGTATCAGCCGTCCTCATCCTAAGCAGCATAGAAATGAACATAATAGCAACGGCAATCCCCAGCATAACAGACCACTTCCACACAGTCGCCCATATAGGCTGGTATTCATCCGCCTTCAGACTCTGCGTCTGTGCATTCCAATTCATCTTTGGCAAAGCATACACTCTTTTTTCCGTTAAGCACGTATTCCTTCTAGCGAACGCGATATCGATTGTTGGGTCGATACTATCTGGTGCTGCGACTAGTTCAACTATGCTTGTTATCGGTAGAGCCGTTACTGGTCTGGGCTCTGCAGGATTGTTCGCTGGATGTTTTGTTATTGTTGTGCAGTCGACGCCTTTGAGACGAAGACCTGTGTTTCTGGGGATTATGGGTGCTGTGGAAGGTTTGGCGACTATTGCCGCACCGGTTCTTGGAGGCGCGTTGCAGACGTGGAGTTGGAGATGGTGTTTTTATATCAATGCTCCGTCTGGTATTGTTACTTTCCTGCTCACCTTGTTCTGTCTTACAGATGTTCAGAAGCCTGTACACATTGCTCGATTGACATTGAAGCAGAAATTGCTACAACTTGACTTGGTGAGCAATATGCTCCTCCTACCAGCACTTACAAGCCTCTTCTTGGCCTTTTCTTGGGCTGGTACAAAGTATTCTTGGACAAGCGGGGAAGTGATCGGACCCTTAGTCACGTTCTCTATTTTCCTGATCGCATTCGTCATGAACCAGATACACAGAGGGGAGACAGCCGCTCTCCCTCCTCGCTTGATGAAACATCGAAGTGTGATAGCTGGCTTCATCTTCATATTCTGCATCAACAGTACTGGTGTCGTACTCGAATACTATCTCCCCACATACTATCAGCTCGTGCGTGGCTACACACCGGTGAAAAGCGGCTATATGATCCTTCCCATCATCGTAGCGGCAACTATAGGGTCTCTAATCCACGGAGCCGGGACAAGCGCGTTTGGATATTACACTCCATTTATGATTCTGGCTTCGGTGATTATGCCAATCGCCGCGGGTCTTATCACTACATTTGAGATAGACACCAACTTCGCGCGACTTATTGCCTATACAGGGCTTTCGGGACTGGCCTACGGTATAGGCTTTATTGGTCCACAAACGGCCGTACAAACAGTCCTGCCCGCCGAGGACGTACCGGTTGGATTATCCATCATGTTATTTGCACAATCGTTCGGTCCTGCGGTAGCTGTTCCAATAGCACAAGTCCTATTTACGAACCAATTGTCGGCCAACCTGGACAGTCTTGTCCCGAGCTTGAGCCAAGGCAATATCACTAACAGCGGGCTTACTGAGATGGTTGCGAGTGTTGCACCTTCGGAGACGGGAGCTGTTCTTGTTGCGATTAACAGAAGTCTTGGTCAAACGTGGTATTTTGTTGTTGGCTTGGCTTCAACGGCGATAGTGGGAAGTTTGATGTCCGAATGGAAATCTGTCAAATGAACGTGGCTTAATGGCTGTTTCTCATGTTGCCTCTTTTGGTTATATTACAGGCTTTCGATTTGTCACCAGTCTTTTGTCATTGGTCGGTCATCGTGTCAGGATTAATAGTTATGGCTTGCCGATACGGCACCGCTTCAGATAGCGCTTGATGCGCGTGTTCCTGTCACATTGAGGATATTTTGAAATCGATCGAGCAGTCTCGATTTCGGCAACGGCGTCATCCTGATCACCTTTATTGCCACCATAAATCCGAAAGCTTAATCTGCACTCATTTGCCATGTCAATAGAGCTTAGCCGACCAACTGGAATCCTACTAGCGGGTGTCCCGGAAGTTTTGGTGCGAAACCGGGGGATCTTGAGGAATAGGGTCTCACTAAAATATTGAAATCTACACTAACAGGCCCCCTGACTGGTTGGATCTGCCAGGAACCCGTCCTAGCACTCAGATGTTCCGCTATGAGGTTAGTGTTGACGCCACGATATCCAAGCCAGCATTCCATACATGCGCAATCAGCGTACTAAAGCCAGTTCATTTCCATTCACCCGTCACGTAAATCCCTGTAACTTTCATTTCTCGCTATGTGGACGTCGCGCATATCATGGCGATGTCGAAATTCACGGCCATCTTTGCCATATTGGTTCTTGGCAGATACGCGACGGCTCAATCAACATCAGTGAACCTACCAGCATGTGGGGTAAGTATACCTTTACTGAAAAAGCCAATGCCGGTAAAGCTAATGAGATCGTACAGATACAATGTTTCACCAGGATTATGTCGATGTCAGAGTTCGCGGAGCAGACGAGTCAACAACTTTGCGTCAACTTCGAGTTCGTACAAGCGCTAGGCCTTTGTCTTGAGGAAGGGTGTAACGACGATGAAATACAAGGTAAATCCCACGAGAGCTTGACCGAAGGGTGTACTGACTGTCGTAGTGGTCAAAGATGCCGCCATCAAGCAATGCGACATATATCCAGGAGACTATCGACCAGCTTTGCGCGCTGCGAGCTTGATTCTATTTGGTTTCGCGCTGCTATGCTATTGTATGAGGCTACTATCGAAGTTTCTTCACAGGTCGAATTGGGGTGCTGATGACACATTCATGTCACTTGCAGCTGTAGGTCACAGCTATTTTCCAACGCGAGTACGAATGCTAACTGAGAGAAGTTTCTTATTGTGCCACTTCTTGTCCTATTTCTTCTCAGTGAGTTAGAATCCATCCTATCTGAAAGGCAAAGTACTAAACATGGCTCTCTCAGTGATATCGCATGGTGTTGGTCTTGATCTACGCACACTGAGCCGCGAGCAAGTTGTATTTATCTTCAAGGTATGTACTTCAAGACCCCGGGTTTGTGACAATCATTAATCCCCTCAGATGTTCTTCATTCAACAAGTGACATATTTCATCACACTCGGTTTCGTCAAAGCGTCGGTCTTAGCATTCTATCTCCGAATCTTTCCCGACCACAAATTCCGACTCGCCGTTTGGATCACACAATCTGTCAATCTCACCACTGCGACTCTATATGCTATCTTAATCCTCCTCCAGAAGAAACCCATATCGTTGAATTGGACAGGTGGAGGGACATTTCACCCAAAGCGTGAAGTTTTGGATGACAAGCTGTTGTATCTGACGCATGGATGTATCAGTCTGGCACTGGATGTTACGATGCTGATACTCCCTATGACACAAGTATATCACTTGGGACTTAAGTTGAGGAAGAAAGTTGGCGTTATAGCAATGTTTAGTTGGGGAATATTGTGAGTTTCATCCTAAAACGGGCTAGAAAACTTTGGACTAACAACAGCTCAGGCTCACATGCGCATGCGTGATAAGATTCTACTATTTGATACGATGTCAAATCGCAAGAAGCGCCGAAGGTAAACCATCACAAAACTATTCCTCCAATCATGAAACTGACTGTGATTGTCAGAGGGCGTCAAAGCCGTTCTTTGGGCTTATATAGAACTTTGTATGGGCGTAGTCGTGGGCTGCATGCCTGGCATTCGACAGCTCACACGCAAGGCACACACGTTCCTTGTATCGCGAAGCGGTTACGGCAGCTCGGACCCAGAGGCCAATACTGGTGATTTTAGGGAAAGATCACTGGAGCTTATATCCCAGGGAACCACGGCTGTGGGAACAGACAAAGGGAAAAGCGGGACAGTATCTAGTATTTCTAAGTAGTGATCAATCCAGTATGGAAAGCGACATTGTTGGCTTCGTCTGTGTGAAATGTCCAGTGGTAATAGGCTGATGTTTGTGCGCTTGAACATCACTAAATCATCGGTGAGATGGCCGAGTTGGTTATGGCGCCAGGTTAAGGTTAACCTTAACACCAATTCCTGGTGGAGCAATCCTCCTGGGTTCGAGTCCCAGTCTCATCAGAAATATCTTTTTGCATTTTCCAGCTGTTGAACCAATTGCTTGTATTTTTTGCAAATCAACAGTCTTTAATTCGTCTTTATATTGTGAGACATCTGGGATAATGGTCAAGACGTTGATCAAGCCGGTCTCTTGGACAATATGGGACGAAAGTGATTGTGGAAGTGGCCTTGTATGGATTAAAATTATTTATAGATGAAAATTACGATCGCTCTAGAGCATCAAAGGACCAGTTTCGTACGACTAGACAAAACTAGACTTTAATGGCAGCCACATCTATAGGCGTGTATCCGGCAGGGTTATCCGATCCACTTCCAATAAACCAGTAGTCACCACCGCTCACCCTCCATTGATAGTAGAACTTGTCAAGAACTCCAGCTACAGTGGTGCAAGTTTCTCTAAAGGTTCTGGGGTCCCTGACGCACGTGCCTCGTGGGGCTGTGCAAGAGAGCAAACCGTCAACAACCTGACAGGTGATGTAGTTGTAAGTCTTGTCATTGCCGTTCTGGCCATCGTTCCAGCAATTGGATACCATAGCTGGGACGGAGGTTATAGGGGTATATCCGTAGTAAGCGCAGACGTATCTGCCAGTGTCGGTGTCCTGGAGTCGGCCCGTGGAGGGTTCAATGGCGTATGTGCGGGCGCGGACGCCGCTGAAGTTTGGGTTGAAGATGAGTAAAGTTCCTGATTGGTCGTTTCCTTGGGCAGTTGCTCCGTTGATTGGACTGCCGCTGACCCGAAGGGACCACGTAGCGATAGGGGCTGGGGCGGTGGTAGTGGTCTCGGCGATAGTAGTGGTATCGGCAACAGTGGTAGTTTCGGCGACGGTTGTAGTGTCGACAGCGGTAGTGGCAATCGCGGTGGATGTCTCAGCTTCTGATTTGGTGGAGCCGAGGGTAGTGTCTACAGCAGTGGTTGTGGCTGGGGTGACGGCAGTTGTAACGGTCTCTGATAAGACATCGGTAGAGGTTGCCAACACAGTGGTAGCTGTCTCAGATGTTGCATCTGAAGTAACGGTCACTTCCTCGGAGGCTAGACACAATTGCACGATTAGTAATAATCTCAAACTCGGTCACTCTCGTCTGTACTTACCAGAGCTTCTTGGTTTGCAAGGACCAGCGAGAGCCGAATCGGCAATGAACAAGCCAATGGCTAAGAAAAGGACGTTGGAGCGCATTGTTGAAAACTCCTACAAACGATTGACTAAGGTGAGCTAAGAAGGAGATGTCAGGAAATAAGAGAGGCAAAAGGATGTGATGGCTCTGTATTTAAGCAGGTAACGTTATTGATTCTCGAACGTGGTGTCTCATTTCCCAAAATCAATAGTTTCTGATACTACTGGTTGGCTATCGTTGATCATTGGTTGATTTCTGCGCTACTGCAGGGGCGGTGTCCAAGTTCTATCTACCCATGACTTCAGCTTTCAGCTGTTGCGATTAAATGGATTATGCTTAACCTTAGGCCCTCGGATATTTTAGAAACAATAATTTTTTTTTAACTATGTCCTGATCCTGTTTTACGAGTGGAGCTGGTGAGAGCTTTTAGTTGTAGCAGTCGGTTCATTGGCATGACGTTTTTCAGCAGCATCGTCTCGAGAACTGTTAAGGTAAGTAGGGACAGTCTTTCGGATCAGTATAGAGTGTTCGCATCAATCGTTACAACATGTTTTCAAGTTGATTAGGACACCATGCAACTGTCAGAGGAACACAAGAACAGCTCGTAATGATTTTGTTTGTTCTTCAGCACTGTGATATGGGGATCAGTCCACGTCCCAGACACGTTTTGGCAGTGTAGATAGTACCAAACAACAAACCTCGAACTCAATCAAAAAGCGGATCCTTGATTCGCCTGCTCGGTCTGGTGGTCTAGTGGTATGATTCTCGCTTAGGGAAAACCCTATAGCATAGCTTGCGAGAGGTCCCGGGTTCAATCCCCGGCCAGACCCTTCCTTTTGCCAATTGTCTCTATTTTTGGGACAGAGTTCTTTCTCTTGTGGATGTTCTTTTTGCCTGGCCTTCGTTTCATAGGCTTGGCATCTGTGACGCGCTACAAGTTCACAGGTCGTATGTCGGGTTCAAGCCGGCTGAACGCTCTCACCCTTTCACGTTTAAATAGGCACGCATACCATAAAACGCAACCCTAATGGAAATCTACAGACACAGCAAACATCGAAACGTTCACCATTTAATAGCTTGTTGGTGTCATCATAGCATTCTAAGCTTTAAATTTGTTCTTGTTATTTAGCTTTCCTACATCTAAAAGTATTTTGCATATTAAACAAAACTAATACTGTTCTTAGTCTAACTCATCCGCAAACCACTCATCACAAAGGATTTCCTCAGCTGAAGGTCTGTTGGAAGGATCGTATTGGAGGATCCTTCGAATGAGTTTCTTCACCTTGTCTCCCTCTTCAACAGATAAGTCCGGGTTGGTCAGGTCGAAGGCAGCCTCCATAGAAACCTGTTCCAGCATAAGAGGCTCTTCACCCTCGCCAACACCACTAAGGGCACAGTTGTACAACTTCCGATCTTTTGTGTAGTATTGCGACGAAGTCTCCCAAAGATTGTAAAGCTCATCGGGTAATGGGCCAAGCTTTGCCTCGAGCTCCATGATATGATTGTCATCTTCGTCGGTCTTGTTACTGTAGCCGGGGATGCAAAAGAGTTGTTCTCCGGTTACGAGTTCAAATACAAGACAGCCAAAACTCCAGATGTCGAGAGACTTGTCAACTTCTCCTTTGAGAACTAGCTCTGGGGCTCGTAGCCCAAGCGGGGTGAGAGGCTGTTTGGGAGGGCTGTCAAGAAAGTATGCTGCTCATTGTCAGTTATCTTCAATTCGAAACATGTAGAGAGAAAACCCTTACCTCCTCCCATATCAGATAACTTGACTTGAAGGTCCTTGGGGAACCTCGCGTAGGCCGCTAATGGCTGTCCCGTGCACAGGTATAGTGGAGCCCATTTGTCTTTCTTGCCGTCAAGTCTTTCTACAGGAGCTGAGATTGAGTATGTCTCGACGCTCTCTTCCTGACGAAGTGACGCTTCATCATGAGAATCGATCGACTCAATTGCGAATAGAATGTTGCCAGGCTGGAAGTCTCCGTGTGCAACACCGTTCTTATGAAGGAAAACTAATCCTTGCAACGCCTGTTTCAGGATGCGTTTCGCCATCTGAGGAGGATACCGAATCTCCATTCCATACATGCGTGGTTTAAACTGGGGCAGTTCGTAGACCATGGAGTTGGCGGATGGTCCCATAGGCTCAAAGACAAGGCATTTATGAATGCCGTTTGGGCCCTCGTGGTCGAACTCCGTCAGAAGCTGAGTGATGTGCTGGGGCCCATCCTTAGGAGCAACCTTGGTGAGATGGTGCAAAATATCCAGCTCATGGCTCTGCTCTTTATTCTCCGCGACAAGAATCTTCACTGCGACGTAACGAGAGTTGCTGAGTACAATGTGAGCAAGTAGCCAACGATAACGAATGAATCAACTTACATTTGATCACGCGCAAGCCAAACAGTCGAGTAAGAACCCTCTCCCAGCTTTCTGATGACCTTGTATTGGCCATCATTGAAAGCATCACCGAGGTGTACGGGATGGTAGCCACCTGGATGGTAGTCCTCAACCCACTCGCAGGCGAGAATGATATCTTTGAACCGCCGCTCTTCATAATCTGGTGCTTTTGAAGGCGGGGTAGGCGGAGGTGAAGCGCTCATCGTGTTAACGAAGATGATATGTTTATTGACACTTTTGGGTTGCAGTGGAGAAGAAGGCAAGATTCTTCAGAACATCGAAGTGAGACGAAGGAGCGTACAAATCATTTCCCAAGGGTCAAAGAAATTAGGTTGAAAGAGTCGGTGTGATGAGAATTTGAGCGAGAACAAAGGATTTTTGATCCAGGTTCGGCGTATGACTAAGACACCGCGTGGTGTTTGCGCGGGTACCCGTGCAGGTATGAATAGCCCGCCACGCGATTGGTTTGTTGGTTCTGTGCACACCTCCACGAAAGTTGCAGAGATGAAAGGAACCAACAGTTTGACAAACCCTCGGCTTGTTCAGGTTCTTTGTTGGCGCCCGTAATCTCATTCAGACTCTAGATTGCCTCCCCTGCTTGTACAAGTCATGCTATTGCCAATAAATAGATGGTTACACTGCCTTTGTTGTCTGCGACAACAACGGTTCCTTCACAGCAACATTACCAACACCATCAAAGATGGTGATGAATATCCCTTATTCAACAGGGCTTATATCTTTAAATAGACAGCTCAGCAGCTACTAAGACTGGTAATGATAGTTTCTTTGAAGCCTGAATGACTATTTTGGGATTGTTTGAGGAACAGGTCCTTCAAAGTATACAGACAAAATATCACAACAAGGATCACAGATTGTGAAGGCTGGATGACAAGCTATAAGTTGACAGATATTTGCTCTTGTAGCAAGTCTTTTCAATTCTCATCTTCATCCCTTACCTTTCAACTCTGCTTGTTTTTTCATCATATATCCCTGCGTGTCCTTTTTGCACAGTCACCAGCAATCTATTTCCTACGCATCATGTATCCTGCTAACGTCTTCTTCCAGCCGACGAATCAATATTCCCAACAGCCTGCCCAGAGAGCTCACATCATCAACTTAGTCGTTGCAAAAGCCCCTCCAGGAGCCTCATATGCAATTGTTGTGTAAGTAAAGCATTTACAACTGTCTATTCACCACTGACATTAATCCTAAGGAACGGTTGGCACACCAGTAGGACAGACCCCAGGAGCCATTGTACAGTTGACTATCTCGATGCTAACAACAGACGCATGTTCCGGGGTCATGTTGTTTGATTCAATCTTGGTATGTGTTGATTTTATCTGTACTCCTTGTTTGCTGGACATTCAAGAAACTAAAAACAGTTAATTCACTCTTGGAATTCACTTGTGTATGGTATGGACGAGCTGGCATAAACTGACATGTACCTATACTTCATACTTCTACTAGTTTAAGCTTTTTTTGCGAGGTGCAAGTCCCGAGGTATACTTATAAAAGCAACAGAATATTCGCACTTAGACAAACAACACGGTCATCTGCACTACTACTAGTTAACTGTATGTATACGTCCCTAAACTGCCGTAGGTTCTACATATATCAAAGTGCTTTCCCAGCGTAGGAACTTTAACAAATAATTAAGCAGCTTGGAGGGACCCTCGGGCCATGAGCATGGGATTTGTAATTTGAGTAACTTGGACATTTATATAAGGCGGCGCGGGATTTAACTTTATTTGATAGATCCAAAACATCCGGAATCAAGCCTGTACCTTCGTCCATAGTAACTCGCACATCTCTCTTCTAACAGATCCAATCGGCCACACGACATCTCTCAGCACCCGACGCGCATCCGCCCATGTCTGAATTCCTGTTATCTTAACCCAACACTTCATCATGACACAAAACTCATCCAGTATCGTATCAAGACCCTCATCAAACTCGATCGACTGCGCATAAACCGTACTCAACGCTCCAACAAACGCTTTCCAAAACCACAGGTTCCGTGTCTCGGTGTTCATAGTCTCAAGTTTCATCACTCCCTTCTGTAGATCCCTTTTCAGGATGTTATTCTTGAGATAATGGAGTCTTCTTTCGGGAGGAAGTGCTCGATTACAAATTCCAGGAACAGTAATCAGATAGAAGCCAACAGCGGCACAGAATCCAGACCATGCTGATACAAACACTGGCTCATCAGGCGTTGGAAGCGGGATCTTATCCGAGAAGGATTGTATATGGGCCGTGAACATCGTATACAGCAGCTTCGACGGGCCTCCGCTGTTCCAAACATACCAGGGCATCGGAACAGGGGCATCAGCTGAGGATGTTTGCAGTACCAGTGCCGTCATTTCTCGAAGTATTAGTATGGCTGGGTACATGTTGATGTCCTTGGGTTTACGGCCGGATGGAATGGAGCCGAATAAGAAGGGTATCATTCGGAATGCTCGTAAGCGGAGTTCGGGGACGTGGACTTCGTGGAGATGCATTTTGTGGATCATTCGGCTTATTTCTGCGACCTCTGTGTCTGCAGCAGGTTCTTGGTGTATTGTTTCTGGGGTTAGGACGTTGCTTATGCGGCTTTTCGTGCTATGAATCATGTTGCTGGCTCTAATGATAGGATTAGCGAGGGCCACTTTCAATGTGGTATTTTGTAGTTCCTACATGATGAGATAGCGATCTGCCAACTCCAGGTCAACATGATACTGTGAGTCTCGATGGAGGATGTCTTGTTGCTTGGTAAAGAGGTATGTCGTCAGTCCGTTAAGGTGAGATTCAGCAACTGCAAAATTTCCAAGACAGCACTAGACGGATATCAGATGAGCAGTCTACCCCAAGCGATGCAAATGTGAGGGTCATACCTCGACTAGACAGAGTGTACTGATATACTTGGCACATCTTAGAACATCTTTCGCACTAGAAGAGCTAGCAAGCCAATTATTGATCTGCTTTATGCTTTCAATCTTGTGAAACAGGAAGGTCGGCTCCAAAAGAGCAAGATCGCCCTGATTATTCCATGCATAGTGCAGCGCTGATACCAGCATTGTGTTCTGGAGAATATTCGGATCACGAGTAGCCGAGGCGACGCTGTAAGATTGTTAGGGTAATAACTTGGTACATCATACTGCGACTAACCAATCGTTTGGATTGATTGGTAAGGGTCCAATATTGGTTCCTGCATGCAGGACTAATTCGTATTAGTTGCTGTCAGCAGTCCATATCTACTCATGCTTGAGAAAGGGTGGTGGTCTGTACGCACAGTACTGGAGGAGCTCTTTTGACTTTAGTGGCATCTTGATTGGCAGCACGTCAAAAGGGTCCAGGAAGTCAGAGCCTGGCTTTGCGATTATGCTGATTTGCGATGGAGCTGTCGACTTCTGCACAACCCATGGCGTCTGCTCTCCAGGACGCGCAGCAGCCCTTCGTTCGCGCAAAGGAACGATTGGTACATAAGAACAAGGCAAGTGCTTAACCCAACAATTCGAGCTGTGCGATGATGTCAGTCACTATGATCCAAGCCGAAACTCAGGCTTATCAGGCGGCGTACCAGGATGGTCTCTTCTCATCGCATCTCACCCGCTTCGAACGACATCCCACACAACCAGTGCGGCTCCTCGTGCTGCTTACACGCTTCTGTGGTGGCGCGCCCATTGCGAAGCTAGCGAGTGAGTGGTGTGAGAGAGGAAGTGAGGAGCGAAGAGAATGAGGTAATAGGTGAGATTTAAGCCAAGAGTTACTGTTGGTGCTAGTCCTGATAGAGACATATAGGACGCTGGGGACGAATGGCGGTGGGTTTCCCCGCATGACAGATCCTGGACTTATGCATAATTTCACCCGTCGTATTGATCGCAATCGGCTATCATTGAAGTATGAACACTGCAAAGTACCTAACCATTATGCGCAAGTAAATGAAGAAGCGAGGTCCT
The DNA here is from genome assembly GCA_019054715.1 of Fusarium sp. S19/10. Classification (NCBI taxonomy): domain Eukaryota; kingdom Fungi; phylum Ascomycota; class Sordariomycetes; order Hypocreales; family Nectriaceae; genus Fusarium; species Fusarium sp. S19/10. Next base: position 179,374 of record JAHKNZ010000028.1, on the reverse strand, counting down.
TATCTCCTCCAACATACGCAATCCTCTTCGGCCAAACACAAAGCTCAACAGCCCTCTTCTTCTCTAACCCAACAGTCTCAGCATACATTCTATCCGGCGCGTCACCCGTCTCAACCCAATTGACAAGCGTATCAAACGAACTACCAGGATACCATCCAGAACCTCCACTACAATGCTCAACGCCAGGTGCTTCAAAAAAGCGATAGTAATCCGTCGCGTTAGGATCATGTTCCAGCACACGATTGTAATAGTCGACTGATCCTTGGAAAGGAATGAGATCGTCTGCTGTACCGTGCCAGGCGAGTAATTTCCCTCCTACTTTTTTAAAGTCAGTGAGATCGGCGTCTGCTGTGCCCATTATGGAAGCAAAGCGGTTGACGGATTGGCGGAAGAGTTTACTGTATTCTTCGTGTGAGATGCCGTGGAGTTTAGCGGAGTGGTTTTGTTGGACGAAAGTGGTGAGCCAATCATTTGAAATGGCGAAAGGACTTGATGTGCAGTTTGTCAACGAAGTGCATGTCGTTCCAGCCAGCCTGACGAGAGATGCAGATTTGTCGAGACCATACCAGAGAAACTTGCCGTCTTCAGTCTCTGGGCCACGCCATGTCAAACGTGCGATCTCGGCTGCTTCCTCCGAGATTTTGAGGGTACCTGAAGGTTCGTCGCAAGTAATCTCTGTTCCCACAACTGACAAAGGATCAAAGTCACACTTGATTGAGTTTGATACAACGCCGTCTTCGACACCATCTTGGGTGTCGCATGCTTTGATGGTTGCGTTGGTGATGGCTTCGAGCTCACATGCAGGAGGATAGTAGCCTATAATGGGTTAGTAGGATAGATCGGTATTGGGACAGTGAACTTACCGAGGCTATGCATAACAAACTGTGGCCAATACTCCGACACGATAAACTTGTCCCAGTTGAACGCAGAGGCAGAAGCCAGAATACCGTTATACTGAGTGGGATATCTTTGAGCCATCATATGACCCTGTCGTCCACCCGTAGAACAGCCCTGGAAAGTCAACATCTCTTCGCTCATTTTTCTGGTGTTACTCACATTCCAATAAGAATACTTTGGCTTTTTACCATAATAGGCTTCCACAACTGTCTTCCCCAAAGTAGCAGCATCATCCAAAGAAACGGCGGCAAAGTTCTGCAAAGCATGCAAGTCCAAATTTCCAGAGCTTGTAAGCGCCCAGCCTAGTTCTTGTCTATTCGCCAAAGGATGACCACCATCAGTGGTAACAGCGGCATAACCCCTGGAAACAGGTGCGGCAAGATCATCAACATCTCCTGTTGACCAGCCTCCTCCACCGACACCAACCATTCTTTCGTTCCATTCCGAGACGGGCAGCCATACGTATGTGTTGGTAGTATCATTCCAGCCTGGGTGAGTGTACTGAATGACAACCTTGCATAGTGTTACTGTGTCTTCAGGGTTTTCTGGCCATTCATTTGTTGGGGATGCTGGGAGGTTGACGGATGATATGTTGGCTGTGACTGAGAGGATTTCTGCTTTGTCGAGCTTGAGGGCGCTGAAGGCTTCGTCGGTACATGTAGGGTTTGAGAGTACACTTGGAAGGCCTTGGAACATCAGGGATGTTACTGAGAGATTTGAGAGAAGCATGATCTTAAGGCGGCGATGAAGCATGGCGACGAATGCAGTAGCTCGGAACCCGATGTATTGTCAAGGTGAGATGGGTCCTCCGGTTAAGTTTGAGATTGGGCAGATGAAACCTTGCCAAGGATTTGTGTCCGAAATCTCTGCAAATTGAACACCCTCAGCAGATTTAGGTTCTGGAGTATTAGAGACTATTTAAACACCACGGCCATCTGGTGATCAGCATCATATCCCACAGCCTTGGCATTTCGGTAGGCTCTCACGGCAGTGGTTATCCACTTGTCGACATATCAGCATGGCAGTTGTCACTGTTCTCCCCGCATTTTAGGAAACATATCCGTCTTAATCAGGTTCACGATGAAGATACCCCACGCTTTAGCATCAATATTCCCCATATTCTTAGGAAATGCCGCGGAGACTAGTCAACTTCTGGAACAACCCCACAGCTTCGGTCCCAAAACAAGACCCCGTCTCAAGAAGTGATGATATTAACGAGCTACCTACTCTGGCTTACGACCAGTAACTACCAAAACATCAAATATCGGATGAACAGAACGCTGTCGTGAAGCCTGTCTGACTCTTGCGTTAAAAACCTCCACTTCCTCAGACGACCATCCCAGAACCTCTGTGAACAGCACCGCTGTAAACGCAGCTACTCCTTCTACCATGTTAATTCCCATAAGTGTACCAATTTCCTTCAGACGCTCATCCTTAGGCCATGGGCCAATAGGTAGTTTGAGCCTTTCTTCTTTAACTTGTTCAAAGCCTGTTTCTTCGACCCATTGTTTGAACATTGGTGCAGGATCCATGGTTCGACCGATCTTTTCGCAGGCGACTTTTAGATGATCCATCATTTCGACCAGCGCGTTATCGGGCTTGAGTGAGTCGTCTTCTGAGTAGAGTGTGTTGGCTGATTCATGGAATTCGATCCAGCCTCCAGGCTTGAGATTCGCATAAGCTTGCTTGAGCAGTCGTGGCCAATCTTTGATGGAGCCGGCCATGTATTTGCAATGGATATAATCATAAGGTACTGGATCAACCCAATCGGCTTCAACATCGTCGATGAGAAACTTGACATTTGGAGGAACCCAATCTGGCTGAATCGGGCTGAGATCATTTCCGATGACCGTCGCAGAAGGATGGTCATCTCCAAACTGGATAGCCCAGATACCTGTTCCGGTACCGATATCAAGAACACGCGCGCCCTCTGTTTTAATGGGCGCTGTGAACAGGCGATCATTGAGCAAGCGGGTAAAAGCATGATGAACCATATCCAGCCGATCCTGCTCTTGATCATCGTTTGGAAAACTGTATTCTCCCGCTCTATCGCTGTGATATCGACGTCCATGCTTCCATTTGTACTTGAGCACGCTGCTAGCGATGGATGTGCTTCCGGCGATTGAGTTGCCTGTGAAGGCGGAATCTTCAGAGTCGGAGTGGACCTCCTCGTCGACTTGAACTTCAGGAATTAAAGTCATTGTTGCTGTTTTGTGACAATAATTGGATAACGCAACGTTCGAAATGTCACCTCCAAGATGTGATGTAGGTAGGTATCAGATAATGGAAGCGGGGTTGTAGCCGAGGCATTGTAGAAAAGGCCTCACTCGCTTGGAGCATACAGGGATGTTAGATCCTTGGGGATCATATCATTCGAGGTTATCATGCTAGCGAGTAAAGTTGATTTTTTGTTGTTTTTGGCATTGGGATGAGATTCTAAATTGCTAGCTTGGGAAGAACGCCACCCGGCCATTGAGGTAAGCGCATAACTTCAATTCAAGCTGGATGGGCCTGGAGACAGATATCAGCAATGCCAAGGATCCCAGGTTGTAATGCTTAATAAGTATCTTTAGATAAGTCAGTAGGTGCTGCTATCAATGGCGAGGCACCATGTCCGGGTATTCTGTACGCTTTGACTTGTACAGCACATTTTCTGACAGCAATCATCGCAAATCATCTTACTACATGGGTATTGTTTGGCGGCTAAATCATCAACCAATCGCAAGACAACGTGGCCGAGTGGTTAAGGCGATGCCCTGCTATCTCTTCTGAGACATCATAGGCATTGTGTTCGCACGCGTAGGTTCGAATCCTGCCGTTGTCGATTGTTTTTTTCTTTTGCCTATGTGTGAATCTGGCTCGGTTTTTGCTCATCATCATCTGGGTTCATGACTGCAATTGTCAATTTTGCACTGCCTCCATCAAACAATGCCAGTCATTTCTGGACTATATAGGTATCAGTAACCGAGCGCGCTCAATCATGGAGTGGATTGGCTGGAGGAATCGTATACAGGGCTCCCATCACGTGGACTGTTCAATCTAGGAGATACGAAAGAAATTCCGTTGATATCTTATCTGTTAGTCGTGTGAGTTGTGGTGGCGAAATACTCCGCGTGCGGCACAATCTTGAGAAACTGTACTGCGCTCGACAACCGACGCCATTCGCGGTATCAAGCGCGCCACGCGAACGCGTATCTACCACCTATCAACACAACGGCCGTTCAGATTAGATTCCAGCATAATCACATCAGGCGCGATTGCTCGGACATCGGTGGCGTTTTATCGGTGCCACAATGTGTCGTGTCAGATAATCGAATGGGCTCTCCAGGTCGTGTCCTAACAAGGCGAAAGATATCAGTCCGTGTGGCTGCATCATGTCCTAAATCTAAACTGTAAACGTAACGACTTGTAAGCATCTTCAGTCAATGGTAGCAATGGAGCAATGGATCGAGATGACGCATCTACGTGGCTGGTACAACCAAGGCCTGGTGTAGGGTAATATGTAGACAAATGTTAAGAGTTTGGCTGTCGAGGTGACATTCATGGGTCTTGTTTGGTTAGAACAAAATTTAAAATTGATTCCTTTTAACAAGCTCATTCGCTTGTACCTCTCAGCAATACCATTGCAATTCGTTCTCGGCGTATATATAACAAAGCTCATCCATTTCATATTCACCTCCACCCTATCACGTTCTGGGACCGCGTCATACCACAAACCCAGCTACCCGGAGCAAAAAAGCAAACAAGTGGCTCTTATCTCCGATCAGTTGGCGAAAAAGCAAAAAAGAATACCTGCGTATCGCAGGTGGCTGGATCTCTCCCGCCGGGAATTGAACCCGGGTCTCAAGCGTGACAAGCTTGCATACTGACCACTATACTACGGAAGATAAACTGGCTGAGCCAATTGTAGTGAGGGATTTGTTGAGAATGGGTTCGCTATTGATATCTAATAGGCCTTGTAATCAGACATGCACAAGATGACCAGGAACTCATCCGTATCAATTTGGCACATCTTAAGAAAAGAAGAGATCTGTTCAATTGAGAAAGCCTGTTTGCCTGTGAAACTCAATTTGGGATAAACTCTCCATCTGCTCGGTGATATTCTTAGTCGCCGCGGAAGTGGCATTTGATACAGCGAAACCCGTACCGCTGGAGTAAGTTTAATTCAGCCCAGTCTCAACAACACAGTCACACCAAACAGAGTCAATCCCGCAACAGGATTGAGTTTGTAGGCAGAGCCGCAAAGAATTATCTAGAAACAAGGCAGATAAGGGCATGTCCAGCTCTTGACCCGGAAGAGAAGTCTATAAATACAGCACGTCCTCGCCAAATTCATCCCCCTTCACATCTTCCTCCAAAAAATCCACCCATTTGTCAAGGTGTCAGAAAGTCATCCACCAAAAGCATAGGGACAAAGACCTTGGTTACCTCATGCTAGCCTAGAGAACAATTCTTCTGTTGCCCTTCCACCTGACTCCAAACAGCCAGAGTCCTGCACATCATCTACATCCATCTACCCGCCTATACAGCAGAAAATTACCCACAATGCCGGCACTCGTTAAACCCTCGCCCTGGGCCTCCGGTGCAAAGAAATTCCCCGCCCTCGTCGCAAGACAGCTCAGGGACAACAAACCTTCAACTGCTACTCTTCTTTCTTCTACTGGAAATGTATGGTATATGAGTGCGAAGTTCTGGATCATTACTGGTATCGTCGCTGCTATCCTCATTGTCGGGGGCATCGGCTGCTGCGCGGCTAGTTGTAGTGAGGAAAAGAGAGTTGAACAAGTAAAAGCGAAAAACGAAGCGGAGAAAGCGGAGAACTTTAGGAAGCAGCAGATCGAGAATGCCGAATACGACGCTAAACATGGAGCATCCGACCGCGCATGGAGGGGCAACGTCGCAAGGGAGAGGTATAGGTTGGAACAAGAAGAGATGAAAAGGAACATGAGGAACGACTAGGTTCAGGCGGAGGCCCGCAGAGCCAGTCACAGGAAGGATAGGGAAGAAAGGCAGAGGATGAGGGCCGACAGAAATTAGTGGGAAGAGGCACCAGGAATGTAAATTCCCCGAGTAGGCGCTCTAGCACTCGCTTTTGGTGGTTGAGGAAACCTTGCAATTCAGGGTGCTCATCCAAAAGGAGCTTGCAGTCAAATATCACCTGCCTGATCAGTATGGGATTTCTTCTATCGTGGTTTATATGTTTTTCTTTTTGTTGTTTTGGAGGATCTGGAGAGAGAACGTTGCAGGGACTGGCTGGATGGAAGAAAGATAGACAGGAGAGCGTCAAGGCCTATGCTCAAGCCGTCTTCCAGTAATGTCGCCATCAAATGGGGGGGGGGATGGCTTCGGATGAATCGTGTTTCACAGAGTTGGAAGGACAGAAGACTTGGTTAATCCGGCATCCGCACGCAAGGTTGTCCGAAAGCCAGTACACACAAGTCACCCAGCCTTTTGATAGAATTGTTCTTTTTTATTCATCTACCTTGTCAACTTGGGGTGACGGTTAACATCCTTGTAAAGCAAATACCTAAACTTTCCAGGTCCACCCGCATAACAAGCCTGAGGACAGAAAGCACGCAACCACATGAAATCTCCCGCTTCAACCTCGACCCAATCCTGGTTAAGTCTGTAAACCGCCTTGCCCTCCAAAACGTAAAGACCATGCTCCATGACGTGTGTTTCAGCAAAGGGAATAATGCCGCCGGGTTGGAACGTGACGATGTTGACGTGCATGTCGTGTCGTACATCAGTGGGGTCGACGAAGCGGGTTGTCGCCCATGCACCGTTTGTATCGGGCATTTCTCTAGGCTCGATCTCCTTTTCGTTGGCGAAGAATGCCTCTGGTGCGTCTAGACCTGGGACAGCCTCGTAGGCTTTGCGAACCCAGTGGAAACGAGCAGGTTGGGCAGAATTGTTGCGCAGCGTCCAGCCACACTTGGGCGGCAAAAAAGCATAGCCACCTTCAGGAAGAGTATGCGCCTCACCAGCGAGCGTAACAGTGATTTCACCCTCGACAACGAACAAGACACCCTCAGCGGTATCATCCATTTCCGCACGCTCACTACCACCACCGGGCGCAACCTCCATAATGTACTGAGAAAAGGTCTCGGCGAAGCCAGAAAGAGGACGGGCGATGACCCATAGACGGGTTTGTTCCCAGAAGGGTAGGAAGCTGGTGACGATATCGCTGAAGCAGCCCTTTGGAATGACGGCGTATGATTCGGTGAACATGGCTCTGTCGGTGAGGATTTGAGTTTGGGGAGGTAGACCGCCCTTGGGGGCGTAATAGGCCCCGACCTTTTGGTTGTTGCTCATGTTGACGTTGATAGTGATGAAGATACTGTACACTAGAAATGTGAGATATCTAGGGGATATTTATCATAAGTAGTTGAAAACCCCGCAGCCAAACCTCCGAAACGGAGTAGCATTCGGGCGAATTGTCCGAGCATTTGAGACTCAGAACCAATCAGCCTTGGCATATTTGTCTGTCGCTTGACTCGGTGCCACTTGTGCTAGTCCGTATATAGCTAGCGTCGGACCCTGACTGTATCATGAAGCCGATGTCGTGTGCTCGAGACTTTGATGCTTCTGACGTTGTGGAAAAGTCCCAATTGATAGGTGGATGATCTATTTTGAGAATTGACAGAACGTGTCAAGAAAAAGCTGCCGTAGGATGGCTAGAGAGTGCAGTTGAGGGTGCATTGTGAAGTGGTGAACTGCACGCGACAGTTCGAACCCACTCTTGCTGATATGAGGTGAATAGAGAAGGTAGATGCTCATTATATCTCTTCGCGCTAGAAATATTAATTAACTTTCCAGAGGGTGTTATCAGAAGTACCAATGGGGCCTTTCAGGGCCATGATATCTTGGAGTGTCCAGGGAGTACAAGTTACAACGACTACTGGTGATAGACATGGGGCAGCGACCATCACCCGATATGCCAATAGATGAACTTCATTGATGGAATCTTAGTGACTAATGATTCAAATTTACTCTTAAAGTTGATGCCAGAGGCTGACTGAAGGGTTGACGATGCTGGGGAGCATGTTCCTCAGCCAATGGAACAGCAGCCCTGAGTAAGTAACCTCCCATACACAACCTAAACCAGCACATAGCAAGACATATATACTTTAATAAGCAAACCTTTATCTAAATACAATAAACCAGCCTCTATAGCTCAGTGGTAGAGCGACTCACTATTAACGAGAAGGTCCATAGTTCAATCCTATGTAGAGGCCTCCCTTTTTGACCTTCTGCCAGACTATACCAAAACCACTTATGCTCAAATACTTCAACAAAGGGGCATTAACGCTCCTCTATTAACCATGTGTGCCAAAGATTACGGAGGAGCTCGACTCTGTCGGTAAAAATGCTGCTCAGTTGATGGAATGTAAACACACTTTTCATTCAATGACCATAAACCAGCATACATTGGAAGATATAGACTTCTTTAAGTAAACCTTTATCTAAATCTTATCAATCAGCCTCTATAGCTCAGTGGCAGAGCGTCTCACTCGTAATGAGAAGGTCCATAGTTCAATCCTGTGTCGAGGCTTTCATTTTTGACCTTTTGTCAGATACACCGAAAACTATGTACGTCCAAGGGGTATTATCGCTGCTGAATATCAACCATGTACGCCGAATATCATCGAGGACCAACATCAGCTTTCCTCATGCTCCCAATCTAATGCGTTAATCCCTCACGCTTTCTCTTACGTGCTCCCATTCGTCTCGCCTGTTCTGCCAAAGTAACATCAGGATCCGCATCCGCAACAGCCGCCATTTTTGCTTCCTCATATCCCCTCAAGAATATCCCGTGGAGGAACTGGGTGTCTCCCAGCTTCTTCTTTTCGTCTTCGTAGTGCTTGCGGCCGTCTTCATCGAGTGGGTGCGTTTTTTGCATGTGTTCCAAGAACCTGACGTATCTGGACTGTTCGGACAGAGCTGTTCTATTTTCTTGGATATTTGTATGTGCGTTGACGACACGGTCTGCCTTTTTGTCCCAATCTTCGATTAGGCTGTCGTAATCTGGCAGGTCTTGAGAACTTCCTTCATTCGGCTGTCGGTTGTTAGAGAAGTTTAATCGGGTTTGGATTGGGGCTCCTACCTGTGTCTCATTGTGATGTGCGGCATCGGTTGAAGCACTTGCTGCTCTCGTATCGGCTACCTTCTGTCGTTTCGCGAGAGGGCTCGCACTTGTGGGCGGAGTGTTCGACTGCGATGGGATGGATGACTCGCCGTCTCGTCCCAAGGCAGTCGGCGATGAGGATTTAGAGCCGAGCTGAGGAACGTTCTCCATGGAAGTTTGCAGTAAGGAAGCGATCGACATACGAGAGGTCGAATGGCTTCTTTGGACGGAAGAAGCCGCCGGTGGAAGAGAGTTCGTACTTCGTTCTTTTTGCAAGGATGAAACGGCTGTCGTAGGAGTATGCTGGGCAGGTACCGCGTTTGCGGGGAGGGAGTTGTTTCCGGTGACGGATTCCCTAGAAAAGGCTGAGTTTTCCCCAGTGTCAGGCGATGATCGAAGCGACATTGGATGCTCGAGCGTCTCAAAAGCAGACTCTCGAGGTCGCTTACGGGACTTCTCGACACTAGCCACAGCACTTTGAGGCTGCGAATGGGCGATACGTGAGGGTAGCTGAATATTTCGTCGAGGACGACCGATTGTTGATGTCGGATCGATGATTGTTGAGCTAGGTTGACCTTGGGTTGTTGCGGGGGCAACTGTGAAGGGATTAGTTGAAGGCGGCGCTGCAGTGGCAGGACCTGTCGCGGGTGGGGTCCTCGATTGTTTATTCTCGTCGCAGTTGCTTGACACTGAAGCAGGCGAGGCAGTAGCCGTATCTCGAGAACTTTCATCGGACTCAGTGGTGGAATCGGGTATCGTGGCGGCAGATTCGCGTCGAAGAGGGCGCTCGAGTTGACCAGGGCAATTGGGTAATGAAACGTTCCCGGCGCGCGTACGCAGTCTTTTTGGCCAGGGATCGTCTGGACTGGCCAGAGGTTCGGACAGAGGAGAACTACTCGCTCCTGTTTTGTCGCTTTTGTTGTTCGGTGGTACTGAATCGCCTGAGGCAGGGGGCGTAAGCAGTGACTGTGGTTTCGGTTGGGATTGGCGCTTCCCCGCCAGGGCTGCTCTTCGAATAGATCTTCGATAGTGCTCGTCCAGTCCGTCAAAAAGTCGTTTGCGGGTAACTTCAGGCGTCAAGGATGGGGTTGGGAAAGGTTGTTTGCTCTGTTTGCTGGTAGATTGGCTGTTTCCAAGTCTGGTCCTGGTGGTAGCTTCAGGCGTCTGTTCATCGATCTCCATCTCGTCACCTTCGGTTGAACTGTCGCTTGTGCTGTCGTCACTGTCATGAACATTGATCTCCGGCAAAGGCTCAGGATCCGACCCTGATTCCGCCTCGGACTCTGCTTCTTCCTCAGACTTTGGTTCCTCCCCAAACTCTGGTTCCGCCTCGGACTCGAATCCCTTCTCAGACTCATCATCACTCTCCTCCTGCGGGTGCCTCACCATCTTACACCTCGTCGCAGTGACACCCTTCTCATCCCGCAACCAGTGGCGAACTTGGGCGACATCGATTCGGGTAAGACGGCTGGGCTGCGTCGTACGCTCCTTCACGCTCCTCTTCAGTCGTTGCAGAACATCCTTGATCTCAACATTTCTCGCTCCATGAGAGAGACCGAGAAGAGTCGCAAATTCACGGCTGAACGTCTCGGCCCAAGATGCGGGCTCGAAGCCTTTGACGAGTTCGTGTGGCCATTGACCTGTGTATTCGTGAACGCGCCAGGCGGATTGGGCTGAAGGGCCGCGGCTGTATATTTTGTGGTCGACGCGCGGAGGTGACATTTTGGGCAGATTGCCAGTAGCCTTGAGTTGAGACAGGATGAGATTTAAGTGAACAAAATGAGATGGTAGGTGATGAGATATGTTTAGATGAGTGAAAGGAAGGGACGATGATGAGTGTCACGTGTCGCGTGTAACAGGAGGAAACAGAGTGGAGACGAGCCGTCAGCAAAAAGCAAACAAAGGGAAAGGGCGGCTGGTAATTTGCCAAATTCCCGTTTGCCAGCAATATCAAGGGCTGTTTGGTTGTTTGTTTGTGAAACAGCAATTTGTTTCGTTCATTGCTCTGCCCCTGCAGCATGGGAAGAATCGGTGGGTGAGAATTAACCATCACTGGGCCGTCCTACAGCAGCCGTCTCACGCACCCTAGGTAGTCATCATGTATGGCAAAGATGTAAAGACCTTTTCTCCTTTATCAACTGAACATATGACCTATCCTATGTATAGGTTCTTGTCTTTCCGTCTCTCACGAACTGTCTTCTTCAGAGCCTCCAAAGCCGCCATATCCATCTCATAAGCAGAACCATGCACATTCCAAGGACCATTCTCACAATCCTTCACCCGATCATAAACCTCCACCTGCATAAACGGCACGGGGAAATTATCTGCTGAGAAATTGATATAACGTCTAGACAAGTCTTCTTTGGTACCACCGATCTCTGCCCAGCTTGCACGAAAGTCTGTGAGTCTAGGCAGACCTTCGCTGATCTTGTCAAAGATGGTGTTCCACCGCAGGTCAAAGGTGTAGTAGTTCGTGGCTAGGCTACGGAGCCATGGATCCTCGTTGGAGCTTTTCCAGTCATCGGTTGATACGTCCCATTCTTCTTCCTCGCCTGTGAAGTGGAGGTGAGTTACGATTTGGCAATCTTCCAGGTGAAGACTGGTTAAAGACTTTTGGTCAAGAACCCAGTCCATTTGATCGTAGTAGCCAATGGCATAAAATTCCAATTTGAGTTTCTTCAGTTTCGGGAATTTGAGACCTTTTCCCTTGAACCGCGCTGGTAAAAGACCCCATTGGTACTGAGCTCCGATAGAAAGTTCCACCAGTTGATCCGCGATGGGTGCCAATATCTTATTGCGCAGAATACCATCGAATTCGAATTTCTCAAGCATTTCAAAGTCTTGAAAGTTTAGATAACTATTCTCCTCCTGCACAATGTTCAGATGAAGGCGCTCGATACCTTTGAATAGACCGTCTACGAGTACATCTGGTGGATGCATGTTTTGAAGATGGTTCAGTCTCAGTTCCCGAATAGGTGATATCCTTGCACCATTCTCTTGCGCACCACGTGCTTCTCGTTGTTTGACAGCCTTGTATACAGCTTCTAGCGCGGCTCTGCGCTCACCGGGCATTTCCCGATCGTTAGCGGTACCACCGTACTCATTCCAATGACTTTGATCCCCACGACACATGTTGGAGAAATGAATTTCAAGAGCCTGGAAATTATCAAGCTCAATGATGCGATCGATAGCAGATGTGAATGCGGGCCATTCGCCATCATATTCCCACTTATCCCAGTCGCAATAGTAAGGACCTTCATCCTTGCGAACATTATCAGGACACGTGTGTATAATAACGCGCTGCGCGGTGTCTCTGACGGATTGCTGCCCAACGAGTTTGTGCCAGGATCGAAAGCCCTCGGGTGCGGTGATGCTATTGTTGTAGAGGATTATGGTACTGAAGATGTGCTTTATTGCGAGTTGGTTCCATCTGCGGGCGACGAGGCGGGCTTGGTAAAGATCGTCATTCTTTCGGTGGGCTGTTAGGTGACTCAATATAAAGTCGAGGACTTCATTGGGGACTTTCTCCATCGTTGCTGAGTAGACGGATTGGAATTGACTGGTGAGAGTATTGCCTGATAGCGTTGAGATCAAGATAGACAAAGAGGGGAAAAGAGGATGACCTGTTGCTTACACAGGGCTGTTGGCTGGCGGGGAGTTGTTCCAGGCAGCAGGGATGCCAAGAGAGCTAAGCTCATTTATTGACCAGCAATCAACAACTTCGGAACTAAACGCTCTCATCACAAGCAGTTTGTTGACTGTTTATGTCGGTTTCGCGAGATCTGTCTCTATGGAACTCCCCAAACGTACCAATTACCGTAGCTTGGTACTCAGGCTCTAATTTGAGCTCAACCAATAACAGCACTAGCTTGGGTGAGATGGCCGAGTTGGTTATGGCGCCAGGTTAAGGTTAACCTTAACACCAATTTCCTGGTGGAGCAATCCTCCTGGGTTCGAGTCCCAGTCTCATCAGTTTCTTTTTTGTTGTCTCGGATAAGTCTTTTATCTTTGAAGCGACGAGAAAGGCGCTCCCTTTTTTGCAGTCATGGTGGTGAGCCTTCACACGCGACTGAGAGTTGACAGTGTGCTCTGGGTTTCCTGATTTGCTACACTATTGTTAATTATTTCTTATTGGTGTCAGTTACTCAATGAGCCGCTGTTTCGCCGACTGAGCGCAGTGAATTGAGATGTTGGTAGAGCTATTAATCTTGTGCTGGGCCTTTCCGGGAACACGCATCAAAAAAAGAAACTTGTTCGCAACTGAGCTCAATCGGATTATTGATCCTTCGCAGGAAATGAAACAATTTCTGCATTTAACAATTTTCTTCAGCATCATTAGTCACGCAAGTAAGACCCAGAGGTTCAGACAAGTCACTCCTGCCCCAACTCCGCAACGATCGTGTGTCCTACCCTAGGACCAACACCATAGCAATCAAAACACCAAGATATTGGAAATTCATGCAAAAAAAGAAATAATGACTCGCGTCATATCCGTTTGTGCGACCGAGGGGAATCGAACCCCTCTCTAACGCTTGGAAGGCGTTAATGCTAACCACTACACCACGGTCGCTTTTGGATGCTATTCAGAGATCCAATTGCGCTCTATACCCCGCCCCCTTCGACGGTGAAGTGGGCTCCCCACACCTCGACACGCCAATAACTCTGTGAATCTCACTCGCTTCAGATATGGCTCCAGTTCAAAACTGGATCTGACTTTTGGACCGAACATCCAAGTGGAGCGTCCGCTCCGCCGGCGTGATAGAGGCTGGTATCGACATCGAAAATCACCAAGGTCGTGTGGCCCAATGGCAAGGCGTCTGACTACGAATCAGAAGATTCTGGGTTCGATCCCCAGCATGATCATGACATTCATTCAAGACATAGGAAACTGTGTCTGATCTCTTTTTGCCTTCTTTTGCTAATGACATCTCCTACATGACTTACCGCTAGAAAACCCAAAGCAAGATTGCATGCATGTCTATGTAACTTTTGACAATCACAATGACATATTCAAGGGGACATTTGCAAAGACGTATTGATGAAAGGGTATTAAAATTAATATTCTATCTAAACAAAAGAACTCTACGCAAAATGATCAAGCCTAGCCTGTGATCTCCTCGCCTCATCCTCAGAACTATGCTGCATCAAAATCGTCGTATTGACAGTAATCCCCGGCGACTTATCCGTGCTCGGCGCAGAAACAGAGTGCGCCGTCGCAGACTCCTTGAACAATTCATCCTGCGAATCATTGTTCTGTGTACCACCCATAACATCCGTCGTGATACGGCTCTGGTTTGTTCGGCGCGTTTGGTTGCGACCTGTAGAAGAAAGCTCGTAGCGGCCGGCGTAGTTGGAACCTGTTCCGGCGGAAGACATTTGGCCGAGCAAGAGGGTTCGTAGTGGAGGGAGGCAGGTTGCGATGATTGCGACGGCTGTTTCGATCATGGAGACGGTGCATGTCAACATTGTTTCGTTCTTCTTGGAGTAGTAGGCTCGGATGACTAGAAGAGTTAGCGAGGTCGTATCGGAGACGTGGTTGGACGTACTGCTTGCGATGACTACCAAGAAACCGAGGGCAAAGATGGCAGCGACACCGAACTTTTGTTTCGTCTTCATTTGGAGCTGCATAACCATGGAGATGGGTAGACTGATGATGGCAATGTCGGTACCGATATTTAGTATCACAGTCAACCAGTAATTCCTCTCGGCTTCCTTGGGATCGCATTGATACTCGGGGTCTTGCGACCATCGCTTATCGTGAGGGAAACACTGGAAAATGATGTGGAAGAAGATAGCCGCCCAGAAACACAACAGCAGTCCCAGCGTAACATTGTAGATGGTTTGTAACTTCGTTCCGGGCGCAGCGAGTCGTTTGTAGAAGAGGACGAGAGCGATCTTGATGGACCAAAGCGACGAAACGTAGAGAACCGATCCGGGTATAATCATCTATGCAAGTCAGCAATCATCCCAATTAACCATTCCATCAAAACCTACCTGCATCATTCCCTTGAACTGTTCCGGCGTAGCACCACCAATATTCGCCATACCCAAATTCCACATATGCTGCTGAATAACCAAATCGCCAATCAAACAGCACGCAGAAAGAACAATGAAGGCATCATCAATCTGCAACGATCCAAGCTTTCGCACACGGATCCACAGTCTCAAAATCAGAAAAAGACATGCAACGACAGTACTGATGTACCAAGACACCTAAGAGATCAGTGTGTTAGATAGAGAGCATCATCATCAAGCATTGCACATACCACTTGACCCAGACCCTCAGCCATTGCAACGTCGATCAATCAAAAGTAAAGTTTATTTTTGCCAGGTGAAGGATGGGATGCACGTCAACTTATTATTATTCCCAGCGTCTTGGTAGCGGCCCCTGAAGATGCATGCATTTGGAAAAAGTAACGAGCAATCGGCTCATTGTGTGCCATGTTCACGCTTCTAACAACCAGAAGTCGTTAGACGACCGAGGAAACTAGCGACTAGACCCAAAGTTAAAATGTATTGCCAAGTGGAACATTTCATGTCGCGCCCTCCAATCGTCTAACTGAAGTGCTAGAAGACAAGTGTCAAGCCTCGGGTTGTGGACCACTACGGCCGAAGCCATGCCCAGTAGTAATGGCGGGTTCGGTGTCATCACCCGTTTTGTTAGTCACTAGTATCTTTTTCTACCAATATTATAAGAGGACTGTGCTCTCGCATGTCTCGGGCGTCATTTTTGAAGGTCTGAGAGTGCGGAATGTGCCGTGGCGAGTCACTGCCCCAGTTAGCTGCCAGCTGAAAAAACATTCCCGAGACTCCCGTATTTGCTAGTCTCCCACTAAGCTCGTACCTGTTAAGCCCTTTTCCGCACAAAGTGCCTGACCTTCTTCTTCCAGAAACACACCATGATGATCGTCGTAAGGTATCCAATCCTAGCAGCCGGATCGATAAGTCGCTCTAAGCGAAAGCGACAGGGTTACATTCGCCGAATCTTCGGGACAGTCTTCCATGCAGTTTGCCGATCCGTGCCCGTTTCGGCCAACTACCCCTGCAGATATTCTGTCTGCAGGATTTGCGATCGTGAAACGAAGGAGAATGATGCAACTGATCTGCTACAACAAGGACATGGGGACATCTGTTAGTTACCACTACAATCTCATCATTGTTTGAGATAGACGATGATGATGATGATGCATTGATTTGATCTGGTGGCTTAAGATCCGTCCCGTGAAGGCTTGCAAACTCCCCGATGCCAGGCACAGGGGCAACTTCCAACGCCCGGAAGTTTCTTCAATGTCGGACCTCCGGGCTCAACAATAGGTCCCCCTTTTTCTCACGTTCGAGAACTTCGTTTAACATTTTCCACGCATGACTCGGCATCAAAATCGACGGCTAAACCTTACGGCAGTGTATTTACCGAATCATGATTCCCCATGAGGCTAGACTAAAGAAGCCTGGCGACACTAACGAGAGTTTGCCGGCCCGACGGCCTTGGAGAAATCCGGACGACCCGATGTAACTCTCCCTCAAGAAATAGAACGTCTAGATCTGCAGATGCTACGATTATTCCCAGTCCATGTTGCATTTGAGAGACAGAGTACCACCTGAAGTGGCACGTGAACTGCGGTTGATCTGACTCTTCAAGGTCATGGTTTCTTAAGATCCCGGATATACAGACTCACTGCTTACCATCGACTCCACTGCCGTGTTCCCCATCAAGTTAAGAGGCCCGCGACGCCCCCCCTTTCTCGGAGATTCCACTACCTTAGCCTCTTGATGTCACCAACCTTTTAAACCACCTGCAGGACTCTTCAATCTTCAATCCACCTGCAAGTTTCAGCCTTCTCTTCACTTATCCAAAAACATACATCACAATGGTCCTTCATCAGAACCTCGTCACTCTGGCCGCGGGTTTGACCCTGGCTGCTGGTTGTGTTGCCCTACCTCCTCCACCACCACCTGGCCCTTCTGGTGCACCATGCCCGCCTTTGCCACCTGCTGCTATCGGACAAGGCAAGATTGAGGGTTTTCGTGATGAGCACTGTAACGGTGTTTATCTGGGTGTACCTTTTGCTGCATCCACTGGTGGACAGAACCGGTAAGTCTACGATTTGTTATCCCCAATGAGACAAATACTAATATCCAGCAGATGGAAGGCTCCTCAGGATCTTCCCAAGTCTGACCGACCTTTCAAGGCCAAGGCTTATGGTCCTACCTGTCCTCAGGCTGGTGGCGATGCCTTCACTCGTCAAGATGAGGATTGCTTGAACCTCAACGTCTGGGCCCCCAAGAATGGAAAGGATCTACCCGTCTTCGTGTACATGTATGGCGGTGCCATGGTCACTGGATCCTCCAGCAACCCCCAAATCCAGGGCACAAACTTTGCCCGCAACGGCGTTGTCTACGTCAACTTCAACACCCGAGAGAGCATCTACGCTTCTCCTCACTCTTCCGAGCTGAAGGAAGCCAACCCCGAAGACACCCAGAACTTTAGCATTCTGGATGTCGAGAAGGCTCTTGACTGGGTCTACAAGAACATCAAGGCCTTCGGTGGTAACCCCAACCACATTGTCTTCGGCGGTCACTCCTCCGGTGGTGTCCAAGTCGACCACTACCTCTGGAACCACCCTGACACCTTCCTCAAGGGCGCCGTCGAGATGAGCGCCAACGCCGTCTCAGGTCCTGGCTACGCCCCCGTCGATGAAGCTCTTAACGCCGTCGCCGAGGAAGTCGGATGTCCCAAGGCCGGCAGCGCTCAGCTTGAGTGTCTTCGTGACGTCAACATCAATGACATCGCGACCAAAAACTTCAACTCTACCTTCAACACCTGGTTCACTCCCGTCATTGACGACATCACTCGCTTCTCCGACTACCCCGCTCGTCTTTCCTCCGGCGGTTACGCTTCTCAGGTTCCTCTCCTCACTGGTACTTCCAACGGCGAGGGCACCATTTTCAGCCTCGTCTACGGTGCTGAGAACAGCGACTTTAGCTCTTGGATCAACACTTTCGATGCCGATAGTGCTCATATTCCTGACGCTGACCTCATCTCTGCTTACAACCCTTCTGACTTCGCCAGCGAGTCTCTCCGCAGTGGAGCTCAGTACGGTGACGCCCGCTTCAACTGCCCAGTCGATTACCTCCTCGACCTCCGCAGCGAGTCCCAAAAGACCTGGGTCTACCGCTTCTTCGGCGCCTACGACAACGTCGTCGGACCCCCCAACACAGCTCCCACCCACGGCACCGAAGTCCCCTTCTTCCACGGCGGCAACGAGTGCTTCTCCGCTCTCCAGGGCGTGACCTCCGCCCAGCAAAAGCTGGCTGACTCTATCCACAAGTGGTTCGTCGCCTGGATCAAGAACCCCGCCGCCGGTCCTGGCTGGAACACTGTTGAGAAGAGTGGCGAGCTGGTTAAACTCGGAGTTCCTGGTGATGAGCTTACTCTTAAGAAGGCTACTCGTGGGGACTTTAACGGTGTTTGCCAGGCTGTTTACAAACCTAACATGGCCAAGTACCCTGTTGTGCAGTCTGTTTCTGAGATTGCTGCTGAGCTTTTGGGTTAAAAGGTTGTGATCACGACATGCCTCCGAGATATGAACAAAATATTTATAGAATGATAGATACTGGCGATATACGCTCAGATTAGAATAATACTTAATAGCTTTGGCTCAAGAACAATGTCTTCCAAAAGTGATATGCGCTTTGTTGTGACTACTTCCATAACAACACAGGCTTAATGGCCTTTCCACTCTCCATATCCTTCATAGCATCCTCATAGTCGTGGATATCGTAATACTTGATCAGCTTTTCCAAAGGGAGTGCACCTCGCGAGTGCATCTTTATAAGTTCAGGAATCAACTAATCAGGTTAGCAAGTCGAGTTTATTATGACCCGAAGGAGCACTTACAAATGGTGGATTACTGTCGCCCTCAGAACATCCCACATACTCTTTTCCATACGTAAGATGACCCATGATATCAATCTTAGCTTTCGCTCTACCTCCAGGTGCACCAACAGTCGCAGCTCTCCCTCTCATGCCCAACGCTGCAACCATAGTCTCAATGATGGTTGGAACACCAGTACAATCAACCGCGAAGTTGACACCAATGGGAGGACAGATTTCCAGGATTCCCTTGACGATATTCTTTGGGTCAGGTCCCAACACTCCATGCGTCGCCCCCAATTCTTTCGCAAGATCAAGCCGACTCTGTTGAAGATCAATAGCAATGATGGTACCAGCCCCTCGAGCCTTCGCAGCCATGACAGCCGCCAAACCGACAGAACCAACTCCATACACAGCGACAGAACTTCCAGGCTTGACGTCAAGCGTGTTGAAGATTGCTCCCACACCAGTCTGTATACCGCACCCCAGCGGCGCGAAAAGTTGGAGTGGTGTTTCTTGAGGTACCTTGACGAGACTTGTTCTATGAACAATGGTATATCTCGCGAAAGAGCTTTGACCGAAGAACGTGCTATACATGGGTTGTTTCTGGCCATCTTTCATAGTGAACATAGCCGCTGAGCCGTCTGGGCGCTTTCCACCGAAGTTATAAAGGTTGAATTTGTAGCAGTATGCTGGATGATCTGATGCGCAGCCGGGACATGTTCCGCAGGATGAAAATGATAATAGGACTTTGTCACCTTTTGAAACATTGGTAACGTTGGATCCTGTCTCGAGAACTACACCGCCGCCTAGAAATACAATTAGTGACATAGATTTGTTACTGGCTGGAGAGACTTACCTTCATGGCCGAGGACGGCATTTGGAGAACATGGTAGTTTGCCACTTGCGCAAGCAAGATCTGTATGACAAATCCCTGAGGCATGAATCTCAACGAGGGCTTCGTCAGGTTGGAGAGGATTTAAGTGGACTTCTTGGAGTTTGAAATGACCATCGAGGTTTGGTGCGACGAGAGCTTGTGTTGTTCGCAACATGATGACGAATCTAAATGTTTGTTGTTTTTTACGTGCACCTTTGAGAAACCAGGATCACAACGAGAATAGACCTCAAGAAGAATGTCCAAAAAGGTTAAAGATAGTGCGGGGAGATTAGATAGGTTCCTCGGTATCAACTGCCTTTAAACAATTGAGGAGGCTGGCCTGTCTTTATCCGGGGTAAATGCCGGTCGGGGTCGATGTGGGGGTGGAGTCGCCACTGCGCCGCGGATGAGGATAACCAGAAGCGGCAGGTGATCAGCGGATATGGACGTTCTGAAAGCCTGTGATTAAGTCGTTTACTTGGAGCATGCTTGTTTGGTCGTATCTTGTTAGGATAGGCTCATCCGAAGAGCTCGGCAATGTTATCATTGGACTTGAGAGTCGATCGACAAGTAGCTTGGCAAGCAGCCAATATTCAGGTGAATGTCGCATGAACCCAACTCTTCGCCAAAGGTCGTCTGGTGCGACGTTGTGCTTGTCCACCATAACGTGTGGAGGTGAGACAGAAAACTCGTCTGAGTATGTTTCCCAAACGAATTTCCAGTTACTCAGTGCATTATAGACAGCTTGGAGTTGATCATTTCCACCGAACGAGTTTTGATGTTGAAATATCAGGGCATGAAACGCTGAACCTCACAATCAGTACCTAAATAGAACTGCACAGCTCTTAACGTACCTGAAACGACCGCAAAGAGATTCAGCGGGCCAAGATCAGCAAAACATTGCTGCGTCACACCAGTAATCGAACTCCTACAAAAGCTCTCAACAACCTCTCGGAAGGTAATACTATGTATCAGAGCCGATCGTGATTGCCAAGTATATAGTTCTCTAAAACATTCGTCGCTTGAAGTTGCTTGGAATGCTGCCTCTGGAGATGCTAGGTGCATCGTCATTTCTTTAATGACCATTCTTGGTGGAAGGTTATTGAAGATGACGAAGGCATGGTCGAGGAGATAGATCCAAAGGAAGATACTACTGGAATTAGCAAGTTGATGATGGGATTGAGATTGATCTTACCGAATAAGCTGTTCCCTGGCTGCGAAGCCTTTCCAATCAAAATTCTCATGTAAACAGTCTGGGTGTCTAGCCGACATGATACCAAAATCTCTAGCCATCTAGTCAAACGTTAGCATTGCTCTCTGTACAGACAAACATAGATGGGGCTCGTACAGAAATCACTGTGCTAAACCGGAATCGACGGATCCTTCTTTTGCTGGACTCAGTTCCCTCCCATCCTTGGTAGAGACAAACCATATAGGCTGCCTGGAGAGCCTGAATCTTGGAAATATTTGCGCTCGGATCTAGTCCTGGTGTGCTTTGACCATCTAGAGAATCATTGCAGAAGTCATCGTCTGTGAATATCATTTCTTCCACGCAGTTGAACCACATCTTGGCTTGTTCATTATCGGCCTCATTAGGCGAAACGCTTGCTCCTAGTACCGTTAGAATGCACGTTTTGTCGTCGATGAACAGGGGGCACATGCCTATCAGAGCCATCGCAGCTACCAGTATCGACTTGGCCTTCGCCGGTTCGAATGTCGGACGATGAACAAAGTTGACATTAGGATGCCAAATATGCCAGTACAACGCAAGGAACTTTCGGAGATTCCGCGGAGAGAAGAACTGCATGCATGTTTGCTCCAGAACGGTGGACCACTCCAATTCAACCACGCTGTTTCGAGGTTTGACTGTGACTACCTCCTTAATGTTCAGCAGAATCTGATGCGTCTGGATGACAAGTGGATCCGCTAATGAAGCATCGCAAGGAATATCCGTCTCTAGAAATCTTGCCACAACTTGGACTCGCTGCTCGTATGTTCCACAGTCAAATGAATCGACTAAGCCGCTTCTCCTTGTGAAGTTGTCGAGGAAGTGGAATTTGTAGTTGTCTAGGTTGTTGTCTTGGTGTATTTGGAAGTTCCCGGCAGCAAGGCTGACAAAGTCGAGCCAGTCCTGGTTATTCGTGGAACCCTCGAGCATATCTGATACCGAGGTATAATTCCCGAGATAGTCGAACAAGGAAGTATCCCCAAAGACCACAGTCGCAGGTTCATCAGCAACCAATGACTGCGTAACCGAAGTCACCATAGGCTGGGTGCCAAGATCAACAGCTCCAGTTCTTGCCGTTGGGCCTGAATAGCAACACTCAACTTCCTTCCCACGACATCGCTCGCACGGCTGCCCAGCACTACAAGCCTTCTTCTGTCTCACGCAAAGATCGCATGCCCGCCGAATCGTTCTAGCCTTAGCCTGACAAGTCAACGAATGCCTCCGAAGAACGTCGGCTCGTTGGTAGGATTGATTGCACAACCCACATCGATATGGTCGGGCGGCGCTGTGGGATGCTGTGTGGCGATAAAGATGTTCGCGTCGCTTGTACTTCTTTGGACATTGGGGACATGCGTAACAAGCTATGTCGGACATTGCGTCGGGGTGCTATGTGGGCTCGAATAAAGTCGAAGATTGTGAACAAGGTCACGGATTGAGATGAGTGCAACGCAGTTCATGTTGGTTGCGTATCCGATCTGGTCTTTCCAGACCGCGGGGAAGTGGGCCGTCTTGTCGGAGAGGTGGTGGGAGGCGAATCGGGATGGATGAGATCGTCACTGGAGAGGGTACGTACTTTTCGAGTATTTGGAGAAGAGCTATTGAGGGTGTGGAAAGGTTGAGTTGGTATTTCTGTCTAGTCGTGGTGGAGCTGCAGCCAAAGGCCCGTCGTGTCCACGGCACGTGACAAGAGCTTTCCCATGAGATCATCATGTTCCCCGGATCTACAATGTGGGAGATGAATTTTAGCTTTGCGCTACCATCCCACATCCTTCCGCCTATCAATACTGAGGAGCAATTGTATAAAATGGATCAAGAATATCGCACAACTGACTGTTCGAGATGGGTTCATCAATCAACTCGAATTTCACATCATGTTGACTTTACAGCTCTTCTTTGTAGCGCTAGCCGCTATCTTTGTTCGTCTCCTGTTCACCGGTAGAAGACCCAAGAATTATCCTCCTGGACCTCCCACCCTGCCCATCTTAGGGAACATCCACTTGGTGCGTTGGACAGCCCTGTTCAATCACCATCCGCTAACAATAGCAGATGCCCAAGCGCGATGCTCATCTACAATTCCGCAAATGGGCAGACGAATATGGACCAGTTTACAGCTTGATCCTGGGAACCAAGCCCTTCATCGTTTTGTCCAGTGCCCAAGCTGTCAAAGACCTTCTCGACAAGAAGAGTGCTCTGTACTCTGATCGTCAGGAGATGTATGTTGGGCAAATACTTGGAAGCGGTGGACTCCGACTTCTAATGATGGTCAGTATTCCCCACGCCATGTATCTTTCTTGACTGACACATTTGAACAGGGCTATGGACAAACTTGGCGATCAGTAAGTCCCTCCAGTAGTCCATACCAACTCTCATCTAACATGATCATTTAGTTCCGCAAGCTCGTCCACTCTCTCCTCAACGTAACAGCAGCCAAGAGCTACGTCCCCTACCAAGACCTCGAAAACAAACAAATGCTCTACGAACTAGTCACCCAACCCGACCAATTCCTCCAAAGCATCCGCCGCTACTCCAACGCACTTACAACAACCATGGTCTTTGGCTGGCGCTCACCCATTTATCACGATCCCAAACTAGAGCAACTCTTCAACGGCTTTGCGGACTTCGCAGAGATCAACCAAACCGGTATCGCCGCGCTCCTCGATTCTTTCCCTGTTCTCAGAAGGTTGCCAGACTTTTTACTTCCGGTGCAGAGGAAGGCTAAGGAGCTTCATAAGAAGGAAAAGGATTTGTATTTGAGCCATTGGCTTAAGGCAAAGCAGGATATTGCTGCTGGGACTATTAAGCCGTGCTTTTGTGTTGGGTTGGCTGAGGCACAGGAGAAGGGTGGCTTTGATGATGATCAGGCTGCTTATATCTCCGGAACTCTACTTGAGGCTGGTTCAGATACGACTTCTAGTACTCTCTACGCTTTTGTGCAGGCCATGCTTCTGTACCCTGAAGTGCAGCGCAAGGCTCAGGATGAGATTGACAAGGTCGTTGGTAGGGACCGGATGCCAACTATGGATGATGAGATGGATCTGCAGTACATCCGCGCTTGCATGAAGGAAACACTACGATGGATGCCAACTACTATTCTTGGAGCAGTCCCTCACGCAGTCACACAAGATGATATCTACAACGGCTATCTCATCCCCAAAGGCGCAGGAGTTCTGAACAACGTATGGGGAATCCACATGGATCCCGAGCGCCATCCCAACCCTCGACAATTCAATCCAGAGCGCTACATCAATGACCTACAAAGTCTCGCAGACGCCGCAGCGAACCCCGACGCCTCGAAGCGAGATCAATTCACGTTCGGTGCAGGTCGACGTATTTGTCCTGGGATTCACGTCGCGGAACGAAGTTTGTTCTTGGGCATGTCACGAATATTGTGGGCCTTTAATATTGAGCCTACGCTTGATGAGCAGGGTAGACCTGTGCTTCCTGATCCTGATAGGTTGACGCAGGGTTTTGTGTGTATGCCGGAGGAGTTTCCGGCCAAGATTGTGCCGAGGTCGATGGAGAAGAGGGACTTGGTTGTTGAGAGTTGGAAGAAGGCTGAGAAGGATGTGCTTGATCCTGAGACGAAGCAGTGGCTGTGAGGAGGAGCCCAACGCAATTATTAAAGCTTATACAAGATCAATCAATTGCAGATTCTTTGTGTGTATGCTCAAGTCAAAATGTCTCTCGGTCATCACTTGGTGTTGCAAGTTACTCGCGATGGTTGATTTGAAGTGTACGACTTGAAAACTGACCTTTAAAAAAACTCAAATAGTTACTCACAATGCATCCTTTTGCGTGCTATAATTCATGGCAGCAAGTCCCCTCGCCAAACCATGTATTGTAGAGTTATGTTCTGTTCACGTGTCATAAATGATGGGTTCGTGAACAGTAACACTACGCTCTGCACTATCAACTCGTGTTCTTTTGCTAGAAAGCTGGCCACGATATCTTTAAGCTTCCTTGTTCTGGACTGATCTCCTTTCTTATGTCAATGCCAAAGGGTGACTTCGGGTGCATAGGTATACTATCTGGACGATTTTGGCTGGCACTGGCAATGCACTGGCAGGTTCACTAGATCGTTTGCTGCTAAAGTTCCTGCACCTACAGTCTGGCTTTGCGTACCATTTGTTCGGAGACAATGGTGGGGTCCAAGCCTGTCATGTTATTCATGAAATCTAATGTTTTATTGTTCTTTTTACGGCAACGGAAGTGCGCATTTTACATCTTCAACCTGAGAATACCAGCAACCCAAACCACCCTGCAGAATTTCTCGCCGAAACACCCCAATTCTACGGTACAGACCCCGTGTACAGTGCATCTCTAGGTATGCATTTTCCATCAGTTTCCATATCTTCTCTTCATCAAGCCTAATCTCTTCCAGACAGATCACAAGAAATTACAGTCAACATGAACAAACTCATCGACAAGTTTTGGGACTGGGCGCTCGGAGACGCAGCTCGAAACCCCGAACCCTTCTACGAAGAAGCCGATCTCGAATGGGTTACGGCCGTTTTGCCTATGGTCATAACACAGTCCTCTATCCATTACGGAGGCGAAGACGCTATGGAATACCTCGGACCCAAACTCGGGCCCGACTGGAGGAAGTTCAAAGCCACCAATATGCGACAATTCTGGTATCTCGCACGGATCCTCCCCCAGCACATGGATACTCTCGATCCCGAAGGGACGAGCGGCGCTTACAGGATGCTCCAGAACTGGGACCCCGAATTTCGCAAAATCAATATTATCGGCAAGGTCTATTCCAGCGACACTGTGGAATTGCCAAAGGAGCTCTATGATCTGGAGTATCTCGGCAGTTATCTCTTTATCAATGTCATGGCGCGGTTCAGTCAGGTGAACGTGGACCTGGCGGAGGAAGCTTTGCAGATCCTGAAGACACGTCATTTCATACACTTCAGGATGGTCTTCGAGGAGGGGAAGACTCTGGGCGATGTGAGAGCTGATCGGCTCAAGTACAAGGAGTGGGAAGATGCGAGAAATGTGCGGGACCCGATGCTGCGCTTGGAATTTCAAGTCCCTTTGGTGTGAGACGGGATTCATGCATGGTGGATTCATATTTGGTCAAAGCAGGCGCCATACCTTCCTCCTTCTGAATGTTGTTGTTTATGTCTTTATTGAAATTCTAAAGCTTGGTCTTTGTGAAGATATGGAGGCGCTCAAGTGAGCACGACAGGTCAAATAGGATAAGAGACAAAGTGGTTTCCCCAAGTAAAGGACCAAATGACTGTGTTGAAGATGGAATAAAAGCGCTGTGTATCGTTTCAACTTTCTCTCCAAGACTATTGTTCCCATCTTCAAACACCTCCTCAAGGTCGCGGCCTAATGATACGTCTCGCCGCAGTGACACCTTTCGTTTCGCTAAAGCTCCCCACTCTACTCCAAATGATGCACATAGGGCGAGTACCAGTGGTGACATAGTTGACTCCCTGGCAATCGGACGTGTTGTCGCAGTGGTCAAGACACTCGGGGAAAGTGAGGTCAAAGGTAAAACTACCGATGGGAGACGTTGAACCGGCGACGGTATCGCAGAAGACTTCGAATTCACCGCCAGCAGAGCCGTATTGAGGGCTCTCGATGGTGCAGCCTTCGGGTACCGCGCTGGTTGTTGCTGCTGCGATGGATGTTTCGGTGGTTGATGGAGAAGTTGAGGTGACGGCTGTTGTGACTGATGGATGGCACGGGCCAGCGTTGACACTAATGGCGAAGAGGGCGAGAGAGCCAGCGAGGATGTTGAATTGGACCATTGTAGCGAGTGACTTGGGTGAGCGACCAAAAGAATGACGGGAAGGACAATGAACAATGTTTTTCTTGTGGAATCTCACCGGATATATAATCATGTTGACCCCTAGTCCTCAGCTCAGATTTGTTCCGCCAAGACTTTGAAAGGAGCGAACTATTGACAAACTATTGACTGTCGCGCCGCGCTAGAGCACCTCCGACCAGGCCATTGACCTCCGGACTATGCCCGCCAGAGCCTTCATGTCCGATTCTACACAAGAGCAGTAATTTCAAGATCTTTGTTACGAGATGAATTTGAGAAGAATATCACTTTGTTCAGATAAAGATAGTGTGTTCCACTGGGAATCCATGTGTCCTGCACAACGAACATGGGTTAGGAACAAGCGACTTCCTTCCTCTGCCCAGCTCAACCAACGCCCGACTGCAGAAAAAGAAAAAAGACAGCACTAAAGGTTCTTCAGTTAATTGAGATGCAGAAAAGCAAAAAAGAAGTGCCACGATGTTTGCAATCGTTTTTATGTATAGGAACAGCCCGATGCGGGGGTCGAACCCGCAACCTTGAGATCGCGTACTCGTAAGAGTCTCACGCTCTACCGATTGAGCTAACCGGGCGTGGCTCTTATTGTTGACGAGCGAGTTGTTTTTTGCAATCAACAATGCCTCCATCGTCTGGAGGCCACAGATATATAACAAATTCGCAGTCAAGAGTCAACTATTCTTCCCATGCAAAAAAATTGTACGGATCGTGGTTTGTTCATGAACCGCAGTCCTGAATATCATCAAGCGAGCCTACCACCCTTGTTCGCTCTCGGGGTCCTGTTATCAGGTGGATCAACGCCTCCACCTTCAGAGAGCTTGCCGTAATCTTCTTAAAGATCAATAGCCCAGTCGGTCGTTCCTCCAAAGTCAAGCTTCATATAGTCCCTCATCCGCCGAAATTTGATGGATTTAGACATGTATGCAACCCATTTATCTGCTTCATAAACAAGGTAATCTGAGTCAGTCAGAGTCATTCCTGCCGCCGAGGAATCCCATGACAAAAGCACTATGAGACTCTCCACCTTTCTGGAAAGGCCAGCACCACAAGAATTGTACATTGCAGCAGCTCGACGCCGAACAGGATCAAGATTGATTTGGCTCATAGCACCAGGGACCACGAAGCCCTGCTCTGTAAGAAGGTTGGTCTTTGTATCAGCTTTGCCCAATGCACATGCATAAATCGGGTTGTCTGCGTCTATATCATTGAACACTGTGTTGAGACGAAAGCCCAGAAGTAGAGGTTCTGGACAAACCGTAAGGCGATCAGGCTCGGTGGAAAGATACCAGTTCTGATACCCTTTCCCTCGACAGGCTGCTGGACGTGGCCACGCGTTTGGCCCAATCTGCTCTGGTGGTTTCGAAACGGAAGCGGAGGCCAGTGGTAGGAGCACGAGCAGATACCCGAGCAATAGCTACCGTATCATAGAAGTTGTTGCAAGAGTGAAAGGCTTATTCGCAGTTGATGGAAAATATCGAATAAGTAGAGCGGCATGTGGAGGTAAAGAAGTCGTTCCAAGAGGCACTGGCTTTCTTTATAAAGACACATGGCTAATCCCAGAAAAGAGTCCAATTGCGAGAAGGAGTCTTTATAGCTGCCTTACAGCATATCCAAACCATTTGGTGTCTGTGAAGCTTGGCGTATGCAATAATAGAAAACATTAACTTTGATAAGGCCGGCCCATTGAATTTGGCCACAGTGGAAGCACCATGACGACTGCATACACTTCAACGCTGAAAGCATAAGATCCATATGACGCACAGTCTAGAGTAGCATTACTCTCACGGTCCTGGTCCATGTCATGCCTCTATAATCTCCTTGCATGGAACCTTTCAGGTATTCTATGTCCGGATTGAGCCTCTCGGGAAAAAAAAGAAAAGAAAAGAAATGTCCAAAACATAATAGAGTTTTGCCAGACAACCTCCTACTTACTGGTGACGACATACTCCAGTGGGGCCAAAAAGTGAGGTTCTGCCCGGGCTCGAACCGGGGACCTTCTCGGTGTTAACGAGATGTCATGACCAACTAGACCACAGTACCAAACTGTTTTTGATGCTAGACGAACTTCCTTTTACGAGTAAGAGTTGGTCCCAGACACAGTGCTTCTAAAGCGCCGCATATCCAACAAGGTCAGTAGAGTACCGGAACTGTCTCGGAGCAAGACTTTCTACGGGACATATGATGATATAGACAATGACTGCTTATCCAATGTCTCAGAAAGACTTCAGCAATCCGAATATTGTCTTGGAACCGCAAATTGTAAGAAAAGATACCTTCCTGTTACGGCATGTCCAATGTCTGCGTACGCCCTCAAGGATACAAACGTCCTACAACTCTCCAGTGTTTCAACGACAGTTGGGCATAGGGTGGCGATTGCCAAGCTGCCTGGGATGCTGTAAAGCAGTGGTTCGGTGGGAAGGATGATAGTGGTGGTACCTATGGCTATCAGTCTGGTCAGGTAAAGTCTGGCTGCTTCTGTTGAAATATAAGCCCCAACAGTCCCTAGGATTCTCATCCCTTTTGCTTTTCAACAGCTTCAACACGCCTACTGGCGTTGATGCGATTTGGTGGCTGGGGTGTAATGACTTCGGTAGTGGCGCTTCGCTTGAACCGTCTGTTTGTGAGGGGATGTTGCATCACCTGGTTTCAATTTGTCCCAAAGGTGGCAAGACCTGGTTTCAGGGCAGATATTTTGAGTAAGTTTACAGATACTGCCCTGTACGGTGGATGTTGAGGCTAATGCTTAACTCCAGAGGCTCCGTTCCCCAGGGTAAATGCTAGAAATACACGAGGAATGGTCTTAAGAGATCATTAAGTTTCATACTTTCACTGATTTATTGAGGCTTGGACTTTCTGATAACATAACCATAGTAATCCAACATTCCCCCACCACCCAAAACCTCCATCTCCATATCCCAAATATTATCCGGGTTAAGCAGCAGTTTCATAAAATGAGGCTGTCTAAAGGTGATATACAGAAAGACTCCATCGTCTTTCATCGCACGGTGCACCTACACAGTGTTAGCATTTCATCGCCGCCACAAAGTCTGTTCTACATACCTCCTTGAGATATTTGCTGGTGTTTTCCTTCACTTCATCAGGCGGACTCCAAGGGCTGCCGTAGATCATGGCATCCAGTGTACCCTTGTCAAAGGCTACGTCAATAGAGCCGGTGGTGACCGATGGCATGTCGCGAACGTCAACTCGTTGCCATTCGATTCCAGGAATATCTTTATGTCGCTCTGTCATGAGATCGACCACCACAGGGGAGAAATCAACGCATAGCTGGTCTTTGTAGCCGCGCCCAGCAAGTTCAGCAGGCACAACCTGGAAAGGGTTAGTATGAGCACAAATAAACGCTAGGTCACTTACGCTATCGCCTGAACCTAGATGAAGAATTTTCGGGTTGTCCTGCGCTGTGCGACCTGGTTGCTCTAGGAGATTCTTTGACAGGAATGGAAGGAGATGATCGAATGAGCGAAACCATTCGTGAGTGGGCTCATCGCCGTTCGAGGTGACGTAGCGACTGTCCCAGTACTCGGAATTGCTGAGCTGTTGATCTTCTTCGATTGTCATGGTGATGTAGTGGTGATGAGACCTTTCTGTGCGATATGAAAATTTGACAAGATTGACCAGTGAGAATAAACCCGTCACGTGATTCAACGGAGCCTTGATGCTGTGCTACGATGGTCAAGTCAATAATGGCAATGCAATCATTGACAGGTGGTAGAGGTAACATGGCAAGAGAGATTATTATTGAAGGGGTATTGTATTGCTCAAAGTATAGTAAGATTAGATTAGATAAGTAAAATATAGTAACGTAACGTCAATGTCGAATTATGCCATGTCAGACCCTCTTGTTTGTGTAACAGTCTTCTTAACCAAGACGTTCCATCCCTTCTCTGGTTTTTGCTGACCATTCTTATCAGCTGTGCCGGCAAGATCTGAGTCACTGGTGTTCCAATCACGAAGCTCAGCAACAGAATCAGACTCGTCAGATCGGCTGGTTCGCTTGAATCCGCTGTCACTACCCTTGGCATCGTCACCGTGGTCGATAATGGTGGTGACACCGATGCGCTTGCTGCTTGTGTCGTGAAGATCGAAAGCTTCCTCGCCGTTGGGACCAGTGCTGCGAAGGTAGCCTCCAGTAGGATGGTTGCTGCCACCGGTTCTTTGCCAGGGGCGAGCGGAGTTTCCAGCACCCTCGGCGGAAGATCCTTGACCAAGGAAGTTGCGGAGAAGGGGTCGGAGGGTAGCGACGGCTGCGGCGGTGATACCGAGACCTGTCTCAACGGTTGACCAGATAGCAACGTCGGAAGTGGAGTATAGGAAGTCGTCGATGTCGGTCAGGGTCCACAGGTAGGGGAATCGGATGATGGTAGCACTGGAAGCACTGTGATAATTGTCAGTATGGAACAAGATATTGTCAAGGTGTGAACTTACATGGCACCAGCCGCCAAAATACCAACAACAGAAATCTTTGTTCTCTTGCTCATCTGCAGCTTCCAGACAAGGAACATGGGAAGGATAGAGTATGTCCAGTCAGACGCACAGCTGATAGCCGAGTAACCGTAGAAAGCATTGGAAACGACTGTGGCATCGAGACAGCTTCCGGCAGGAGGCTCGGCTTTGTATCGAAGCCAGAACAGAGATGTAGGTCGACATTGCAAGACGAAGAGCAAGAAGAAGAACAAGCTGTAGATTTCAGTGACGCCGGTGGTGATGTAAATGATCCATCGGTGTGTTCGCGTAATACAGATTCGCAGCAGGAAAATGGCGATACTGGCTTTGCAAGCCATGTTGGCTAGGACGTATGTAGGTTCGCAGGTCCACCACATCTGAAAGGAGAAATATTAGCGATGCGTCGGGTAATAAATTTGATCTACGTACCTGCATGGCCGTGACGAGATTGTCTGGCTCAATGTCCTTGAAATGACGACCAGTTCCATAGTGAACACCTGTAATCTCGTACGAGACGAAAACGATAAACATGAACTTGAAATTGTTAGCGACGCGACAATTACAGAATCAATGACACATACCTGTGCGATGACAGCAAACCAATCATCCAGGGCAAAAGCCTTGATGACAAAACCACGACAGTAAACTCGCAGACATGTCGCGATTGATGAAAGAATCACAAACGTGTATCCGATCGCAGCAATCTGCGTCGCCCGACTCTCAATCGCCATTGTGAAGAAATTGTGGATGGAAAGGTTTGAACCAGAGACTCGGGACAAAGACAGGGAGCAAAGTGGAACATTCCTCACCGGGAGGGAGAACATAAGGCGAGACTATATATGAGAAGCATGAAAGTGGCTCCCCGTTTCGCCACGGACTCCGGAAATGCGTCCAGACCTGGATAGCCTCATCTGTGGAGAATCGGACGAGGTGCACCAACGGGGAATAATCGACTATCAGCGGAGCCCATCTAAAAAGGATGGAGCCTGCAGGGGAAAGTGGGCTTCGTTACTAAACCTATCATGGCGACAATCGATCTTTGCTTGAGAAACGATCTAACTGCGCATTGTGAGCGATACCACATTAAATGACTGAGAATACCTGGTCCGAGTCAGCTACAGCGAGTCATCTCAGTATCTCAACCAACCAAGAGCTGAGCTATTCCGATACTACGGGACGCTAATCTCATACGCCATATCCTGGCCTAGCGCGTGTTTCGTCGCCGAAACGAGTAAGGATTCTCGGTCTGACGGAGCACCTGTCGCGGTTTGGCCACATGGGGCAAAGTCTTGTCGCCATGGAAAATTCTTTCCCACTCTAGTCAAGCCTGTCAAGCCCAGACATCTCGTGGCCGGCCGCGCACCGAAGAGGATTTAGACTTTGGTAGACGACGGGAAGGATTTTTGACAGTAAGAGTCTAGAAACAAGAGAATGGCTTGCACTAATAATATGATTCGCCGAGCAAGTTTTGTATATCCGGGGGAGATGCCTCAATTGAATAGCGTCCGTCGCACATCTACAACAGAAATAGGGGTCAGGGGTTCAAGGTCAGATCCACAGGTTGCTTTTTATGCTGCATTAAATTGATCGATGCAATAATGATGAGTCTCACGTGATGACTGTCAAAGCGTAATTCTGGTTGGTGATCTTTGACAAGGTCTAGATCTGGACTGCATCGAACGTTTTTTCAAGCCACAATTTGCCAAGCAGCCAAGGTAGGCTACGCCGGCTTCAGTATGGGAATGACTCGGTACTGTCAGCTCTCGCCTGGAATATTTCCTTTTTCCCAATAGCTTGGTTCAATACACTTTAGTGGTTCAAAACACTTTATTGGATCGATACACATTATGTCTCAGTTACGTCAGAGGGAAATTTCATCGCCTCTGCTTTCTTCTTCTAGAAAAGGGGAAGCGATGCTTGCCGAACAAATGCCGGCATGAAGAAGACGGGTTGAAGATTATGTCTCAGAGATCAAGCGCTGCAGAGTCAGGGATCATTCTTCGCGAAAAAGGGTCCTCAAATAGACATCATAATAAGCTCATAAAATAACTTGCAGAAATTAGGCTTTGGCTAAACCCCAGAGAGTTTATCCCCAACGCCGTACCTCAATCCAATCGAGATGCACGTCTGTTCGCGAACAAATGTCCAACAAAGATTAAAAAAAAAAAATGCGGCTCTATTGCGGCTCCAAATTTCAGCTATTCATGAGAATCCGACATGTCACATTCCAATGATTCAAGCAGCCGGGTTTTTACCAGGGACATGCAGGAGCTGAGCTAACGAACCCCTGTGGGTTTGCAACGCTGCATGTCGATCACTTTCGTCGTACAGCTCCCAATCCTGTAGGCCTGCTCGTAGATCAGTGGATATTTTGCAGACTTCCGTAAGGCTCAGTCATCACCTACGAACGGTTGGCCGATAGAATATTTCGCTTTCCCTTATCGCCCAGGGACTATCATTATCACGCTTTGACGAATGTGGCGATGATTTACTAGGAACTGCGACTTCCGGTGCCGGGAGCAACGCTGATCTTTGACGGAGGAGAAATCGTCCCTTGGCGCGTTGTTTTTTGAAACTTCTAAAACGCGGATATACGGATACGGGACGGGTAAACTCGATTCATTTAAAAACAAGTTAACTTAGCCGCGCTGACAGATGTCATGAATTTTGCGAATCCTTCTACGTTACACTAACAACGTAGACTACCGTTGCCGGCGGCATATCTTGGGCCTGTAACGTGACAGACACACAGACGAAACACAATTTTAAAGGTGGAATCAATTCTGTCTAGTGCAGGCGTTATAAGAAGTCCACTCCACATTCGCTTAATATCAGCTTGGATGGATACCGGGAAAACGGTTACCGTACAATCTTGATATGGTTGAGCCTACTTCCGGCTCTCTTGCCAAGTGGTGCCTGAAACCTGAAATCGGTGGGATCGCACATCACAATTATAGACCGTGCTGTAGGGCTATAAGGGTAGCTCATCCACGTTTGATATCCAATTGTCTGGTGTCTGTTGCGCTCGGATGGTTCTAACGATTTGCTATCCACATTTGATCTACCAAGCTGAATACGCTTACTTTTTAGTTGAGTTCATTACTTATTTATTGCCACCGGTGATTCCATCTTCTTTCTTGGCGGACCCCCGATGCAGGGAATGAACAGTTGGGTTTTTTAAGGTGGCTACCCTATACAGTATAACTGACGATCTACACGTCATTCCACTCCAATCTCAACGCTTACTGTAAAGGAATTGCCACTGGATTACGTTCAAGGTGTGAAGGCTCTCAGCTGTAATAAATTATAGTGCTTGAAATCATTTCTCGTCGTGTTTGAGGTTCGTGCGTGTCATTGTGACGTCTACCTGTGCGATGATGATCTTTCAGAAATTCATTTTCCAAAAAAGTTAGCCGACGACGATCTTCCAGAGCTGACATCAGAATAACGTTAATTTAGATTTATCAAGTATGTACAGATGAAGACAAGTAACATCATGATACAATTAAAGCATTAAGGAATAGAAATGTAGAAAAAGGTCGTCAGACCAGTCTCAGTGAGCAATCTCAATCTTCTTTCCACAAAGGCTCTCACACGAAACCTCGACCTTGGGAGCCTCACACTTCTGTCCAAGAGCAGTAACAGACTTGATTCTAAGCTCAAAATCACCTTGCTGCACTGTCTCAAAGCTACACACAGTCAGTCTCTATCCCAATCAAGACAGATTTGTACATACCTGCGAATCATAATGCTCGCACCAACAACGTTGGAAAGATCAAGAGGCTTTGCATCCTTCTGAACAGTACCACGAACAGTAGGCACAAGATCCTTAAAGTAGATGACAACCTGAGTAAGCTCAATCAATCCCTCGGAAACCTTAGTAGCAGGAATCTGGAAATCATAAGCCCAGTTAAGAGTACTGCCGTCCTTCTCGTTATCCGAGTCTCTGATGTTGATGGTGTAAATCTTTCCATCAGAGTAAGGAATCTCAAGCAAAAGACGATCGTAGCCAGTGAGGTCAGTGACAGGCAGACCGTCGATAGTGCGCTGCGAGGCAAAGCCAGAGCCACCTAGAGTTTCGTGGTCTAGGTGGCCGTAGAATTTGGCAATGGTGTGGGAGAAGGGGTTTTCATGGGTGTGGGGTTCTAGGACATCGAAGTAAGATTGGCTGATGCCGCCGCGGACGGTGTCGTCTGAGGCTGTCCAGATGGATTTATCCCAAGGGCTGAAGAGTGCCAGGGCGGCGACGGCGATGTTTGGGATATACATTATGGACAAATCTTAAAGTGATGGGTAATACAAGTTGGTAGATTTTGGGTTGGAGTGTTTACTGTTGCAGAGAGGGTACTGCATCGCTATATACCCCGATGGACTGTTGTTACGTTCAGCCTTGTAATCTCCGTCGCAAGATAAAACTCAGATCAATCTCACGTTAACTTCCACAACGGTCCGCCACGAAAACCCAATTGACCATGATAATCCATCTTTTCCATCATCAAATCAAACAAAATTCACCTAGGTGACATGTTTCACCAACCTCCCTTGTTATTCAGCTTGACGCACGTTGTACAATTGGTTGGACCAGTAAACAGTACAGAGTCTGTGGCTTCAAGAAATCTAGAGGTTGGCCAACCGTTGAGTGCGATGTGATACAGTAAGATTAGCGCTCTTGGCAAGGGTAAAAATATGTTGGGGGAGGAATGCGGATCGAACAGGTAAGCTTAAAACTCAATTCTCAAGCATGGCTGGGACAAGATCAATTGATGGAGAAACATCCAATCTTATTTTCACCAAAGCTGAAAACTCACGGGGGGATACGAATATCCTAAAATTGCATCTGCCGGTGTTGCCGGAGAATTGCATGCCCTGCATGATGACTCGCCCTGCTTCCACAAACCAGGCCGAGTAATATGTTATGTCTGGAATGACGGAGATGACATTCTGTTTCGTGAATCTTAGATGGAGATTAAATGTTTAACAAAAATGATACATTACGATTCAAATTGGTTAAGCATAACTCTCGCTTACTTGTCTCATCTGTCACTAGAACCCCAAAACATGGGGAAATACACAGTAACTTGTGAAGGGATATCAACAAAACGCCATTTAATGTTTCACCTCAGCAGAAGCCACCAATACTCTATCTAATCTTAACCCGTGCCATAATTCTCAAGTACATAATCAACATCTTTATCGCCGCGGCCACTCAAATTCACAAGAATCCGCTCCCCTTTCGGTCTCTGCGCCGCTAAGCGTATAGCATAAGCCACAGCATGCGCACTCTCAAGTGCAATAATAATCCCCTCGCTCTTAGCCATTCTGAAAAACGTACTGACGACTTCATCGTCTCCAATCGTCGCGATTGAAATTCTTCCTGCTTGGTGTAGCATTGCCATCTCGGGTCCTATACCTGGATAAACAAGCCCAGAAGCTATAGAGGTTACAGAAGCGGGTAAACCTTCTTTCTGAAGCACAATCGTCTTTGCGCCGTGTAATGTTCCTGGTTTGCCGTAGGATAACGTGGCTGCATGCTCGCCTATCTCCTCAGATCTACCAAGTGGTTCAACGGCATGCAATTGAACGTCTGTGTCGTCGATGAAGGCAGAGTACATCCCTATAGCATTAGAACCACCAGCGACACAAGCGACAACATGCTCAGGTAACGCCCCGTCCATGCTAAGAAACTGCTTTCGTGCTTCTCGGCCAATAACAGATTGGAAATCCCGTACAATCAGTGGAAAAGGATGAGGTCCAATAGCCGATCCAATCGCATACAGCGCATGCGCTCTTTGCTCAACATAAGCGTTGAAAGCTGAGTCGCTGGCTTCTTTGAGAGCGGATTGTCCAGCAGTTGCAGACACAACTTTTGCACCAAGAATCTGCATCCGACCAACATTGGACTTTTGTTTCTCCGTATCCACAGCGCCCATATGAATCTCACACTCAAGGCCAAAGTATGCAGCAGCCGTAGCGAGAGCGACACCATGTTGTCCAGCGCCTGTCTCAGCAATCAATTTAGTTTTGTCCATTGCTTTAGCGAGGAGTGCGAAGCCGACGCAGTGGTTAATCTTATGGGCGCCCGTATGATTGAGGTCTTCTCTTTTGACGAAGATCTGAGCGCCTCCGATTTCTTGGGAGATATTTTCGAGGTGATGGATTGGTGTTGGACGGCCTTGAAGACCGGTGCGGACTTCCTCGAGACGTTGGAGAAAGGTAGGAGAGTGACGCAGTTCTTGGTATTTATCTGCTAGCTCTTTGAGGGCTTGGTGAGCTTCAGGTGGATAGTAATTTCCTCCGAATTGGCCGAAGAAGCCCTTTGAGTCAGGCCAGGTTTCGGAATGAGAGTGCTGAGTTTTCGTCATGATTGTCTCTACTTGGTTGTTGT
This sequence comes from Fusarium sp. S19/10, assembly GCA_019054715.1. Lineage (NCBI taxonomy): Eukaryota > Fungi > Ascomycota > Sordariomycetes > Hypocreales > Nectriaceae > Fusarium > Fusarium sp. S19/10. The sequence continues at coordinate 141,727 of JAHKNZ010000028.1, read as the reverse complement.
ATGTAAATGCAGATTGTTGAACATTAAATGTATTGTGTTCTATCAAAGTGGTAAGATGTCTTGCCTATTTGTATGTAAGAAATACTGTGGATTTCGATAGGTAGGGCGCGATCTGACAAGTTGACATGAAGGGTGCACGCTAGCGGCTTATGCAACAGCCAAGACAATACCATCGAAATACATGAATAAATGACAAGGATACAGAAGCTGACCATAAGATAACTAAGAGATGGAATCCACAATAGAATCACAAAAATAATCCTCATTCTGCAAAAACATAACATGTCCCGAATCAGGTACAGTAACAACCTTAACCCCCTCACCACCCTCCCTAATCACAATCTCACTCATCATATCAACAAGAGGGTTAATTCTCAAATCATTCTCCCCCTTAACAAACATAATCCTCCTACAACTCGCCAACAAGTCAGGAACCAAAGGTCTCATATCAAAATTCACATTCTTCTGCAAAGTCATCATCGCGCGCCAACCATCCAAACTTAAAGTCGAGCTTGCAAGTTGAAGTCGCGCATCATGATCTGGATTTGCTTCGAGCCATTCTTTGCTTGCCCAGCCGTAGTGCATGTGACGGATGGCGTTTGCTGTTGTTCCGTCGTTTTCGGCATCGTCGCGCATTTTGTTGATTTGTTCGAGGGTCATAATACCCAGTGCGGTGAGCGAGGCGGGTGGACAGCCGCAGTAGATTAGGTGTTTGATTAAATTTGGGCGACGACATGACATGTAGACTCCACTTGCTGCACCAAGGGATAAGCCGACCCAGGCATGAATGCTTTCAATTTTTAAAAAGTGCAGTAAATCATCGATGTCGTTGATCATTTCTTCAAAATCTACGTTGTTAACATCCGCGAGGGGACTGCTATGGCCATGGCCGGGATGATCGTAGCTCAAGACTCTAAAGCCTGAGGCAGCGAAACGTTGGGCGATAGGTTCGGAGAGGGAAATGTCGGTCCCGAAGCTGTTGGATAGAATGATCCACGGGGCGTTTAAGGAGTTTCCATGCATGGAATAGGATATTTTGCGGTTTGATGGTAGTGTGGCGCACTCCGAAGTCATGATGATGGGAACGAGTATTTGGTACTTAAGAGAAGGATAATTTATTCCCAACAAACATGGTCCAAAGGCCGGTATTTAAAGGTCAAGGTTAGTATTTGTCTCAACTAAGCAGTATATGTCCGACGGCCGCAATATGTCTCCGACAATTGAGAGTAAGCTGACATGGCATTCATAACCCTGCCTCCCGGTTGGATTTTCAAAGGATTGCTGCGCCCGCAGACTCACCTTATCTAGCTTCAGAATGGAGATCGATGACCTTTTTGCCTAAACAGGCAGAGAAATAGTACGTTTACGAGACTTAATAGTCAACTTAATGTTATAGTAGACTCATAAACAGAGTGTACTTATATACAGTAGACTTATATTACAGTAGGCATATATTACAGGAGGCTTACATATGACGGTAGACTTATATGTGACCTGGCACAGAGGTATATTGCTCACAGCAGTTGATTCGTCCATCTTTCGCTCACATTGCTAGCTAATCTTCTCAAATAGTAGCTAGGCACCCACGAAGATAATCCTCCACCAAGCCCGCCTTCGCCAACGGCGCCAACAATCCAACATAACCATCAGGTCTCACAACAGCCATAACTCCCTCATCCTTCGGCACACCAAGTATATCATATGCGTCTTCCTTCCTAGCCATACCGTACACTCTCATCTCAGCAAGTTCCTTCACACCCGCCGGGAGATCAGTCCACTCGAAGCGTGTGGTCAGCGGGTGGACCACAATAAGGTTGATGGTTCCCTCTGGAAATTTGCTGATTGTTTCAATGGCGGATTGAAGAGCTGATTGCGATGAGCCGGATTCGTCGAGTAAGTCGGTGCTTGTGAAGACGGCTAAATAGTAACGACCGGTGGGTGGCATTTCTGTAACCATGTCAGTCTTCATCTGATATCATGTTGCGAATACATACCATCTTGTAGATGACGGTGTGTCGCATCCGCATAACGCTTCACCTCAACGTCAAGAAGTCTTCTCCCCGGCGTCAAGGCACCAGATAAAGGATCCCCTCTCAACAAACTCTTCTCATCCAAATCCTGCACCAAACTACTAGGCTTATACTGCAATCCACAGCCACTTGTAAATCCACTTCCTTCACTAAACACGCGAAGGAACTCTTCGTGCGTTAGGCCAGATGTTGAAGCGTCGTCTGAACCAATGCGACCGGAGAACATGTGAGAGAACTTGGTATCGAACTCGATGAGCTGACGTGCTACATCCATGCGCTCTGGTGTAAAGGTCTCGAGGACAGGGTCTGTTGGGCCAGGTGGGGTTAGACCGTGAAGACTGTGGACGAGTTTCCAGGCAAGGTTGTACGAGTCCATCATCGACACGTTCATTCCCTGGCCAGCCTTGGGACTGTGAGTGTGGCACGCTATGAGAGTTAGCATACCATCAGCAAAGGCCATACAGGCGACTTACCATCGCCAACGATAAACACCCTTTCCAAACCATCAGTCGTCCTCTTAGAGAAACTCGGCGCCATCCGCTGCCCAATTTGATACGCAGCCCACCAATCCGGCTCCGTGCCCTGCTTAATCCCAATCTCATAAGGCGCAAACACAGCCCGTGCTTGCTCAAAGATATACTCCAACGTGACAGCGCCTCGTCTCTTCTTATCAGCAGACTTCTTATCAGTACCCGCATCCTGCGTCGCTTCAACTTCACCGGGGACTTGGACGTATAATCGCGTAAGATATTCGCCCGTGGCAATTTGTTCACGAGGGATGATCATCACGGATCCTGCATTTGAATGGACTGCTGAGCGTTTCCGAATGTCGGGAAAGTTTGTGTCGGCTACAAAATCGCAGACGCCCCAGATATGATCGCTTGTCTCGCCCTCAAGGCTGAGACCCATGCATTGTCGGACTTTTGAGCGGGCGCCGTCTGCGCCTATGAGATACTTTGTTCGAACGGTGCTCTGCTGCGTTGAACCATCTGGGAGATCATGTTCATACTTTACCACAATGGGAAACTCAGCATCGTTCTCGTCGACCGTGTATTCCAAAAAGCGGTGTGATCTGCGAATAGTCTCATCACCCGCATAAAGACGAAGGTTCTCCTCAAGAATACGCTCGATACGGCCTTGATGGATTGTAACTTCGAATGGAAAACGAGCAGGGACGTTGACATCTGGTGTGAAGCTCGTTCGTTCAATGCCGCCATTGCTGGAAGGGTTCCAGAACGCGACTTCTTCCATGTGACATCCTTCGCTGATGATTTCGCTTGCTATTCCTAAACTTTGGAATACCTCGAGAGTTCGTGGTTGGAGACCGTCTGCTTGACCTGCTTTCAATGTACCTGGCTTGGAGTCTAGACAGAGAAGTGAGGAGTCTCTGAGGCCATACCTTGCTAGAAGCAGAGTGAGAAACAAGCCACTAGGTCCAGCCTGTATATGTCAGCTATATGATGTCTCGTCTCGCCAAATGCACTCACGCCTATGACAACAACTTCCCGTCGTTCCTCATCAGTACTCGCCAAGTCAGGCTTTTGAGAAAGGCGAGGTAAAGGTAGCGCTCGCGACGGTAAGATCCTAAGATCCCTTGCCGAGCTAGAAGTTTCTTGAAACACAGGCATGATGTTACACTGATGTAGAATAAGTGATGAGCTTCTACTCTGCTTGTCTGGGATATCGCAGAATTTAACCAATACGTGTTTGGTCTCTGCGCAAGAAGTGGAGTTGGCGGTTACAAACGCTTACCAAAACTTACAAAATCAAGGTGACGACAAGACGAGACCCATTTCGGGCGCTATTTCCGAATCTCCGGGCTTTTCTTTGGCTCGGCAATTGGAGACGAGACTGCCGAATTTGCAGGTGCGGGGTAACATCATTGCCCTAAAAGTCTCACTGTTCACTGGAGTTGTCCACTGTAAACTGAAGATGGTTTACTGTACGAAGTGAACAGAATAATGCCATACACAATTGGTTTGATTTTAATTCTGATCTCAATAGATCTTTGATACTAGATGTGTGCTATACAAGTTTATCCTGTTCTAATCTACATCAGGAACAGGCAAGTCATCGATAAACTTAAAGTTCCGACCCAGACCAGCCATCGCCTCCTCAGCCTTCTGTCTTCGCAGCTTAGCAGCAGCCGTATCCGAGACCAAGACAAAATCATAAGTCATCAACGCAGACCCAACTTTCACATCATACTTCTTCGCCATGCCCTCATCCGTGACTTTTTGGATGGAAACAACAAGAGAATCCTTCACGCCAAAAACTGCATCGGTGGACTCGTAAGGGTCGTCTTTGAGGTAGAGTGCGCTGCACATGTTAGGATTGTTCTTGGTGATGTGTGAGAATGAGACTTACGTGATGAGAGGATCGTAGCCATCTTTCTTGAACATAAAGTGCATGTGACTCGGTCTGTATGGATGACGGCCGAGCACTTTGAGTAACTTTCCTACCGGTCCAACATGCGGGATAGGATACGGGACGGGAACAATAGCCTTGAACCAAAAGTTTCCCTCGCTATCACTCTTCAGGACTGCCCTACCATCAGGACCGTTCCTGTCTGCGTGCTGAACGTCATAGAAGCCCTTTGAATCAGTCTCCCAGACATCAATGCTGGCTCCGTCAATTGGTTTCCCATCTATATCCTTCAAGGTGCATAGAACAAGAAGAGGCTCGCCGTCTGGGTCTTGAGAAATAAGACTGCCCTCTCCCACATGCTCCGCTTCATGGGTATGGAATGGTCCTAGGACGGTGCCTTCGGTGCTGCCCTCGGGCTTGGGATGATCAATTGAGTCGACTAGGAGAGAAAGCCCGAGAATATCAGATAGCAAGATAAATTCCTTACAAGGTCAGCTGGAATTACACGTCTTGTTTGAGCCGATTACGTACCTGTCTCACATCCGAGGAGATCTGACCAACTTGTGTCAAGAACTGGATAGCAGTCATCCACTCATCAGTCGTAAGTCTCGTTTCTCTCGCCAAATCATGAAGATGCGTAACGACTCTTTCGAGAATATACTTCAACCGCGGGTTGCTGCATTGGGAGTTGATGGCGTGGACATTTTCGGTGATGTTGTCGATCGTGAGATCTTTCAAGCTGACGGGAGCGGCCATGATTGAGTACGCCTTTGTGGATGAGTTACTGGATAGTTAACCCCGCAGGAATAAAATAATCACCCCGCGTTTTATGAAGAGTCGCGTGGGGAAGTGAAGTCGGATAGAGGGGATTCAAGTGTGCGGTTTCGGATGAAGATTCGTTTTGGGGTTATCATGTTCCGAGCGCGCTACGTCAGTTGATTATACAGATTGAATAAGCAACTTGTAAGCGAGTTCTGATTCGTTGGGTCCACTACAAGCGGGGAGCGCCAACATATCGTGCATCGACCCATCGTGAATGACTTGAGTCAAAGCGCAATGAGGTTGAACACGACATCTAAATCTTCCTCCGAATATTTCAAGTTCATCTAATTGTGTAGAATAGCACGACGTTATCTGCATCTCTTGTGCCATGTGCAGAGTAACATCACGACAACGTAACAGAGGTAGATTTATCAAGAAGTTGACCGTCTCACTAAGGGATTTTAATTTGTTAAGAATCCATTTATTCAATTAAGCTGTATACAGTACTGTTAAAATACGATGCTATTAGTACCAATCAAGTTTACCAGTCCGTTTACTGCATGTGAGCTCCCCATTGAGCGTCAGCTATCATTGAAGTAGAATATAACAACACTTCCTGAGACAACAATCCATCACTTTTCTCTGAATAAGCACTGGCAATGGTTTCCACATGAATCATGGAGCAAGAAACACTCACGATACTCCGCTTGAGAGAACATGTACGGTTTTTGCGACGCCATCTTCCATCTCATTAGTCATCAATGAGTGCGGTCGTGTGGCCCAATGGCAAGGCGTCTGACTACGAATCAGAAGATTCTGGGTTCGATCCCCAGCATGATCATTTCTTTTTGCCAAATTTCGGTCCTTTTGTTTGAAACACTGGAGATCCATCCATTTCAAGCAAGGTTGATACCTCGCGTTCGGAGCGGTGTAAGTTGAGAGCATATTACCCATTTGGGAACATCAATTTCCAATGCATAACTGCGTCAGTGTTTCACCAACCTGTAATTTCGCATATGCATAAGCTTTAACCTTATCCCTCCACACAACACCAAAGTCAACGACGGCTTCGTTTGAATTTCACAAACTTTCCTCTTTCTTTTTTGCAAAGATCTGTAAACCATTTAATATACCGCAAACTGCCGTGCTTCATATATAATACCTCTATTAATGCTACCACAGCTTAGCCTAAATACAGGTCGGATAACAGAGTCGGAAAAGATCTACACGGAAAACCTGACCCCTGGTTTCATGTCTAATCCGAATAGGAAGACGGGATGTAGCTTACCGAACACCCCAGATGATTGGAGGATATCTCTTTTACCTTCCTGGGGTACCTTGGCTGGATAATTTATACGGGACAACGGTGCAAAGTTAATATATGGTTCGGATAACCTCCACTTAAAGTAACTTGTCTTTTGTTCTTTTCATCTTTCCATCAGACAAAGTTACGAAAATGCATTCCAAGATCGTGGGAGTCCTCCTGGGCTCAGCAGCCCTAACAAATGCCGTCAATCTTTTCGTCGCAGACTACAGCGGCAAAGTCACCACGCTGAAACTCACCGAGACGTCAAATGGACATGATCTCACCGTTGCTTCAATTGCGCCCGAATGCCAGCCCACTCCATCTTGGTTGACGCTGGATAAGGTGAACAATGTGCTTTACTGTCTCGATCGTGGTCCCTGGCAGCAACCTGGATCTTTGAACTCGTTCAAGATTGGAACAGGCGGTGCTTTGAAGCATGTTGCGCGTGTCAAGGCGCCTTCAGAAGGTGTGGCTGGTGAGATTATCACTGGATCGAAGGGAAAGCGTGGCTATTTCGGTGCCTCTTAGTAAGTCGAGTATGTAAACGTATGGTGGTTTATGCTTATATATTGTAGCATTCCAGGTGTCGCTGCAGCTTATGAGCTTGGTAAAGACGGCGCTATTTCAGGAAGCCAACCACTCCAGCAAATTTCCACCAAAATCGACAAAATCGGGCCCATCGCTGATCGACAAGAAGCCAGCCATTTACACCATGTCATCATCGACCCAACAGGAAAATATGTCATTACTCCTGATCTCGGCGGCGATGTGTGTCGCGTTTGGTCCTTTGACAAGGACAAGATTGCTCCCATCGCTGAAGTGGGCTCTCTCAAGGCGCCCGTTGGGTCTGGCCCGCGCCATGGCTTCTTCAAGGTCATGAAGAGCGGCGAGACATTTTTCATTTTCAATGGTGAACTTGATCAGAAGGTTTACTCTTACCGTGTCAAGTATACTCGTACTGGTCTTTCGTTTGAGAAGGTTTTTGAGATTACTTCTTTAAATGAGAAGTTTCCTCCTAACACGGCTCCTATCAGCGAGATCGCCATGAGCGTGAGTACTTCCTTACTCCACAGTGGTCTTATCAGATACTAACTTATCCAGCCTGACGGTCGATTCGTCGTGGTATCAAACCGCGAAAAGTCCTTCGCCACATCCATCGAAGCGCGCTCTGGCCCCTCGGATACACTGACCACGTTCCTCATCAATGAGGACGGTACTCTTAAGCCCGTGCAGGCAGCTCCTTCGGGTGGTTACCTTCCTCGCCAATTCTCGTTCAACAAGGCTGGTGATAAGATTGCCGTTGGACATCAGGTTAACCAGACTGTTGTTATTTGGAAGCGCGATGTTCAGAGTGGTAAGATTGTTACTGAGGCGGAGGGTGGAAAGTTGGCTCAGGTTCAGCTTAAGGGACAGGTGGTTGCTACTGTCTGGGATGAGTAGACTCCAGTCCCCATCAGAAAGCCGTCAGAGCCTTCGCATGTTCATTCTATTACATTGTTTACTCTTAGATGAGCCGTATTTATTTGAGCAATTACAAATGTATATTGGTCTTACATCTTATGTCATCATCTTTGTGCCATAACACCAACAAGACAAGAGCACTAAGGCCTCCACAAGAATCCAGGATGCTTCCAATCCATATCCCGAATCTCCTCAACACTATGTCCAGCCAAAGCCTGACTGACATCAATCCTCTCTCTCCTCTTATTACTCCACTTCATATACAGATGCAAAACAATAGTAAGAAAGAAGATAGACGAACAAGACGCAAGGTTGAGACCGTTTCCGATGGGATAGTTGGGTCCATCGAAGGGTAGGAAACACCATGTGGAGATCAAGCCGCCAATGTTACCCAGCATGACGTTGAAACCGATACCCGATGCTCGAGCTGTGTCGGTTACAAGGTTGGCGGAGACTTGGGCGTTGGAGAGGGCGCCGTTGGCGAAGGTGCCGGCGCAGATGAGGAACGTTCCTGCATAGCGGACGTAGGCTGATTGAGTTAGTCAGGGTGCTGCCAAGGGAAGTGGTTGGGGTACTTACGATTTGTCGTGGCGAGAAACATGATGTAACCTGTAATGACAGGAAGCTGCGACATATTGATGAAGATATTGCGACGATCAATGACAGTCGAGAAGAAACTCATAGCAACAGTGCAGAAAGTTCCAACGATATAAGGCGGCACGGTGCGCAACTGTTGCTGAACAACCGATGCGTCGGGATAAATCGTTCTCACGATCGTAGGTGCGAAGAAAGCAAGTCCCTGCACAGTGATGTTTGTGAACAGAAAGATGACTGCAGTGCCAACTGTTACGGGGGAGAAGATTCCCCGACGGGCCAGCTTCCACGAGAACTTCTCCAAGACTTCTGTAACGCCAACACGCTCTGACTTGATACGTGCAATAGCAAGATCCTTCTCCTCCTGCGTCAACCAACGCGCAGTACTCGGTCGATCAGTCATGGTAAAGAACCCAATAAGAGCAAGCCCAATACTAGCGATACCTTCAATAGCAAAGATCATTCTCCATCTCGTCAACGACCCAACAGAGTCAAGCTTAAGAATTCCAGAAGCCAAGAGACCACCGAAGGCTCCGCCGAATGAACCCATAGCGACGTAGATAGCCAGTCGGAAAGCAAGTTCCCCACGACGGTACCATCGGCTGAGGTAGTATGCGATACCGGGAAGCATACCGGCCTCAAAGATACCGAGGATGAAACGTACGGCGCATGCTTCGCCCATTGTGTTGACGAAGGCTGTTCCGAGGGAGGCGATGCCGAAGCAGACTGCTGTGCCGGGGATGAACCAGCCGGGACCCATCCATTTGCAGAGCATATTCGCGGGGAGTTCGAAGACGATGTATGACTGTTGGGATATGTGTTAGACAAGTCTGTGGTAGAAGGGAGAGGGGGGCTTACGATGTAGAAGACTGTCAATAGCAGGTTAAAGTCATAACCTTTGAGACCGAGATCTGCTTCAAGACCGGCCAATCTTGCATTTCCAATGTTGGCTCTGTCGACGAAACACATCAAGTACAAGATGGTAACTGTCGGCATGACATACCAATCGATCTTGCGACGGAGTTTCTTCTCGGCCTCTGCATCGAAGGTAGCGATCGGGTTTCCATGTCTAGAAAAGTCAATCAAACGTCGACTTATCTGTAGGACGTGACACTTACTCGTCAGTGGCCAAGTGCCCTCTCGCAGCAGCATCATGCGCATCAGAATGTTCAAACTGCTCCCCTTTGGCGATTTCCTTCTCAGTATCAGATCCTTTGATAGCCATGATGAACGATGCAAGAATAGGGCTGAACAGAAAGGAGAACTGCATCCGGGGGTGGTATTTAAGATAAAGAAAGCAGCGTCGAATCATAACGCTGCCCAGATGCCAAGATTGAGGGGGTAGATAGTGCGTCGGCTGACGGGTTGAAGGATGTCGGGTACGGGGTTTGTTGGACGAAAGAGGTAAGATGGGATATGCTGGGTCTCGGGAAGCAGCTAATTAGATCTCTCTGATAACAAAGATCCGGGGGATGAATCTGGGGTTGGATCTGGGGAACTGGAGCTTATTCTGTGAGCGGTTTTGGTATTGAGGATGTTATTTCCGACAAGCAATGCAGTGGCAGAGGCATGAACACTGAAGCATAAATACGGAGCAACACACTTTCGTAGATCGTCCTTTCTTTTCAATTTGATGCATTTTACTCTATATTCCAGGATATTGAACACAGTCACAATGACTCAATATTTGCATTGAGCCCCATGTCTACACTAGCAATCCTTCGGAACTGTAACTTGTCGGAAGCCCCCAGCTGACAATTCCCAGTCTATTGGAATTACTGGGTTAGAGCATCTTGGCAGCTGAGGTGTCTGAGCCTGTCCCGACAGTCTGGACTCGCATACTCCTGACTTGCCGTTCAGTCACCACTGACCCCGTATCCAGACTGTCGGGTGGCGCTCTGACCTTGAGCTGGTTCAAAGGCGGCGAACAGACATTGGGTTTACGGGACCCGGAGTATCAAATTTCCGCTATTGTTCTTGGAATCGAATCGCAGTCATCAAAACCTCTTCAAGTACATCGATATACGAGCAACATACAAGCTGCCATAATACTCCAATACAAAATCCAGATGAGGGCATGGGAAAATTCAAGGACTCGCGACAGTAATTTTGGGTCTACGCGATGTTCTTTGAAGCATTCTGAAGCAGCCCTTCCCCAGGTTCTGTACCCCGCAATGCGACCAACTCCGAACGCCGACGCGACACCGACCTTGACATCCATCACCAAAGTCCACGCTGTGGTTCGTAAAGCCGCGACAGAACGCGATAAACTGACCTTGAATCATGTATGGTTCATCGTAAACGCGACACATGCTGTTTTACGCGACTATCTCGACATGCTGTGACCTGTCGATCTGTCGCGCTCCAGATCGATGCCGGCGCGTTGGTGTATATACTCAGGGTTAATGGACGAACAGAAAGGTATTTGCGATTACAATAATCATCTTGCATTTAATGGCTTATACCAGAAGGTGAGCTCGTAGAAGAAAGGGAACTCGTCAAGATGGAAGATGTCTCAGTTGTTCTAGTGCAACGCGATTTCATACTGCGGAATCCGTAGATTTTCCCTATCATCCAATGGGCGCGATTACCAAATCCGTACGTCTTTCAAGGGTTGTATCTTATTTAAAATACTCGTAATATAATTCTCGCGATTTTTATAATGTCTAGACGCAAGTGAATAGTATTGCAGTTTGATTGTGATGTCATATAACCGCCAACACTTGTCAACCTTTCGTCCAAACATGCCAATAGTACTGGGCAACGATCCGAGGGTGACACCGAAGAAGATAAGCACCAAAAACATCGTCAGGATGTTTTTTTGTTAATGCCAATCGTTTCTGGCTCTATTTAGTGCCATACAATCACATTCTCCTGGTTAAGAAGCTCCAATCTGTAATTTATTTGACAACTCCAGGGTAACCTCCATCCCAGCAACGCCCTCGAATGAAGTCAAAATTCAACAATGAGGCTCAAATCTCTTCCAGTCATTCGCCAAACTAGTCTCACTCAATCTCCCAAAACCATGTTCCAGGCCCCATCTGTCGGGACGTTATTTTCGTGATCCACTGACTTGGGAACACACGACAGCTAAAATTTTGCACGCGGGGCCCCAGGATTGCGGTTAGTCCAGGGCTAACCTGGTGAGCGTCGCCTAAGATCCCCCTTTTTGGGTAAGAGATGACTAACTATGTGACTATAGAATCCACTTGACCACGCGACGGTCTGAGTTGCCTAGGCTTCGGTCATGCAATTGAAGCTATCTCGTGTTTTTTTCATTAACGACTGATTTAGTCACTTCATATGCTGAGCGGGACATTGATGTTGTTACCGAGAAGCATGGTTGCCAAGTTCGGGAGATGGCGGACCAATTCTTAAGAATTATACTGTGATACTGAATATTCCAATATCGTTCCAATATCAGGAATCGATAGGTAATACAAGATGTCCGAAGACAGTCGGTATCAAACCAATCCTTCAAGCACTCGTCATGATATCCTCTAGTGAGGCTCTACAGCGGCTTGCGGCTAAGCGGGTATTGTAGGGGTGGTCAGACTGCATCCACACGCTAAACCCAAACGAGGGGTCATAGGCTACTCTTCTCTGCCGAACCTGTTCATCGCAACCCCAGAAAATATCAAGTCCAAGTTTCGCCATGGGGTAAAATGTTTAAAAGACTCGTCCGCTCCATACCCCAGATTTTCAACATCTCTCCACACGCTTTCAACTTCTTCTGTCTCCTACAATGTCAACCTCGGAGGAACATTACACCATGGAGTCTCAGTCCGGTGCTCCCAAAAAGTCCATCTGGCAGTCCATTCGTGAGAATCCAAAGATCATCTTTATTGCATTCTTTGCATCGTAAGTCCTCACTCTACTTTTATTATATAGGTGCTGGGTACTGACTCTTTAGACTTGGTGGTTTCGAATATGGTTACCAACAAGGTGTCCTGGGTCAATCCCTCGTAATGACCCGCTTCACCCAAAACTTCCCCTCAGTAGTCGAATCATCTTCCGCAACAGGCTGGCTCACATCCATCCTTCAACTCGGCGGTATTCTCGGTTCTCTATCAGCTGGTGTCTCCAGCGAAATCATTTCGCGAAAGTACACCATGTTCATCGCCTGCTGCTGGGTTGTTCTCGGATCTTATCTCTACGTTGGCGCTACCGCTGGAAACCCTTCGCTTCTTTATGCTGGTCGCTTTTTGACTGGTGTTGGTGTCGGTCTTTTCAGCGGTGTTGGACCTCTTTATAACGCTGAGCTTTCGTCAACTGAGATGCGAGGATTCCTTGTTTCGTTTTACCAACTTGCTACGATTCTTGGAATCATGCTTTCGTTCTGGGTTGGTTACGGATGTAACTACATCGGCGGAACAGGCGATGGACAATCTGACCTCGCTTGGAGACTTCCCTCTATCATCCAGGGTATTCCCGCTGCTATTCTCGCCGTCGGTATCTGGTTCATGCCCTTTTCTCCCCGCTGGCTCGTCAAGGTCGGTCGCGACGAGGAGGCCAAGTCCACACTTGCATGGATGCGCAAGCTCCCTATCGACTCTGACCAAGTTCAGGTTGAATACCTCGAGATCAAGGCGGAAGCCGTTTTCGAACAAAAGGTTTTCGCCCGCGATTTCCCTCATCTTGCTGAGAAGGGCAAGAGCAAATTCAGACAGGAGATTGCTCAATATGTCACCTGCTTCCGATCCATGGATAACCTTAAGCGAGTTTGCACTGCTTGGTTGATCATGTTCTTCCAGCAGTGGTCCGGTATTGACGCTATTATCTACTACGCTTCCAACGTCTTTATCAGCCTGGGTCTTACTGGTGGAACTATTGCTCTGCTTGCTACTGGTGTTACTGGTGTTGTTTTCCTCATCAGCACTATTCCCGCTATGTTGATCATTGATCGTGTTGGTCGTAAGCCTATGTTGCAGGTTGGATCTATCGTCATGGGTGCCAGTATGGTTACCGTTGGTATCATCGTCGCCAAGTTCCGCCACGACTGGCCCTCTCACGTCGCCGCTGGTTGGACTGCCGTTGCTCTTATTTGGGTTTACATCGCTGGTTTCGGTGCTACATGGGGTCCCGTCTCTTGGACACTCATCTCCGAGATCTTCCCCCTCTCCATCCGTGCCAAGGGTGCCTCTATCGGTGCTTCCAGCAACTGGGTCAACAACTTCGCCATCGCTTTCTTCGTCCCTCCCATGCTTGAGGCTTGGGAGTGGGGAACCTACATTTTCTTCGCTGTCTTCCTGTTTGTTGGTATTCTGTGGGTCTGGTTTTATCTTCCCGAGACCAAGAATGCTTCTCTTGAAGACATGGACCGCGTTTTCAAGAGCCGTGCTGGTGAGCAGGATGCTATTCTGCTTCGGGAGGCTCAGGCTGAGGTTGGTCTTCTTGCTGCTGCTTCTGGACGAAAGTCTATGGAGAAGGGAGGTGAGAAGCACGTTGAGGAGTTGTAATGGATATGAAATCTGTTGGAGGAAATTGGTTGTTTAGGATACGAATAATGTTAGGACAATGAATCAATACCCTGTTGAGTCCAATATCCTGATAATCTGTGACAATGCTATTGATGTTACCAAATTGATTAAGCCAGTGACATTCTCGTGCTATAGAGTGCGTGCGTCCTTCCAGAAACAAGACAGAAGACTACCGTATGCGGTTGCGGCTGAGGCCGTTCAGCCAATGAACGATTCTCCTTCAATGTAGACACCTCCGTACTGACATTACGTTGCCATTGAATTTCGCTATCAAGTATTCACGTGTTTATAAACGAACGGCATCATTTTAATCCTCCCAGCATGCAATCCCAGCGTTTACATCTGCCCTTTTACGTTGATTGGACGACTCAATGGCATGACGTTCAGTTCGTAGTATCCAGATTGACGGAAGCTTATTGTAAATCCGCAACGCAGAAGTAGTTCATTTCAATCGAGGGCATATACCAGCAGTCAAGGGTGAAGTATATCACCACAATTATTAATCCTACGGTTCCTACCCATGCTGACTATTGCCACTCAAACTTGAACTGGTGATGTTTTCAATGCGGGGTAAATAAAGTGCTGATGTGATGGCCCAGTCTTCTGGGGCAACGTTACTTACTCCAATTCAGTTAAACAAGGAAAATCCTGCTGGGGTATCGACTACCGAGTCATGATCTTCGACGTTGGTCGCCTAAAGCCCTCGAATTAGGTCTAGTCTCTTCCCCCAACCTTCCCCGGAAAATTCTTATGATTGGGCAATTACCGGGGTACCGGGGATCACCGGATGCTGCAAATTTGCTCTGTTTCATTTCACGGGGAAGAAGAGAGGCTACAATTCCTCTTTGGGTTGTATCTACGACCTTCATCTGCAAAGCTACCTCGATCAAGCTCGATACAGTAGACAGTAGGGTAATCCCCTACTTGACCCACAATGTCCTTCTTCCCACCAGAAGACTTCTCCCTAGACCCACGCTTCATCGAACTCCAAGAAGAGCTCCGATCAGTCCTCTTCGCGGGCCTCTCCGCTTTATCACCAAGCGCATCAGTCACACCCGAAGCCGAAACAGCACCGACCCAAACCCTCGACTTTTCCAACGTCAGCATCAACATTCCTCACGATAGATTAATATGCTATCTCCAAAACTGGGTTACAGAATGTGCACCATACTTGGACAAGTTTGATGAGGATAAGCATTTTCAGATTCATGTTCCGCTTATGGCGCAGAAGAGTCCGGCTTTGTTATATGCTATGCTTGCGTTTTCTTCGAGACAGATGGAGAGACGTGGGTTGACGCAGGAGGGGTGTGATAGTCTTGAGTTGTATCAGGAGAGTATTAGGTTGTTGAGTCCCGGATTGCAGGCGAAAGATCCGAATATGTTGGTTACGGCTTGTATTCTGGCGGTCTTTGAATTAATGTCTGGTGGTTCCAAGAACTGGAAGCGACATGTCGAAGGATGTGCTTCGTTGTTCGAGTTCTTTGGCGTCGATGGCTTCTCTGGTGGTCTACCACAAGCAGTATTCTGGTGCTATGCCAGAATGGAGTTATGCGGTGCTATAATCTCAGATGGAACCGAAACCACAGTCCTACCTCTGTCAAAATGGGCTCCTTCACCACCTGAATCACTGGTTTCTTCTGAGCAAATTGAGAGATATGTACGGGACATGTTCCACGAACGAAGTCGCGAATGTCCAGATATGCAGGCCAACTGGGCTATATATCTATGTACAAAAGTCTCCGATCTCAGATTCCGCAGAACACAGAGTTTAGAACTTGGACGAGCAGATGTTCACGACGACAGACCGTTCTCAGAACAGTGGCAACAGCTCTGGAATGAGTTACAGTATTGGCTCGATGAGCGTCCTCCGACGATGAAGCCAATAAGTATGGTCGAAGCAGGCGACAAACAGATCTTCCCAGCTATGCTCTTTCCTCACTGGGCAGCCATATCAAGCAATCAGATATATCACACTGCATGTATCCTGATGCTAGAGATGCGGAATCTAGGTCACGAACTAGACTCTCAGTGTCTGGCATTATGGCACGCCCGGCAAGTCTGTGGTATCTCATGTGCTAACCTCCATCCTGGAAGTCTGGTGAATTCCATACAGCCTCTTTATATAGCAGGGAAACTGTTTTCACATGTGAATGAGAGAAAACAGATAGCGAGACTTTTGAAGTCGATTGATCGGACCACTGGGTGGGGTGCGCTGTGGAGGTTGACGGATCTTGAGGCTGAATGGGGTTATGATGCTGGGGCGATTCTCAAGACCTTATAGGTCGATATTCAGTTACAAAATAACCTATGTAGATCCATGCAAGCGTTATGCAGTGAAGAATGCCCTCGTGATTTGTCTTGGCAGGTAGGAGGCTCTGCAAACCGTAGCCGCCGTCGCCTAAGACACCCCTTCGTGGAATAGCGTGTTCGGTCCTGGTGGAGCTCAGGCAACTCCAGCAGGACTTATATACTCTCCCGCTGCTAGATAGAGACTACTGTGTAGAACTATTGATCACCTGCCCACCATGTCTTCACCAAAGCCCGTCATCAGCGTCCTAGGATCCCTCAACATCGATCTCGTCTCCTACGTCCCCCATCATCCCCTCCCAGGCGAAACCATAACATCCACCCAATTCAATGTCTTTCCCGGTGGAAAAGGCGCCAACCAAGCCGTCGCCTGCGCGAAACTCTCTCGAACATCTGACCTCAAGGACTCAAGCGTCGATGTAGTCATGATCGGTGCTATCGGAGCAGACGCTTACGGCACCACGCTCCTGGATAGTCTCAAATCATACGACGTGGGAACTGATTCGATCATCGTGAATAAAGATGGTCAGAGCGGTATTGCTATGATTATTGTTGATGAACCTACGGGTCAGAATCGAATTATCTTGTCGCCTGGAGCAAACAATTCTCTGAAGCCGAGCCAGTTTAAGGAAATACCGGGACCGGCACCTGCGTTGCTTATCATGCAGCTTGAAATCCCACTTGAGACTGTTATTCAAGCTTTTGAAGCGGCAAAAGCTATGGGTACACCTGTCCTTCTCAACCCTGCGCCTGCTCAGACACTACCTGAGGAGATTTATCGAGACTTAGCACATCTCATTCTGAATGAGACGGAAGCAGCTCTCTTGTCGAACAAGGATGAGTCCGAGTTCGAGAGCGCTGCTGTCGTGGAGGAAGCTGCAGCCGACTTCCTTGCCAAGGGCGTCCGTAACGTCGTTATTACCCTGGGAGGTAGAGGAGCGTACTACGCCAACGATACCGGTGCCAAGGGTCTTATTCCCGCCCAGAAGGTCAACGTTGTCGATACAACCGCCGCTGGCGACACTTTTATCGGCTCGTATGCCGTAGAAGTGGCACTTTCTGAGACATTCGACATCGAAAAGGCTGTCCAGTCAGGAATTCGCGCTTCATCATATACAGTCGCAAGAAGAGGAGCACAAGTCTCCATCCCATGGAAGAACGAATTAGAATAATATTTATACCAAAAGAATAAAGTTACAATTAATTATGAAGGTGCTCCACAACTCAATTGCTGGGTAGTGAGTTCTCGACCGTGTCAGGAATGAAGATTAGTGGGTGCGTTGGAATGTCGCGACGAAGACCAAAATTGCTGCAGATCCGCAATTTCCCTTTGCAGAGGAATTTTAGTAGCGTCTCCAATTCTTTGAAAACACGAAAGCAACGCTTCTTGTTGCGAAGGGTATGTCATGTCTCTCGCTATCCTCACGACGGTAGCTACCACAACAGGATCCCATTGGTCAGGAAAGTTATTCCATAGCGCTAGTTTTGCGAGTTTTTGCGCGTGCCAGCTTTTGGATACTAAGCGATGGGGCGTGGATGATAATTTGACGAGCCGGGGTTTGTAGGAGAGGAGGAGGAGGGCGGAGTAGTGGATTGTGAGATTTGCTTGGACTGCGATTGCGCTGGAGTATACGTCTGCTGTGAAGGGGGTGTGGGTGTGGGTGTCTACTTCGGGGCTCTCGAGGAGGGGGACCATGTCTGGGGGACGGTCGCGGAACCATTGGACGCATCGCGCCCATAAGTTGGACCATGTTGCCCATACCAGAGAGCTGGGTTCTTGTGTGGGTGATTGGATGGTGGATATGCCGTTCAGGAGAGGGATGACTTTGTTGTGTATTAGTTGGCAGCATGCTGTGAGGTGTACTAAACATATGTCGTAGATCTGGCATGGTGACATGTTGGGGCCAAGTAGCGGCTCATCCATGAGTGGAAGCGATGATTGTGAGGGCGATCTAGACGCTATGATGGAAACAGCGAGTTCTGGTAACTCAATTAGCTTACATCCCATACGGTACCATTAGTGTAGACTTACCAGCTTTAAAGTGGAAACGGTCCAGAGTCTTAAGAGGTTCCTCTTCATTCTCAAAAAACTGATATCGATCCCCACGATCAGTTTGAAACCCCGCCCACTCAGAAGGCGAAGTATAAAAGAAATTCCCCAACGCAAGCAACGACCGTCCCACATCAGCCGTAAACCCATTCTCCAACGACAACCGATGCTGCAGATGCTGCACAAGATGAAAATCTCCCTCTGAACCCGTCGAGCTTCTACTTCGTCGCATAGCAACCCAAACGATAACATCCATGATAACACTCTTGTCAGCAGCCAGCGTCATGATCTTCGGTCCAAAGGTAGAGCGCGGAGCGTTGGAGTCTAGCCATGGTGCTATTTGGTAGCGGAAGCGGAGCATGGCTGTTTGACGTTCTGAGGAGTTTTGTTCTGATAGGACTGTTTCGTTCCACCGGGCTGGTGTGGGGATTTGGTTGCCTTCATTGTTGGGTTGGTGAGTTGTTGGAGCTGCTGGTTGGGACGTATTGGTTGGTGCATTTTGGGCAGACTCGACTCTATCATTTCGCACTATGCTTTGGGTAGACTCGACTCTTTCGCTTCGCACTATAGTAGGCAAGGGACCATCTAGTACTGGCTCAAGAGTCGAAGGACTATCGTCGATAAAAGATAGTAGACTATCATTTATAGGCTTTGAACAAGGTTAGCAAACTGTCATCGATTCATGATAATCACTCACCATCAAAGAATCATCCTCATCGGCCGTGTCCTCACTCACACGCTCATCCCTGCGTAGGGAAGACCGCACACCTGGGACAAAGGTCCACTCTTTGAACTCGCATGTTACATTTCTGCCCTGACAGCTTCCACACTGGGGTCTTTGTTCGTCACCTAAATCGCGTTAGACAAGCTGAATACGCGAACAATTGACAGAATAAAGTGGAACAGGGTTGATTACATTTTCTACGACGCCTTCGACACGGTATGCAGCCTGTGCGGGACCGTCTTTTGTTATCGGGTATTCGTCTGATTACTGGCATTGCGATAAGAAGTATGTCATTTGTGAGGAATGGGATCGTGAGAAAAAGAGGAGTCTGGAAGGCGGTGTGAATTGGCAGATTAACTTCGAGACGATAATTTTACAGAATCAGATTGTTTAACCAATGTGCTGGGGAAGTTGCAGCTCGAAGAGAGTGGCTACCACTGCATATCGCGCTCAGTTGCCATAAAGATTTCTCGACATAATTACACATTTGTCTACATGACAATTTCTTCAATGAAGCTCCATGAAACGGATGATGGCGTTTATCGATAAGTAGACAGGCTAGGCTAAATGGGGATGCCTGTACGTTGATCGCTGTGGCTTGTTACTGACGTGCTAATGCCGTTATGTCCTGCATCCTACCCTGAACTGTTTGAACAAAGATCCTATTGTACATTACACAAGAGGTTCACGCAATAGACGGACTCATTGTGGGTTCAAAACATGATCTAGAAGTGCCAGTGCTTTATTTCCCTTAGCTGGGATCTATAGTTGTTGTTTGTAAGCTGATTTTCGAACATTGGGGGTTTCCAACACCTAATGAACTTACCACATCACAATGGCATCACCAAACAAAATGATAAAACCTTAGGCACGCTTCCCCCAAAAGCAAAGAAACCCACCGATGATCTAACGAATTTAGTTCTAGCATGGCTGAAGATCTCGCTTACATCGACTAACATCAATCTATCTTATCAATGAGAAAATCGCCATCGACGAACGGCACAATGGGTAAGCTGAACCAAGAATAAACTTCCTCATCTTCTCTTGCTAATTACTGGCAACGCTCCTTAACTCAACGCCGAGGCCGAGAGACTCGCGGGAAACCTTCAAAGCAGCCTCAAACTCGGCGTTGATTGCTATCTAGATTTCGACAATATGCAGCCTCTCGGTTAACTTGTCATCTGAGTGGATGTTATTGTACCTATTGCCATGCATCGATCGACAGGGCATCGAAGTCGGCCGCCCAGTCAACCTTCGCCGCCCATCAGAGAGCCGCATGATAAGGCTGGAGTAAATATTCCGGCTACCTGGGCTGAATACGGCGAAGTGATTAGACATAAGCATAAGCTTTCATTACCATCACGGACCAAAGGACTAACACGGTCCCGTTTGTAAGCCCGATGGCCATAGCTTCACAAGTTCTAGGCTTGAAAGTGGTACGTGCTGTGCAGCAGTTGTGGAGAGCTGAATGACGGATTCATATGAAGGTTTAAGAAGTGACCCTCAAGGCCAATCTAGACAACGGTGGGTCGGTTAACCGGGACAAGATGCCATTGCCAAGGATATGCCAAACTCTCATTGTTTGTGAGTTGATTGCTACCCCGGAAGATGGGAATCGCCAAGATAACGGCACGGGGAACCCCTTCTTGGCCAGAGCGATCTACATTCAGCCTCAAGTAATCCCACGTTTCGTAGATGCATGCTGTTGCCTTACGGATCTGTTATCAACAAACCTTAGATAGCTGCTACTGCAGTCTTACAAGATCGGGACCAGAGTGGAAAAACTCAATTGAATAATCTAACTCAACCTGACAAGCCTCAGTAAGCTCATTTCTCCGAAAACAACAAAGCTGTCAACATCTGGAGCTATGGCCATGTGGCCCAGGCTCAAGCCTCGACGGGCAAGACGATTCTTTGGGTAAGTGATACTTTGTTGAGAGTAAGCAGAGACACTGCTAAGTCATCTAGATTTCGAGTCTAACCAGAGTGAGAGTGTAAAAAGCCAGCCGTGGAGCCAAGAGGGTTTAGACTAAATTGAGTCAAATTCTTAGCAGAACAGGGAAGCGATCGTCCGGGCGCTGCGTCAGGAATGCAAGAAAAGTCAGTTTGCAGGTCTTCCCGTACTTGGCAGCGGGTAGGCCCGTTTTTCACAACCGAAATGGAATAGTATGGGACGGTTTGATAGTTTTGGTTTAGCCAACCGAGCGATCTCGACCAAGCCTGGTAAGAGTGAGAGAGCGAGACCACGCGAGATTCTTCAAGCCATGAACTCTTTACCTTCCAGCTTTGTGATCGAAAGGATTGATGGCTTTGGAACGGTAATAACGGTCGTATGAAACTGAGACTCGATGTAAACAATGGCGAGAATCAATCAATTGATGAACGTAACGTGCATGCTGTAATGATAATTGGACCTTCTCCCGCAGTTGATGACGATGACCGGATGTAGTAAGACCCATACCAAGAAAAGAAGCATCCAGACTTGACTGATAGCTGTCGCATGTCTAGCACGTGTGATTTCGCCTTCTCCAGTAAGCCCCCAATTGAGTTCGGTAGAAGCGAGCCGTCCCCAGACCCTGACCTTCGGGACGCGACTAGACCAAACATTGACTTTCTTCAGCAGTATCTCGACCCAATAAACTTTCAAGCTCGATGAAAACAGAAATTCATGAGTAGATCAGTCGGCGAACACCAGGAACACTTCAATATATAAGTCTTGAAGAATTGAACTTCTAAATACTTTTCGAATCACTCTCATCCTCATCACAAACTACATTCTAGTAGTCACTCCTCCTCCTCCTTCAAGATGCATTTCATCAAGATTGCACTCCTTGGCGCTTCCATTGCCGCGGTTAACGCAGCGGCTTTGCCTGCCGAGGATTCCATCTGCCAATTCCCTGGCGGTGTTCAAGCTTGCGAGGGTCATGTAAGCAACACTCCCTAATTCGCCATACAGCAATTAACCATCAAGCAGTGTGTTGAGCAGGATAGCTCTTTCCACTCTTGCGATTCGTAAGTACTTCACTACTGAGTGCTTTGAGCTACTATTAACATTCACTAGTGATTGCAGGTGTTCGACTTCATACGCCAACGCCTTGAGGCGTCTTCTCAAGAGGAAGACTACCACCACAGCTGCAGCTACCAAGGCCGCTGCTACTAAGAACCCCACTAACACAAAGGCTGGTACTACAGCCACTGGTAAGCCTGGCACTACAGCTACAGGCAAGACCACAGGCAAGACTGGTACAACTGCTGCTACCGGCAAGACCACAGGCAAGACTGGTACAACAGCAGCTACTGGTAAGACCACAGCAGCAGCTACTGGTAAGACTACCGCAGCCACTGGCAAGACCACAGCAGCTACCGGCAAGACTACAGCAGCCACCGGCAAGACTACAGCAGCCACCGGCAAGACCACAGCTGCTACTGGCAAGACTACAGGCAAGACTGGTACAACTGCTGCTACCGGCAAGACCACAGGCAAGACTGGTACAACAGCAGCTACTGGTAAGACTACCGCAGCTACTGGCAAGACCACAGCAGCTACCGGCAAGACTACAGCAGCTACTGGTAAGACTACCGCAGCTACTGGCAAGACCACAGCAGCAGCTACTGGTAAGACTACCGCAGCCACTGGCAAGACCACAGCAGCTACCGGCAAGACTACAGCAGCTACCGGCAAGACTACAGCAGCCACCGGCAAGACTACAGCAGCCACCGGCAAGACCACAGCTGCTACTGGCAAGACCACAGCTGCTACTGGCAAGACTAGTACTACTCTTAATACTACTTCCAAGCCTACCACCCAGAAGACCACTGGCTCTACAAGCAGTACTCCAGCCAAGGGAAACACCACTACTCCTAAGGCTGGTACCACTTCCACTACCTCATCCACCAAGACGACTTCCACCCCAACCACATCATCGAAGCCTATTTCTACAACTACGCCTTCATCTCAGAAGACCACCAGCACTACCTCAACCACATCTACTAAGCCCTCCACTACCTTGACCACATCCACTAAGCCTTCCACTACCTTGGCTACCTCAACCAAGCCTGCTTCAACTACTGCTCCCAAGCCAGCTGAACAGACTACCACTTCCAAGGTCGAGGATGCTAAGACTACTACGACTGCTGCGGCCCCTGCTGTAGAGTCTCCCAAGGGTGGTGATGATACCGAGTCCAGTGTCAAGCCTGGCACGGAGCCTGCTGCTACTTCCAAGCCTGACGATGGTGATGATGATGAGGAGACTGAGGAACCTACTGCCACGGACTCTGACGACAAGTCAACTGCTGCCGAGCCTGTCGATGAGCCCACTGCTACCGACTCTGATGATGAGCCTACAGCAACTGACTCTGACGGGCCCACTGCTACTGACTCTAATGAGGAGCCAACTGCTACTGACTCCGATGATGATGAGTCTTCGTCTACTGCCAAGGATGACGACGAGCCCACCGACACCGCCACTGGTGGTGCTGGCGAGCCTACTGGCACTCCCGGCGACGACGACGAGGAGACCGCCACTGAGAAGCCTGTCGATCAGCCTACCAACACTGCTGATGATGAGCCTACCAAGGAGTCTTCTGCTTCTGAGGTCTTTGAGGAGCCTAACACCAAGGTTGTTGATGAGCCCACTGCCACTGACTCTGACGATGAGCCAACTGCTACAGACTCTGATGACCAGTCAACAGGTGTTGAGCCTGTCGATGAGCCTACTACAACTGACTCTGATGAGCCCACTGCTACTGATTCTGACGAACCTACTGCTACAGACTCAGATGAGCCTACCGCAACTGATTCTGACGAAGAACCAACTGAGACCTCAACTGATGATGACGAGGAGCCCACGGCCACTGACTCTGATGAGGAGCCCACTGAGACCGACTCTGACGTCGATCCTACTGAGACCGACTCTGACGTCGATCCTACTGAGACCGATTCTGATGAGCCTACAGCAACTGACTCCGATGAGCCTACGGTAACTGATTCTGATGACGAGCCTACTGAGACCGACTCTGATGAGGAGCCTACTGAGACCGACTCCGATGAGGAGCCTACTGAGACCGACTCCGATGAGGAGCCCACTAAGACCGACTCCGATGAGGAGCCCACTGAGACCGACTCTGATGAGCCTACAGCAACTGACTCCGATGAGCCTACGGTAACTGACTCCGATGAGGAGCCTACTGAGACTGACTCTGATGAGCCTACTGCCACTGACTCTGACGAGCCGACTGCTACTGACTCTGATGACGAGGAATCTACAGCCACCGATTCTGATGAGCCCACTGGTACCGACTCTGACGAGCCTACTGCCACTGACTCTGACGACAAGTCAACTGCCGTTGAGCCTGTTGATGAGTCTACTGCTACATCTGACGCTGGAGATGTTGAGCCCACCGTTGCTCCTGAGCCTACAGCTACCTTTGAGGAGCCCAACACTAAGATCGTTGATGAGCCTACGGCTACTGACTCTGACGGGGAGCCTACCAACACTGCCGTTGACGAGCCTACTGAGCCTGCTGGTGAACCTACTGAGCCTTCTGGTGAACCTACCAAAACAGCTGTTGATGAGCCCACCGACTCTGCCTCTGAGCCTGCTGGCGAGCCTACCAACACTGCTGTTGATGAGCCCACCGAGCCTGTCTCTGAACCTACCAACACTGCTGTTGACGAACCCACTGAGCCCGCTGGTGAACCTACCAACACTGCTGTTGACGAGCCTACTGGAGAGCCTACCAACACAGCTATTGATGAGCCCACCGACTCTGCCTCTGAGGTTGGCCAAGAGCCCACAGCCACTGGAGTTGATGACAAGCCCACTGAGACCTCTGTTGACGATGAGCCGACCTCAGCTGCAGATAATGAGCCCACTGACTCGGAGCCTACGGCAACTTTCGAGGAGCCCAACACCAAGATTGTTGATGAGCCCACTGAAACTGCTGTTGTCGAGCCTACCAACACAGCTGTTGATGAGCCTACCGAGCCAGCTGCTACTGAGCCTGCAGGCGAGCCTAGCAACACTGCAGTTGACGAACCCACCAACACAGCTGTCGATGAGCTTACTGCTACTGAGCCGGCTGGCGGCGAACCTACCGAACCTGTAGTTGACGAGCCTACTAGTGAGCCTTCCGCGACTGAGCCCGCTGGTGAACCCACCAATACTGCTGTCGATGAGCTTACTGCTACTGAGCCGGCTGGCGGCGAACCTACCGAACCTGTAGTTGACGAGCCTACTAGTGAGCCTTCCGAAACTGAACCTGCCGGTGAGCCAACTGAGCCTGCTGATGAGCCCACCAATACTGCTGTTGATGAGCCAACTGAGCCTGCTGCTACTGAACCTGCTGGCGAGCCCACCAACACAGCTGTTGACGAGCCTACTGAGCCCGCTGGTGAGCCTTCTGCTACCGAGCCTGCTGCCACTGAGCCTGCTGGCGAGCAAAGCAACACTGCAATTGACGAGCCCACTGCTACTGATGTCGATTCCCCAAGTGAGCCCACAGGTACCTCTGAGCCTACAGCTACCTTCGAGGAACCCAACACCAAGATTGTCGATGAGCCCACCAACACAGATGTTGACACTAAGGAGACTACTGCTCAGGAGTCTGCCAGCGATCCTACTGCCACTGACGAACCTGCTGATGATGAGTCTACTGCAGTCGAGCCTGTTGACCAGCCTACTGCCACTGAACCTGCTGGTGAAGAGCCTAGTGAGCCTAGTGAGCCTTCTGCTACCGAGCCTGCCGGTGAACCCTCCGCTACTGAACCTGTTGCTGGAGAGCCAACCGAGCCTGCTGGTGGAGAGCCAACTGAGCCTGCTGGTAGTGAGCCAACCGAGCCTGCTGGTGGAGAGCCTACTGAGCCTGCTGGTAGTGAGCCAACCGAGCCTGCTGGTGGTGAACCTACTGAACCTGCCGGTGGAGAGCCAACTGAGCCTGCTGGTGACCCCACTGAACCTGCTGGTGGAGAGCCTACTGAGCCTGCTGTCACCGCCGGTGAGCCTGCTAGCGAGCCTTCTGCTACCGAGCCTGTCGGAAGCGATCCTACCGAGCCTGCTGACGAGCCCACTGTTCCTGCTGATACCCCTACAACTCTGGTCACTATGGTCAAGCCTGCTACCACTGCAACCGACGCCGAGGAGCCTGCAGTTACTGATGATGAGCCCACTGTCCCTACTGCTGATGAGCCCACCGAGCCTACAGCCAAGGCTGACGAGCCATCTTCTGCTACTGGCCCTGAGGAGTCTGCGCCCACGACTCTTGCTACTGTGGTCAAGCCTGACGGACCCACTGCCACAGCTGATGACGAGCCTTCTGCTACCGAGCCTGCTGGTGGTGAACCTACCGAGCCTGCCAGCAATGATGAGCCCACCCAGCCCGCTGGTGATGATGAACCCACTCAGCCTGCCAGCAACGATGAGCCTACTCAGCCTGCCAGCAATGATGAGCCCACCCAGCCCGCTGGTGATGATGAACCCACTCAGCCTGCCAGCAACGATGAGCCTACTCAGCCAGCTTCCAATGACGAGCCCACTCAGCCAGCTTCCAATGACGAGCCTGCTCAGCCAGCTTCTAATGACGAGCCCACTCAGCCTGCCAGCAACGATGAGCCTGCTACTTCTGGCAATGACGAGCCTACTACCTCTGATGGCGACTCTACCAGCGACTCAGCTGATCAGGATGAGGAGCCTGCTGCTGGAAGCCCTTAGACGGAAGGATGAAAACAGGATGAAGAGACACAGAATGATTAGATGGGATATTAATATGCATTAATGGATATAAAGGCGCTGGGGATTTCATAGCATTGTTTGATATTTAGAGTTTTAGGATATAGTTCTATTTCATTTGTTGTTATCAGTTTTCTGGCAATACAAGACGGATTCATTCATTCTTCTGCTTCTTTTCTTCGTGATGACTTCATTTACATGCATTGCACGCTTTGTGGTGGTTTATGGCGGCTTTGCTAAAGGCACGGCCCGCTCGCTTAATTGAGATCCGTCTCTTCAGCTTTACCTTGTCAGTATTAGTTCGATCGATCCTGGCCACTCACATGGGTAACAGAAGAAATGTTCTCGAAGTCTCAGCTACTTAGTTAGCTGGCATAGAGTCACCAAAGTACTTTGTCTCTTATGCTTTCGGCAGCCAATTCTTCTCGCACCCTGAGGACCACTCGATCCTCCATGCTCAATACCGATGTTTCACTGCCGCCTGAATCAGCCCTGCACAGCCCCCTGTGACGGTAGATGTCCATCTAGAGCGGGGTTCAAGCACATTTATTGGAGATTGCCAAAGCACCTCAATCCTACTGACGTGACCAGTCCACTTTACCTAGGCGTCAGCCCGGCGAGACCAAATCGGCAAGTAGAATAACACTAAAAAGACTCACTTCCTCCCATGTCCCAATCTCCTTCTTACAACCAAATATCTCAAAATGTTCGTCGAAACAACTATCAACACGCTCCCCATTGAGCTCTTATCGGCCATCTTCACTCATGTGCGCGACTCCAAAGATGGCCAAGAGTCAATCGGACAATGCCGTCTGGTATCGCGACGATTCCGGGAGCATGCCTCCGTCTTTTTAATCAAAGAAATCACAGTCCGTCTCAGCTCTGAGTCGTTTACCGACTTGGAGACCATCGCCTCTCATCCTGTCTTCAGCAAGGGCGTGAAGAGAGTCAACATCATGGTGTCCTACTACGAGGCTGAACTGGCGCAGAATAAGCAGATGTACATGGCGGAGGCTGAATCACGGCTTTTAAGACACTGGGAGACCATGGAGCGCATGAGACAGTATAGGAAACGGTATGGTGTCTCGGATGAGTTATTTAAATGGCTGGGAGAGATTGCCTGGGGAGGAAGCTCGGATCTCCAGCGATTGATACGAGGGGATGCTCTGGAAACGACACCTACGCCTATCCAGATATTGTTTCTTCGAATTTACAACATGTACTTGGCGAGATTTGATGATCAAGAGACACTGCGGAAGGATAATGCACATATCGGGCGTCTTGTCAATGCCCTGTCTTCTTTACCAGCTCTCGTATCACTGAACTTGGACGATACGCACGGTCAGAGGATTTTATCCCAAACGGCGCAACTTGGGAATGGCAATCTTGACCCTCAAGATTTTGAAGACACCGGGTTCAATCGCGACGTATTGCAACATTTCGATAATGGGATACGCCAGTCCAGTTGGTCGGGATCGTTCCATACAAACGGGAACCGTCGCCATAACGGTGAAGTCGAAGCTTCGACAACTCCGCCCGTGGAGATGCTTGGAGAGTTTTGCTCTCAACTTGCAGAGAAGGGCATCAGACCCAAGGAGTTCAAAATCTCGCTGAAACCTCCCCCGGATATGCGAGTGTTGACGATGACGTCCGTGCAGAAGGAGCGTATGAAACAACTGGTCTCTCATGCTTCCAGTCTCACATTTCATTTCGACTTCTTCGCTCGTCCGCACAGTCTCCAAGAGAACCCAAAACACGAGATGCTCGCTCTGTGCTCCATTACCAAGCCCTTCTTCAGCGCACCACATCTCCAAACTCTGGAGATCTACTTTAAAGAATATCCCAGAAACGACTCAGAGCCCACCGTCTCTGTCAGTGAGATCCTCCCATTAGACATCACCTGGCCACAACTGGAGACTCTACGTCTAAAGTACCAATCCATGACGATCGACGAGCTGAGAGGGCTAGTCAGCAGACAGCGCGAAACCGTGCGTCATCTCGATCTCACGTGTCTCTGGCTCTTGAAAGGCAGTATCTATGATGTGTTGGAGACGGTGCGGGGCTTTTCGAAGCTTGAGAAGGTGATCATGCCGTTCCCCAAGGGATCTGGTTTTGAAGGTACTGGAGGTATAGATTTTGAGTGGCCTGTAGAAGAGATTTCGCGGTATTTGCTTCGGGAGACTGATGTTCATCCGCTTGGGGATGAGTTGGTGTACAAGAGGAGATGAGCAATGGTCAGTGGACAGCCGCAGGGCTGGACTGAGAGCTGGAAGACAATGCCAGATGGTGCCATTCTCAAACTCGAGATTTGAGTGTCAATTAAATTGCTGCCTTCCGGACGATGGCGCCAAGAGTGCTTTGTCTCGCGCTTGTGAGCAAAGCACATACTAACATCCCGGGCATGGCGTAGTCGTCATACATTACAACAACCTGCGAGTCATCAGGGTTGTAATATTGCTGTTCGTACCCTTGTTTTCGCGTCAGGACTTCTAATATGGGAAATGGTCAATGCCATAATAACTAAATGGAGCGATCTGCCATGGCAAGCAATTTACATTTGTAGTCACAATTCATCGCTAGCTTCCTTGGCCTTGCCGTACTATCCTGATGCTCCATGTACTGTTGATCTTAATGCTCAGTAGCCCCAATGTTGTCAGGTGTGTCCCTCCGTTCTTCCTGTTCTGGTGTAGGGTATGCAACTGAAAGATGGCAACGCGACAACCAGAGCGATGTCGTGCAATGCCAACAACATAAATTGGGGGACTTCTCGTCGCCATTCAGCCCCGTCTATAAGGCCTGTGATGTAATGAGAATAAAAAGTTATTATTTATGAAGAAGGATAAGAACAGTTGCTACTCAGAAGAGCAGATGAAGACGCACTGCAAATGAGATGTATGAGTATGAAGCATTGGAGCGAAAATACTGGCTTTCGGCTGTTCTCATTGGTGGACTGCTGACAAACGTGCCAGCTCAATGAGGGGTCAGCTACCCGGAACCAGTCCAGTTCATCTAGAGTTACGTGACTTTGCACTACCCGCCCTATAACTGCGCTGAAGAGTCTGTTAACTGTACTGAAGAGCTCATTGACTGTATTGAATTATATTGAAGAGAGTAGTAGTCCATAGCAAGGTGCTTTTTGGCTGTAAATTAAAGCTTACTGTGAATTGAAGCTGCTGTTAAGAGCCCGTTGTGGAAGCTTTAGCCTCTATAGCTGCTGTTGTAGTTGTTATCTTAGCTGCTGTAAGTGCTGTAGCTGATGGGCTATAGCGCCTGTTTTTGTTTGGCTATAGCGCACTTAGCGGGCCCGGGTGAGGCGGTGTAATGGAAGTCATGTGGCTCAGAATGCACTGGGACCGGCGCAGGTAGTGGTTGCTGCCTAATGACAGTATGATAATATTCTGGCCTCAGGTTCAAGAACAACAGTGTTGCAGCACCATGTCTTTGTCATCCCGCGACATTCTTTCACAGCACACAAACATGCGACAGCTGTGCCCATCTTTTTATTGCGAATAGCGCTGCATAGACTAGCCATACCTCCTCTGAGGAGACCTGTCCATGCCATGCGACAGCTTGCAACACTGCATACTGCCTGGAGGTCACCACAGACCGGCCATTTGATCGCGCTTCAGTCGGTCGAGGTATCGCTTGGGTCTGTTGCTCAAATGCGCGTTCCTACTACTCAAGACTCTAGGCTCCAAGCGACCCTCTGCCACTAATCTCAATAGGCATTGCGCATCATCATTCCTCCTCGACCGCACCTGCGACGCGCCCACCAATCGCTATACACTGCTGCATCCGTCCATGACCTCACGAATACACCTGTCCCTCGTCAATTCAACGGTCGCATTCCATGGCAGCAATTTCCTTGCCTCCAGCGCTTGATCTACTCGACGCGATAGCCGCCGTATACGTCCCAATGACCCTCTGTGTGTGATATACACCGACCGACTGGCAGGAAGCCTGCATCGCGTGCTTCCCACTACGAGCCGTGCCAGTGCGATACAATACCACTTGGTGCGTTGCCAAGTATTCCTCAAACGGGATGATACGTGTGTTGCCCAGTCTGGTGAATCATGCCTCCAATGTGTTGTAGAAGTATGTCGACGGCCTTGATCGCGTGTGTCCTGCTGAACTGGAGCACATGTTGCTGCCGTAGAAGCATCTTCCAAATTACATATAACATATACGCGACACGGACGATATTACATTTACGGGGACATCAGATGAATGAAGAACTTGGCTTACCTGTCTACCTACCTGGTTCCATAACTTGTTTCGATCCATTACATTCTTTGCCATCGATTACCATTACAACAAACATTTCCTACGTACCCACCTGCCTTGATAGAACAGCCCTGTGGTTCATGGTACACTGCGCGGGAGCAGTTGTACTTCTAGTTGGTCTGTATCTCGTAGTTATCCGCCAACCTCACCTTGTAATCCAGTTGATGCGTTGGTTGTTCCATTCTCGACAGCGGCAATGTTTCAAACCAATGCCAAAACCAGTCGTTCATTGAGAGAGACTGCGTGTCGTTGACTATGGTGTCGACATCCCAGGCGACTCCCATGTTGAAATCAGTGCGTAGGATAGGCGACGTCTTGTTCATCAAAATCTCGAAGGCCTCAACCTCGTCCTCTTGTATCATGGCGTCTTCGGTCATGCCGTGCATGATATTTCGTTCCCCAAGCGAGTTGATCCGTTTCAGATATACAAACGCCCGATACCAAGCAATCTCCTTGTGAAATCGCTGTTGAAATAGATCTGAGATCCAGTCCCTGTAAGGACCTGCCTCTATTATGAAGGTGAACGAGTCGGCGGGAATCCCAACACTTGTTACGGCGAGTGCGTCTAGTAGCCATTGTGAGAGCTCCAATCTGAACCCGGTTGGAATGATTGTTGGCTCTTCAGGAAGGTTGTCCAATTGTTGAAAGCGAGCTGCCACAGTTGAAGGCTTGTCAAAAGCTACATAGATGCAGCGCATCAGGTCAACGCGACGCTCGACTCGCAGACGGGGATTCTCTCGAAAGAAGGGGGCTAAGCCCTTGGCATGAGCGGACGGAACATTGACCGATGGGAAATCTTCATGTAGGAGAAGAGTCCGAATATTGGGGCGTTGTTCGGGGCAAATGCGTGTGTCAAGGAACCGAATAGCATTGGCGGCAGCCGAGAATCGGATCTTCTCCCGGCAGCGAACACGAGGGGTAGAGGCAGAGGCAGAGGTATCGGGCTGGGGAGCGGCGCTCCAAGGCTCGGGATGGCGAGCATTGTGCCACATGTCTGGCGAATTCCACATTCCTTCGAGTGCCATCAGCTCTATCGCATGCTTGACGCGCACTTGCGAAGGAATTGCCCAATGTTCAAAACCCATGTCCAAAAACTCTTGAGTCGAATGACGATTGACCAAATGGGGGAATATCGTATATATCTCGCGGCTGAACTCGGCCGGGTTCTGATGGGCCAGAAGTTTCAAGACGTGTGACCAGACACTTTTCGCCTCGGAAAAGCTTCTGGCAAAGCCTTGATAATCTTTGCGGGCAAAGCGCTCTAGATTAGAGAAGCCTGGATAATCCCTCGTGCGATCGTCTTGATTGCAGTGAAGAAAACCTCCCGCCCATACACAGAACGTGTCATCAAGCCGGTTCTTGAGGCGCATTTTTGCTGCACCAGCAGCCGAGTCGCCTTTGTAAGTCCTGTTCATCGACCTCAACTGAACTGTAAAATCGTCCTCGTCATCCTCGTGCTGTGGCTGGTGCTCAATCATGTCGTCACGTTCCTCCACAGCCCTGGTGAGCCTGGGGCCAAATTTGGGGTATTCCAAAGCGAGCTCAGTACGCATCTCAGGCGTCAAGAACTTTGCGAGAGCCACCACCAAATCTGCCTCAAGAAAGTTGTACAGACCAGACAAATAGTTGAAGCATCCGGCTAGCTTATTCAAGTCGCGGCGATAGAGAGTAGTGAACTTGATGGTGTTCAGCGACAGAGGAAAGTGCCTGGCTTCGTTTGCGACAGTACGACAAGTGTAGAGGAGGGCCAGGTCGATCGGGTGATTGCCGACTGCGGTCTTGAGGCAGTCGGAGTCACCATCGTAAACGTATCCGCCATCTACTCGGAAGTAGTGATGGAGAATCTCCTCTCGCACTTCGGCAGGGATGCTGAGAAGGTTAGCTTTGACTGCCATGATGGATGGGATGGGGATGGAAGAGCCAAGATCCCGAGGGCTTGAGGGAGGGGTTCCGGTGGTCTTTATAGTGCAGTTAGCCACTGGAAAGTTTCATGTCAAAGCAGTGTGTTACCTATAACAACCCGCCACGGATTAGATGAGCAACACATGGACACGCCACAAGCACAGGAAAGTTTGCATCAAGTTCAAATAATTTGAGACGGCCCGAGAAAGATGTTATTTTCAGGTGGTTTCTATAGTACCGTCAGCCACTGTAAAGTTACACATCACAGCAGTGAGTAACACACTGGAACCGCCACGAATCGAAGCGGAACACATGGACGCCAGAAAGGTTTAAAACAAACGCACGCAAATCAATTAACAACGCTAAATAGTTACATGACCATTACCTCCAACGTGCACCAAGGTGCCTTGTACCCCGTGCCTTCCTCCACCAGGGCCAGATAACCTCCTTCCATCCGGCCCCCGACATCCTCCTCCACATCCTCCATATCCACCTCCCCCACAGGCTTCTCCGAAGCCACCTCAAGGACTAGCGTAGCCCAGGCTTGAGAGGCTGCAGTGGCAGCTTCTCCTGGGCTAAGGCAAGTTCTAGTCCTCGAAAACTCCAGCAGTTCAGAAGCACTTTGTTAGAGTGTCTGTGCTGGGGCACACGGCATTGCGGCCGTGACAACCTTCTCATCACGGTGCCTTGCCCCCAAAAGGCGACAAGAAAGTTGTACAAAGGCGAGCGCGGCTCGCTCCGAGGGCGACACTACCAGTTAAGGTAGTGGGTTGACTCTGCAAAGTCCAGGCTATGAGCTGCCAATTGTGTCATCACGAAGGTGACTTCGTGAGAGGCAATTGTAAGTGAGAGGACCAGTAAAGGAACAGTAGAAAGAACAGTGTTAAAGTTTCAGTAGGGCCCAAAAACCTTATACCGGAATAAAAGGTCCGCTGTTCTTTGTATTAGCTAAAGATTTAGAGATGGATGAGTTTGGAGAAGAGTACTAATCAACGAGATGTTGCGCTGTCTCCGCAATCTTCCTCTAACAAAAAGAAAAGACCATCACGACGACAATGGCGATCTGTCGTTAAACGTTAGCAAACCTCTGAACGTTGTGCAATACACACCATACTTACCAACTCGCAAGCAAGTATGTTTCACACTCGACTGGTATCAAGATGTCAGTTACTGGGACCACAAGAGGATATCACAATACAAACCATCTGACGTCCCAAGCTAACTTGAAACACAGGTGCGATGTCGCCGCCGACCACTTAACCACAGTTAGCAGTTGCTCCCAGGGACAGAGACATGAAAGCACAGAACAAGACTTACCCTTCCGTCTGACCCTATGTCAGAACGACCCTAGCCCCGCCGCTCACGCTTACCGTAACAAGACCCTCTATGATACCATGAAGCTAAGCAAGACCCTTGGCCTCCCTCGCAACCGGTCCATAAGCGAGCAGCTGCAACAGCTTACGAGAGACTGGAAGCTAGATGACGGGCGACTAGGCCACAGGGCCACAGATCGGAAAGAATTGGTGGCTGTAGAGAGACCAGTTAGTGGAAGAAGATAATCTATACATGGCAATGACTTACGGCTAGCCTTGTTTGGCTGCATAATCTTGGGCCTTCCTAAGCTGCAGTCCGACTGTGATCACCAATGGGTGCAGACGGAAGAGTAGAGGCTCCGGGACCTGTACTGCAAGTTGAAGGATAACGAAGAGGAAGAGGAAGAGGACCTCCTTCAAGACGAGGAACAGTTCCTTAGAGCCTTACAGAAAGGGCTAATACAGGTTAATATCGAGTAAATGGAAGGAAGGATAAGAGAGAGACACTTACCTCTAACCGGAAGGGCAACCTTGCTGGTCTAAAAAACAATGATTGACGCGCAGTAGAGTAAGACCAATGCGATAAATGTGCAGTAGGCACCGTCAGTAATTGAAATCAACTCCATGTAACAAGTTAGGGACGTTTCGACAAGGTCACGCACATTTAACGATTCTTGTCATGCCATGAGCCACACACCGAATACCATCCTGAGGTGTTTCTTCGATTCCAACCTCGAGCGGTAGTTAAGCATGAGGTCACATGGGACTATAGTAATTGACGTCAATTGAGATTTCAAACAGTGTTTATGAGGCACAAACCTATAACGCCGCCTAAGCGTGTTGGTAGATCGCGCGACTTCGACCATTTGCGCAATTCTCAGCTGATGGACATGGCAGTTGAAAGACTGGAACAATGCAAGACAGAATGTCGCTGGGAAGTTTTATAACAAGCAAAGAGGGAAATGTAGATTTGTCTTCAATAGTATGCTGATGGAGAACATATTTGTTCTGTCGCCGAGTTGCTACCGTGATCATCTACAAAGACCGAAGCCTCCATGACCTCTCAGCGACTTCCATGGTGCTCACCCTTGACAGTTATCGGGAACCTGCTCTACCATTTCGCCACGTTTAAATACTCATGCATTCACATTTTTGAGCTCTATCTCATTCAGAAGAGCCATACACTAAGCGCCACACCGGGCGACGAGCCTTACTTCTGCCCTGTGTCTTTACATCTGGCTTGCATCTTCCTCAATAGCAAAGTAAATCTAGTTACGCGTTATGATTCTCGCTGACGGAAACCCCTATAGCATTGATCTAACAACGCTCTTTTTGGGAGGCGAGCCTCCTTGAAGGAATAATGATGGGTGCTTCTCCATGGTCGGGCGAGACTCAATCCCAGGACGCAAGGGCAGAGTGGATCAATGGCTTTAGTCAATCCAAGCCTGAAGTCGACAGACGGGAAGATATGGTCATCGTTGTGAAGTCCACAACGAAAGGATCAATTGGTCTGCATTTGTTAAGTTAGTGTAGCATAGTCATACCAACAGCATGCTGGCGACTGCAGCTCCCTCAGACCTGATGCTCACTACGTGGTGACCCTCTCACGCACGACATTTAATGTACAATAGTCACTATTCAACAAAAGCCAAATGATCAATTGCCTGGGGCAAAAAAGAATAGCTTGGGAAGAACTGTCAGAAATTGGAAGAAGTAAAAAAGAAAAAAAGAAATTCCTGCGTATCGCAGGTGGCTGGAACTCTCCCGCCGGGAATTGAACCCGGGTCTCAAGCGTGACAAGCTTGCATACTGACCACTATACTACGGAAGATGATAGCTGTAAAGCAGCTACTGTAGCGGAGTTCGATGTCCGCTGAAGCGCTAGTAGCATATAAGTAATTTCCACAACGGCTTGCAAAATTCGGACACCAGCAGCTAATTGTTGTTTTCCTCCACACCGGTTACTCATGCATTAACAAATGAATTATTTTCTCTTTATTAACCTCCAAGTATTAGTGACTTGATAAGGTTGTTTATACTCATGGCAGCGAGTGTTCCTACTACTTCGCGAATGTCCCCAACGCCCTGTCTATTTATGGCAAGACAAGAGACAACTTCCAGGTAACACAGCATCCAAGCTGAAAATGGTGCTTCGTATGATTGGCCAAGACTCGCCACAGCGGCTCTAGCAACTAAGCCAATGTCCCTTTTCAACCTCTCGATGCCAATGAATCGCGCGGTAACTCCGCCAGGAATCAGGCTGTGAAAATCGAGGAGGAGGACGAAGAGTCAAGGCGCTTGGGTTTGTAGATCAGGCTGTTGATTTAACGTTGAAGCTCCCCGTAAACCTTTCTCTCTTGCTTTAACACGATCGATTCATCACTGTTGCTCACATCGCACTTACTCTCTCCTTCTCAAAAGGAAAACGCCTCTCCAACATGGTTGACTGTGACAATACCGATGACGCTGAGTTTGATGCAGACATAGCTGGACTAGGCGTAAGTAAGCTTCTCAAAGCACAGATCATGACACTGATACGCTGTAGGTCCTTATAGCTTTTCTCGCAACATCCTTGGTAGCAATCTCGACACTAGTTGTCGCATTTGTAACACTCTCGGTACCCTCAAGACTTCTCAATACAGGTGATGCTGTTATGGCCTGTGGGATCAGGCGTTTCCGTTGTCGGCAACATGAAGATGACCCGACGCTCCAACAAGTCAACACTAGAAATGAGCGGATCGACGCTTACAAAGCCTTTCTGCACTCAACGAGTGATCAGATACTCGTGTCTCAAATTGCCATTCTCATCGCAGCAACTATAATACAGGGCGAAATCACCATTTACTCTGCCAACATCGTCATAGCCCTAGGATGCCTTGCATCGACGGTCCATGTAGGCTGCTTTCCCTTCTACGTTGATCGTTTGAGGGACCATGATATTGCAAAGCATCTCAGGTTCATCACGATGTTTGGGGGTTCAGGAATTCTTGTCTTCTGGCTTATAGTTCAGCTATCCTACACCTGGAACATGGACTCGCACGTGTACTTCATATGCGTCATGAAAGACTACAGGCTTGACGGAGGTGACCTTTTTGGCAAAATCCTGGCGATACCAGTTCCCTTTGCCGTCCTTTTCGGTACCTATGATACTTGGCAACTTCTATATAAACAGTCACCTCGAGATATTGAGGCAGGTAGTGGCGAAACCCAAGTCCTGCGAAGACTATCGCGTGCAGTTGAGGATCCCAACACTCCACAACAAGAGACTGGGCAAGACATTGAGATGCAGACACTTCAGACTGACCTTCCGCAACGCTTGTACGAGCATTGTAGCGGAAGCTCGACAATAACCCTCAGCAGGCTCGAGCAAGAAGCGCTAGCTATATGCAACGCCTTAGATGGTGTTGGAAACGAAACCAACAGCAGCGAAAACAGCTATGATCAGTTGTTATTGAGACTGTTCCAGCGTGATTCTGCAAAAAGGACCATCAAAGAAATACGGGACCAAACAGTGGAAGAAAAACGACCAGCACTTTTAAACAAATGGATTCAACTGAAGGCTTTAAAGCTTCTGATCGCTAGGCCCGAGTCCCAACCTTCACTGAAAACTCACATAAACCGAATAGCTGAGCGATGGGCTTATCATCAGTGTCGCGGCTCATTCGTTTGGAGAATTCTCTGGTTATGGTCCGGTAATATTTATGGGATCACTGTAGTTTTCGTTTCGCGCTATGCTCCTACTGAGCTCGAAGGAGATCCAGATGCTTGGGGGTTTGGTCAAGTTGTTCCACTGGCATTGCTTGCCTTGCCAATATTCACCGCGATGGAAGGCTATGCAGGTAAGCGATCGCGCACCGGGAATCGGTGTCTTGCTGACAATACCTAGACTATAAGAGACAAGTCCGAGCTAAAACCCAAGACCATCAGGAAACGGTCAGAGAAACAAGCTCTCGTGTTACAACTCCAACAGACAACCCCATCGCGACCGTACAGCCGACACAAACTGCGATGTCTCGAGACGAAGATGAGGCAATTCAGTTTGTCAAAGAGTTACTTCGCAATCGAGCCAGAGATTTGGGCTACCCGTGTCTCTATAACTGGGTCCGAGGAGTCTCGCTTGAAGAACAGCCAATCCTTCAGGCCACCGCTGGCTGTCAGGCCGTTTTCATGTTCCTCGTCACGACAATTCTAGGTTCATTCATGGCTGTAGGGCCCTCCATCGGTATTTCGGTACTTCTCTCGATATTAGCGCTCATGACAATTCGCAGGGTTGTAGACCTGGTTGCAATATCCAATGCTGTCAGAGGTCTGCCGCAGATTCTTGAAAAGCTGGGTGGTGATGTTGCGAACGAGTCGGTGCAGGTGGAGGATTATGCTTGGCATATGATGACAGCTCAGGCGGTTGGCGAGATGGAGCAAGACGCGGAGGATGATCGGTAGGTCACTTCGAGATTGGAGGTGGAGGTACGGCTTTCTTTTGTCTTTTCATATGTCTCTGTCGTCTTTCTTCTTTTCTACCAACTGGCTTGACAACATGTCACTTAATCACGATCCATCCTGGAAGTAAGAGAAGATGCCAAAAGAGGAAAAGATATTGGGCAAGGGTTGGGGGGTTGAATGGCTATACTTTGTAAATCACGATTGTCACCATACATGGCATGATAGACAGTAGCCTAAGTTGTCTCAAAAGAGCTTTTCCATCATGCGATTAACAACCGTAGGCTAAGAAATATGGGTACAATTAAACATTAAGATGTCTCTAAACTAAGGTTAACCACAAGTTACTTCACAGTCAAACATAATGTGTTTCCCAACCTACTCAAGAAAACTCGGCTACCCTATCCACGAATCAATTCTCCGCCAACGACCCTTGACATCCGCCATTGGTGCACAAACGGCGTTCTTGTGGATATGTCCCATATAAGTAACATCGTCCGATAGCTATGGATCTCGGAACTACAGATGTCTTGGCTCTTTGTTTTAGACCGACGGTGAGAGCGTAGAGAGAACTTCTTCCTTTCTAGCGAATGCGACAAGACACCGCCATGATCTTCTTCGCGTTGTCTATCAATACGGGGGTTTCCTGCTGATCTCTGCAAGCTTGTCGGTGATCTTCTTTGGAGCTCAACATAACCCCACGAAATCTTCAAACAGTCAACTGGCCTCGTCAATAATTGATTCGAGCACTTGGTGTTGAGACACCCAAGGCTATAGTTCAAACAACTATTAATCGGTCATTTCTCTTACTAATCGCCTAGAAACATCTGATGATGATAATATTTGCGGCGAATAACTTCTACGGTGATGGTACTCTGTTCCTTCATGTAGTACTCGGCTACTCTCCCCTTAGAGTCTCGGCCGGTGCCGCGAGTCCCACTGATTTACCCAAGCATAAAGGAGCATCCTGAGAAGATCGTGTAATTAACACCATTAGTGGCCGTTGAAGATTCTTACAATGGTGTCCAAGCGGCCGCAGAAATGCGGAGATTGAATAAAGCGCCTATACTGCCCAGGGCAAGGAACCTACATCCGAACTAAGACAAAGTGAAATAAAGCCACGTCTCAGATATAATAGCACTTCCTCTTCACAGACCCAGAAATCCGGTCCCAAGGCGAAAATTGGATCTGGAGCATTGGGTCCGTGCCGCAAAGGATCAAGGTACCAGGGCTACGGAAAACCGCTAGAAGGAGTAAATGACCCATAATCTAGCCGACGGATTCACTCTGAAACGAGAATCCATATCCGTGGGTTAAACCTTGACACATGAAAAGTCGAACGATGCAGGTCTAGAGTTCCAGAAGGATGGCTGACAGGGTTCCAGGACAGAGTGGCGGAAAGAATGGCACTAATATATTGTGGCTGGTCTCAAAGGTTCTTTTTTGCTTCTCTTGTTTGATGTTTGATCGTTATACTACTACATTCAACATGTCTCAGTCAGCATTCGTGGGCTCGCCGCCTGCGACGGAAGATGATGAACGTATCGTGAGAGGTGTGCTGCGCATGTATGGCATGGCCAATGCGAACGTCAGTCAAGGCCTCTTCTTTTCTATCCAACGACCCGAGAATCCACCCGATGAGACGAAAGTGCCTTCGATCCTAGCGGGGATGATCATCGTGATTCTGGCGATCGTCGTACCGACTGTAGCGAGACTTATGATCCGACTCAGAGGCGCGAGAACGCAGTTTGGTCTTGATGATTGGGCTATTATCTGCGCTGCTGTAAGTTTACTTGAGTATGGGGGTGATTGTGA
This sequence comes from Fusarium sp. S19/10, assembly GCA_019054715.1. Taxonomy (NCBI): domain Eukaryota; kingdom Fungi; phylum Ascomycota; class Sordariomycetes; order Hypocreales; family Nectriaceae; genus Fusarium; species Fusarium sp. S19/10. The sequence continues at coordinate 101,168 of JAHKNZ010000028.1, read as the reverse complement.
AGCTGACAGTCGTAGGCTTTGGCGACTATTTACCCGATTCTCGTTATCGCGATGCTTTTCCAGACGGGCGCCGGCCGACATACCTACGAAAGCACCTACGAACAATACAACCTCTACATGTACTACTTGACAGTCTGCAAGATTATCTTTTACGTTGCTGTCGGCCTCATCAAGGTGTCGATCACCCTCTTCGTTCGTCGTCTTGCCGACCGAGCATCAAAGGGATGGAGGCTCTTTGCGGATTTCTTCTTGGGCACAGTCATTATCTACATCCTTCTTGCCATTTTCTGTAGGTTATAAACTGGTCGACACATTGTGCACTACTAACTTGTCTCAGGGTTGATCTTCTCATGTAGACCACTCGGCTCGGCGTGGAATAAGAAGTATGCTGGTTCCCTGGAGGAAGCGCCAGTTTGTGTGGATTCCATCTTCCAAAACAAGTTCCTTAGCAGCATGCACGTTGCACAGGTAAATTCCCAATTCCACTTAACTAGAGCTAGACTAACAACTCCCAGAATATCGTTCTTCTCCTCGCGCCAATCGTTATCCTCTGGTACGTCAAGATCAACAAATCGAAGAAGGCACGCCTCTTCTTCATCTGGCTCGTCGGCGGCACAACAGTCCTAGGCGGGCTCCTCCAACAAACAATGATTACAATCACCAACGACTCATGCTGGCAATTCACATCCGCAATGCGCTGGACAGTCATGGATCTCACGTTCGGCACGCTAGCGGCGTCGCTTCCGGTGCTGGACGCCGCCATCATGGGTACCTGGGGCTCGATAAAGACAAAGATTGGAGCGTCGGGGTCTCACTCGCGATCTCGAACGCAGGGGTGGACTGATTTGGAACATGATACGAGGAACACGACTACGATTCGCAGGGCTTCGGTGGAGGATTCGGAGTCGATTGAGAATATTATGGGTAAGGACAAGGGTATGGAGATGGGGATTTTGAGGACGGATGAGGTTCAACTTACGTATGATCAGGAGAGTTCATCGAGGGGATTTCATGCGAGATAGTCAAGTTGTTCAAAAGCTGTTGGCTTTGAGCGTTTCTTTTGTTTATATTACATCTTCAAGAATATACTTTCGATACACATACGACTGATCACACAGCATGTCGCTGGCCCAAATTTCAAAACTAATCCTCCGTAACAAACACCAATCAAGAGTGAAGAGTATCCACCATAGCAGCCTTATAATAAGACCATGGATCTCAAAGTGGTCTGAGTTCGTCCCACAAGGCTCCGCCAACCCCTTGCATAACGATCCATCGGTGATATGTCAACCAATCGCAAGCCCTAGACAGTCCCAGTTATTCGGCTTGATCTCCTGAAGGCAGTAAAACCTCTCATCGCCAAGCCGTAAACCGACGACGCAAGAATTTCTCCGTATTTCCGGGTGTTCTAACTGCTCTCGGGGTAGAACCGTCTTGTCGTCCACTGCCACGAACAAACCGTTGATGGCCGTCGGAGATTTGTTAGATGGTCCATACTTTTTTATCATGCGAAAATTCGAGATGAACGGGATTCTCAGCTGTCAGTGAGGCTCGACATTAATACTCGCCGTTATATATGCATAAAATAAGCAATTAATGTTTATACCCAATTTACCGAAACAACGGAGACGAACACTCATCCGAACAGGTAATTCCTTCACTTAATTCTCCAGTACTGGTCCCTGCTAGTCCTGTCAATTTTTCCTCGAACCAACTGCCAAGCATCCCCTTTCTGGGATCCCCTACTATTCTCCACGGCGATAATCTGGCTAAACCCCGATCCACCGGAACCCTTTTACGAGCGCGAAACCCCGGCTATCAGTATAAACGTCAGAATCCCCGTGGAGTTTTTAATATTGTGCATCGAGAAATATCGTCATTTTCTACGACCAGCCGTTCTTTCATCCCAGCCTAGGAAATTTATCTCTGGCAGCCACTCTTTTTATTTACATCCGTCTAATTAATATCGTTCATCATGGTTCGCTTTTTCCCCAACCTTTACTTTTTCTTCGGAATTGGTACATGGGCTTCGCCTACTCCTGATGCCACGGATTGCACTGGCGTTAATGCCATTAGCATGAAGTGCGCCTCTGCTGAGGTTCCTTACAAGCGCGATTTCTTCTACGTCGGCGGTCACTCCGTCAAGGCTGCCTCTGGCAACATCACCGTTGACCAAGTCTACGTTGAGAAGCTTACTCCCGCGACAAGAGTAACCCAGAAGAACCCTCTCGTTTTCTTCCACGGTGGTGGTCTTGCCGGAAGCACCTGGCTCAACACCCCCGACGGTCGTGAAGGATGGGCTAGCTACTTTGTCAAGAAGGGCTATGTCATTTACCTAGTCGACAACAACGCCGTTGGCCGAAGTTCCGAGAATGCTATTTCCAGCTACCCCATGTCCTCTGGCTCTGCTTCCGAGACTGTCATGAAGTTCTTTACTTCGCCTGAGAACTATAATACTTATCCTCAGGCTAAGCTTCACACTCAGTGGCCCGGCACGGGAGCTGATGGTGACCCTGTCTACGATCAGTTCAAGAAGTCTCTCATTCCTCTCACCACAAACTTTGTCGGTCAAGAGAATGCTCTCCGTAAGGCTGGGTGTGAGATGCTTTCTATGCTTGGAGAGAAGGCTTTCCTTGTCTCTCACTCGCTCGGTAGCCGAAACCCTCTTCTGCTGTCCAACGATTGCCCCGAGTACATCGCTGGTAGCATCAACCTTGAGGCTGCTACCTCGCCTTTCTGGTCCTATGCTGAGGGACTGGGTGGTTTCGCTGGTTCGCCTTGGGGTCTGACCAACACACCCGTTACTTACGATCCTCCTGTCAGCGACCCATCTGGTAAGTCTAACAATTTTTCACTATCTGCGTGACATAAACTAACGAAATATAGAACTCGAGAAGGAGTCCGTTGGAAACGAGACACTCGCCCACCGTAACTGCTACCTCCAAGTTGAACCTGCCCGCACGCTTCCCCAGATTAACAAGGTTCCCTACTTGCTTCTGACTGGCGAGGCTTCCGTCCACGTCACTTACGATCACTGCGTTATTGATTTCTTGAAGCAAGCTGGCGGCAAGCCCGAGTGGATTAAGCTCGCTGACTGGTATATCAAGGGTAACGGACACTTCTTGCACGTTGAGAAGAACAACCTTCAGATTGCTGGCCTTGTCCATGCTTGGATTCAGGGTAAGTTGATTAAGGGTAAACAAGCTTAGATATTTGTAGCTTTGACTTGAACGAAATTTCTTTTGAACACCAATAAACATTGCAGTGACTTGTAGATTTGACATCACTCCACGAATTGAAATAATGTACCTAACAATATCATATTCTGTGTTACACAACCTTATATAAAAATCAGCTTGACTTCCTATATCGGCTGTCCTGGTCTGCTTCTGCTAGTGGTTTAGCGGGGGAAACACCCACAGGCACCGCGCTAACTCGGCTACTTTACAACAGAAGGGCGCCAAAATATGCCTCACCGTCATGTCATGGAAGCTTTTTGGCTACGAATAATACTCATCCCTCATCGTGACTTTCTGTCTCATTGAACCCAATTGATCTCAAAATGCCGATTCAATTAATGAAAGCGAACGAGCAAGATCTCCCAGCCATTGCTCGTATCGCAACATCTGCTTTCCACCCATCAACAGACGCCCTCTCCCGCCGCTTATTCCCTCCTCACCTTCAACCGAAAGACATACCCGACGGCGAAGCAGCCTACGATTGGCGCGCAGCACGCAAAGCATCCAGTCTAGCATCATCAGAATCACATCTTGTAGTAGCAGTCGACGAAGACAAGGATCCTGAAGATCGAATTGTTGGTTTCGCACTATGGGACGCCCCTCCCGCTGATGGCGGTGACTCTGGTCCTAGCAAGCCGATAGAGTGCGTGGCGCTTGACAAAGAGGCCTTTGAAGAGATGAAGAAAACTGTGAATCAAGATGCCGTTGATACCTTTGGCGAGAAAGGGATTGCTGGTGTCTGGCGTTCGTTCTCTAAAACCTCTTTTGTTTGTACGGCATGCTAACTCTTCAAGATCTTGATTATATAGGAGTTGCTCCCGGCAATCAGAGACGTGGAATAGGCAAGATGCTTCTAAAATGGGGTCTTGAAAAAGCTTCCGAGGAAGGAAAGGACTGTTATTTGGTTGCTACCGAGGCAGGGCGACCTTTGTATGTGGCTGCGGGATTCGACGATATTCGGACTGTATCTATTCTGGGTATTCCGCACTACTCTATGATAATGAGGACCAGGAAGTCTGGATAAACGTGTAAATAGTTCTTAACCGGACGATCTATATAATTGATTAGTTGTAAAGTTGATGGGTTTGAAAACTGGTACATCCTGGGCGAAACGCAAACTCAATCAGTATAGCTAAAGCTTTCCCGCCCTACTCTGCTGTCAAATGAGCCATCACTCCCAATCAAAATCGCAAAAAACCAAAGACCCTTATGAGGCTCAGAATTTTGCAACATGGGTTTCCCCTTATCATGGAGCTTTGTGACTTGGCAGCTGAGACTAAGTCACGCGCCTTACCAGAAGTGGGTGTTTAGTATACAGACTATCGAAAACTCGAGCAAAACTATTGAAAGTCGGCTTCTTAGACGAGCATTAGAGATCAAGCAATTTAAAATGTTCCGGCACAAAAGGATATGTACAGGAGCCCCATATACCAGATCGTCAAGTCTCAGTTTTGTTTCCTCACTCTTTTGTTCACCATCCCTCTTTTTACACTATCTTGCAAACCATTCCTTTCAAAATGGCAACACAAACGTTGTTCGCTCTGTTTGTGGGCCTTTCCACTCTCCATAGCTCTGTTGCAAGTCCATGCAAGCCTATCAGATCTGTTTCTCAATCAGTGGTCACTATAGCGAGCTTGTCTTCATTTAAGACGGGGCTGGCCAGCACCGCTTCTGTCGACACCAGCATTCAAGCTACCGGTAGCACTTCCCTCGAGACCTTTTACACTGTAGGCACTTCTACAAAAGAGAATGAGGAGACAAGTTCAGCGGAACCTCTTTCCACCACCGATACTGCCGTAACCGACGCCGTCGCTTCGACAATCTCAACTACAATTTCTATTGAAGAACCAACCACTCCAACAGCCGAAGATCTCACTACCAGCACTGAACCTACCTCTTCGGTGGTCATTCAGACTAGTTCCGACACTATTGGTGCACCCACCCCATCAACGGGAATCTTTTCCACGACTGCAGACACTACCATGACTACGATTGAGGCTACTTCCGAGGCTACCATTGCAGACACCACTGAAGTCACTACTGAAGCTTCGAGTGCACAGCCTACCACAGCTACGACCGAGGCGACGAGTAACACTACCACTGAAGATACCACTGTAACCACTACTGTAGCCATTACTGGAACTACAACTGAAGCTACTACTGAAGCTACGACGGAGGATCCCACTGAAACTTCGACTCAACCTATATCTGAAGCCGCTACTGTATCTATTACTACAGCCACTACTGAAATTACGACTGGAGACACAGAGACTACTACTGCTACGACGGAGGACACCACTGAAGCTACTACTGCAGAGGCTAGCACACTTACTACTGAAGCGACAACTGAAGCTACGACCACCACGACCGAGGCCATTTCATCCACCACAGAGTCAATTCCCACCACAACATCAGTCGAGATACCTGTCGAAACCAACGTTATCCAAAACGGAGGCTTCGAAGACTCGACCAACCACTGGAACTATTACGGCACTAATGCTCACACTTTCCTCACCAGCAACCCACACTACGAAGGCACTTACTCATACGCCATGGGATCAACGTATGGCGGTGAGGTCGGAGTTACACAGACTCTCGACAAGTCACTTCTCCGCGCAAACACACCCTACAAGCTCTCTATATACGCGACAACCTCATCTCAATTGGGCTGTCCGGGTGGTATCAGAATCGTGGTAGACACTGACAGGCGTCAGGAGCCCTTTGGACATTATGTGTCTGAGTTTGCTTCTGCTGAGCTTGCGGCTGGGTGGAGACACATCTCGGGAGACTTCACGATAACGGAGGACGCGCTTGTGGATAATGCGCCTATCAAGGTTATTGTGAGCACGCTGTGTGCGCCTGGTGGTAATTATGTTTTTATTGATAATGTAGAGCTTGTAGGATAAGATATTTTATTTAATGTATAGAGTGACCTTCATACCTAGAAGGATATTACATATTGAAATCAGCAACAGGTTTAGTGTCATCTGATTCTTTTTTGGAAGACTTACAAAAACACGTTCGGATCATTTCTTGTTCCTTGTCTCATTCCAACAAGAGGTATTCAGCAAGGCACTCTTGGCACTGCATGAGACTGGAATTGATTGGTTACTGTGACACTTACCTTATACAACTTCCTGATTCGTTGATGTTGGCATTCATCAGTTACCCCACCTCATCTGAGAACGTAACAAACAACAAAAAACATATCATCACCTCAAAAATGCAACAAGACCTGACCTTCGCGGAAGTCTGCTCAGACTGGCCTGGATGGAATCCATCAGCATTGAGTGGCTTCGAATGGTGGACTCTTATGGCACCTAAGAAACGACAACACAGGCCTATTCCGCGCTATCACGACAAAGTGTATTCACCTCCACACTTGTGCATGTGGAACATAAAGTTTGACGCGTTCAAGCTGTTGTGCAACTCTCAGGATGCTATCTCGACTGGTGTAGGCGCGTCGCAGGTATTTCCACGAGGCAAAACCAGGATTGAGAAGCTCCCGGCTGAACTGTTGGCCGCCATCTTCGCATATCTCAATCCTGATGATTTTATCGCTTTCAGTCTATGCTCTCAAGCTCTCTGGGTGCATGCTGTTCAGAGGGCAAAAAATGGATACACCGAATGGAAGAAGACATATTCTTTGGCTGGCACGCCAATTATGTACGTGGGCTCGCATCTGAAAACCTTACCGGAATTTGTGTACGATGCGTACCCAGACTTGATTCCGGAGGAAACGCCGCAGGAAATACGTGACGGCGGACGGATGGTGACCCGTACGACTGCCGCATTCAACAAAGCAGTCCTTGAGTTCGACCAGACCCCTTTGCCTTACGATGATGCCTACATGCAGTCATTCACCAAGCAAGTCGCTCACGCTGATATCCCCACGAGTCTGCAAGAGAGTATGAAAGCGTCCCTTCCTACCTTTAGCATCGAAAAAGGAAGTAAATGGCTTCTACGAAACTTGACCACCAACGAGTTCATTCGTATGGAAGCCGTTAGCACAACCGATGTGGCCCATGTGGGGCATAGTTGGCTCACGTTGGATACCCTTCTATACTGGCTGATCTGCTGGCGCGGCGACGGTCACCAACGAAGATTGGATTGGGAAAGTCTCGAAGACTTCACCGGCGTCACCAACCAGGCTAGGAACGTAACGTGGCGCGGTGCCTTATACCAATCGGCATACAGTGCCTGCTGGCCTATCTGGTCTGGGAACTGGGCTGGACATAGTTTGGAAGTGGTCACAGACCGCGAGCTGAATGAGGGATGGATTGATCGCACTTCAGAATTTGATCAGATGGCTCCCAAGTTGTTACAGACCATGTACGCTTTTGCACTGGCTGAAAAAGATGTCAGACCCAAGAGGTATTGGGAGGGAGTGTTTGAGCAGCTTGGAGATGTGGTTGATCAACTAACGGAGTATGAACAAGATGGAAGGAAGTGGAAGGAGACGCATAAGATTATCGTGTCGTTGCAGGCGCATGCTACTGCTTTGTGCGGTTGTACGTGATGAGATAACTGTCAGTAACTTAAGCTATCTCCCCTAAGAGTAGAGAATTTGGAATTATCGTTTGAGTTTTTCAAGCAGGACGTCCATTTATTACAGAAGCTTGTATAAGGTCGTGTTGGCGTCGTCTTACCCCCATTTGACCATTTTTAATATTAGAAAATCCAGGACATAGGATCACCCGCCCCACCATTAAGAAACCCATCAGTAAGCTATAAGCCATTAGTACTTGAACATTGCATTGGAAGGAGTGTCACTTACCATCAAATCCCAATCCTCCCCAAAATCAAGCGCAGGAGCTTGAAATTCCCCACCATCTGGCTCCAACAGCACAACAGAAGCTTCAAAAGCCCCCAAAGCCTCCCTCGTAGCCTCTTCACCCGCGCGTATCATACCCTGCGCCGTCTCCTCCTTTGACAGACGATTCATAGTACCCTTGATCTGCGCCAGTAACAAGCATGTAATCAAATACCCCTTGATATTAGTCTCACCAGCCTCAACGCACTTCAAAGTCCACGGTTTAGAATCTTGCATCATGTTGAAAACATCTGGTTGGAGAGGGGTTGGTGAGAGTGTGTCGTCTTCTTGGACTTGGTTCCGAAGATCGAGGAGGAGCATTATGCTGGCTAGCCATGTCGCTGTGCGGAAGAAGCCGGTACTGCAGGTTACGAAACGTGCGAAAGGGCTGTTATTGTTGCGACCAATGGACCACATTCTAAAAGCTGTTTCGATGGTCATTTTGCGTGAGAAGGCGTAGCTTGGTTCTTTTAGTGACAGTCCGAAGAAGGGGAAGTGTAGGGCGCTGAGATAGCGACGTATGGTGAAGTCCATGGCAGAAAGATCAAACTCTGTTGGTGAGTTGCCGTTTTTGTTGGAGTTTTGAAGAGTTTGAATTGCTTCTTTGTACGATGCTTTGAGTTCCGCGTCTAGCCGTAATGTCTCTTGATATGAGTCGCCGTGTCGAAGATCGTTGAGTAATTTTGCGACATTAAGACGAGAGGGATAAGTCTTTCGCAAGGCCCTAGCAGTGGAAGTTTGTGTAAAAACGCCATCGGGTCTGGATGTTGGGTTCTCGCTCAAGATCTGTTCGTCGTCGAAGTTTCCTGGCGGCTCGGTATCAAAGTCCTCCACCGATATCATGGGCGGTCCTCCAGAACTCATACTCGACTGCAAGCAAAGCTCCAGTATAGTATTCCAAATCCTTCTTCGCATTTCGCAAACAAATGTTGGCGTTTGTGGCAGATGCGTTGGATCTCGATGTAAACCCATTGACATAGCTATTCTGAGGAGCGCACCACATCCTATCCACAACGTTTCGCCTCCAACGGCTACTAACTCTCTCGCTAGAAGAAGAAAAATATTCGTTTGTAGAAACTGGATGCCTAGTCTTGATTTGAACTCTGGCTCCGAGATCCAAGTTTGAGCCTCGTATATCCATTGGGTAGCTGACGCTCGTAGAGAGAAATTGTCGTCGTATGTTGTTGCGCCCAAGGCATGGACTAGTCTTAGCTGAACCAGGAACTCACGATCTGGTTCGCTATCAGAAGCCCACATCGCATCGTACTGTTTTTGAAATGCCGGTATATGCAAAACGCGGTGCAGCTTCTCTATCGTGCCGAAGTAACAGTCCACAAGACTGTCTGAAATAGCTCTTGACACTAAATGCGTTGTAAGTGGCGTTGGCCATACCGGCACCCGAAGCTTCTTGATGCGTTTCCCCATGGCTTTGCACTTCTGATATCCAGTGATAAGATCTGATGTCTCGTCAGTGTGCTCGTCGATAACCTCCATGATGTCCCTGAGCTGTACCAGTCAGACCTACTGCAAACAATTCATCGATGGCAGATACTTACAAAAGGCAACCCAGTCACAAAATGACTTTGTCCAAATAATCTCGTCTTATGAGAAATCGCTCGCGGTATCACCATCGCACCCCCAAACTGACTTTGTGCATGAACATGAAAAGTTCCAGCCAACTGCGTAGAAGTCGTCTCCAAATTTGACGCAGGCGTAGAAACTTGCGTACGTGAAGATGCAGGAGCGGATTTCGCCAGCTGATCTTCCAACAACTTGACCTTATTCTTCAATGCTTCAAGTTCTGGAAGATCAGAATGTGGCGTCGTTGACACTGGTGGCGAAAAACTAGCGACGGTAGCTGAGCGGCCAGTGCTGGATTGATCTTCAGGCGTTGGTAACGATGCTGTATTCAGTGCACCGCAAATATCAGGTGCCAAGGTCCGGTTGGTATTGCGACTTGGATTAGGTGTTGGAAGAGGATTATCATAGACACATTCACCGTGTCGTGAGCGCTTGCAATTGCTGCACGGAGATTCCCGATTACAGCGCATTTTGCGTTTGCGACACAACGTGCAGGCACTGCAAAGTCAGCGATTAATGTAACCGAGGTTTTTGAAAGAAATTTACTTACACAGCTGGTCTTCGGCGACGACGAATTGGCTCCATGATAAATGTTGTTGAAATAATGTTGTGGAAGGAAGAATGAGAGCGGGAAATTGGTAAGTTAGCCATGGTGAGATCTGCGCTAGAAGCAATCATGGCCTACCGTACACCGAACCCGTATCTTAACTCCGACTGATTACCGATTCCGGCTCTTTCTGATTGGCTAATGCTCAGTATCCTGACTTTGTGTAAGAGCAAAGGATTGATTAATTTGGCTACTGATCGATATATAAAGTATTCGATCTCTCGAGCTCTATTCTCATCGTTTTAGTAGTTATTCATCAGAGCTTTGAACAGTTCCTGCGATCCCCTTCACTTTTAAAATCAAACAACTTCGCACCATGTCATCCAAGCCCTCCCCACACCAAAACATTGAAGCACCGAGCGACTTCCTATCAGACCCCAAACCCTCATTGATCTCCAACGACAAACCCGAAGAAGACGTCTCTCCTGCACCCGATGGCGGTTTGCAAGCCTGGCTCGTAGCCGCTGGAGCAGCCTGCATCTTCTTCTCTTGTCTTGGTTTTGCCAATTCCTTCGGTGTCATGCAAGAGTACTACATGACCCATCAACTCCGCGGGCATTCCGCGGATGCTGTTGCTTGGATTGGATCCGTCTCGACCTTTATCCAATTCGCTGCTGGGGCTTTGAGTGGACCATTGTTCGATCGTTATGGATCATGGGTAAGTACTTCTATTATTACCTAGCAGGTGGCGCTAATATGCTCTTAGGTCATTCGACCAGCTGCCGTCATGTATGTCTTCGCAACTATGATGACCAGCCTCTGCACCAAATATTGGCACTTCATGCTTGCTCAAGGTGTTTTGATGGGCAGTGCCATGGCCTTCCTCCAAATCCCTGCCTTCGCAGCGCTTTCTCAATACTTTGACAAGAAGAAAGCTGCTGCTTTCGGACTAGCCGTCTCAGGGTCCTCAATCGGCGGGATTGTCTTTCCAATTGCTCTGTCCAAGATGTTGAACGACTCTTCCCTTGGCTTTGGCTGGTCAATCCGGATCATGGGTTTCGTCATGATTCCTCTCATGTCATTTTCCTGTATCGCTGTTCGGCCGCGATTACCAAGTAGAGAGACTTCGTTCTTTCGGTTTGATGCATTCAAGGATCCTTTGTTCCTGCTTATCATAATTTCCCTCTTCTTCCTTTTCATTGGCATGTTTGCGCCATTGTTCTTCATCCCCTCGTATTCTGTCTCTCGCGGTGTCAATCCTACCTTGGCGTCTTACTTCCTCGCCATTACCAACGCTGCATCAACTTTTGGCCGAGTCATACCCGGGATACTCGCAGACAAGTACGGCCGATTGAACATCTACTCCATCGGTGGACTTTGCACCGGCGTTGTCATTCTGTGCATGAACGAGACGAGAACGACCGCATCGTTAGTGGTATACGCAGCAGCCTTTGGCTTTACTTCAGGAACTATCATCTCTGGCGCTTCCGCAGCCTTTGGCCTCGTGGTCAAGGACCCCCGTGATAGTGGAGCTTACATGGGCATGGGTCTGGCTGTTAGTTCTTTCGCTGCTCTGATCGGACCACCAGTCAACGGTGCCCTTGTCGATCGGTATGGAGGATTCTTTGAGGTTTCGGTATTTAGTGGTGTTATGTGCCTGTTCGGAGGTTGTCTTGCTGTTTGCGCCAAGTTGAAAACCGCGGAAGGAATACTGGGTAAGGTATAAGGATCCTTGTGCTTTTTATACCTCCTATAAAATGGATATTCTTTCATCCAAATACCATCTTATCTCGAACCCGGACTTTTGGTTGTGCCAAGTCAATTGTCGGCATGACTCATCCGGCATCCAAGTTGAGAATAGCGTGAGATGTCATATCATGAACTTTCAGCCAGCCCAAATAAGACGCACTCAATATAAATATAAATACGGCCAATCTCAGTCGAATCTCCTTAGCACTCATTGAAACTATTAGCCAATTCAACCTCTTGATCAGACGGTCACGATGGACTACACTACAGAGGATATCGTCAACGCCTTCAAGTCCGAGCGACTGCAATACACCAAAGCCGACAAATCAGACCCAAGACTACAAAAGGTCGCCCTGGAAATCCTTCAGGATCCCGTCATTCAAGCCCTCACGGCACCTACAATTCTGCATCCCAAGGGCCAAAAGGAGTGCGACTCATATCTTCAATCCGTGTGCGACTCCCTCCTAGGCGTTGGCATCTATCTTCGTGATGACAACGCACCGGTATTGCAACTTATCGGGATAATGTGCGTTGGCTGGGGCGGCATCTCACCCACAGTTATACACCATCGGAATGCTGAAATCGGCATTACACTCTTGAAGGAGCATCAAGGAAAAGGGTATGGAAGGGAAGCTATCAATTGGATGCTGGACTGGGGTTTTAAGCATGCCGGCTTGCACACTATCGGTATTACAACTGCTTCCTTTAATCCAAGGGCTGCTCATTTGTATGAAAGTATGGGGTTTGTACCTGAGGGTAGGAGAAGAGGAACGATTTGGCAGAATCGTGGATGGCATGATTTGATTGAGTTTGGGATGACGGAGAAGGAGTGGGAAGCTTTACGAGGCTTGACACCGATGGAGAGTTAATTGACTTTACAAGGCGTACATATATGTCAAATGAATGTTTTTCAATGTCAACAGAGTCCTCCATCAGGATCAGCTTCCTTAACGAATTGACACTGCCATTGATCAAGTTTTGGCTGGCCATAAAAAGGTCCTGTGTGGGCAAAGGAGTCATGATGCTTCAAAAAAAGTGAAATTCGTTGAATTCTTATCCTGATGATGAACCGAGTCTCTTTTATTCTTATATAACCGTATCGGACCGCCATTGGATAAGGTTTGAAGATATTTACACTTTCCAAAAGACATCATGACTCCTTTTGCAAAGTGTGATTGATGCCTTATGGAAAGTGTAAATAGCTTCAAACCTTATCCTATCGAACCGCATTTGTCTCTCCATCCCAATCCCCCTTCCAGTCCATCTTCATCCCACATCCGTCCGTGCCCCAGTATCATCGGTCGTCCCATTCCTCATCGCTGCATCGGGGTATGATAGTCCGTCTCGAGTGTCGTCGAATAAGTGGCGATACATGATCGGTGCGTTTGGATTGGTCGTCGTGTTCGGTACGTGAACTTGGTTCAATCATCGATATCGCTCGTATAATCTCAAGTCGTCGTCCTTCTCCATCCTCGCTCGTTCCCTTCCATCGTCTCATCGTCCTCGGTCATCGGTCATCGGTCATCGGTCGTCGGTATCTCAAGTTCAATTCGGTTCGTCGCCATCGCTTTCCTCCGTTCGTGTCGTCGTCCTGTTCGATTACTCGCAACCTTCGGTCGTTCAGCGATCCAGTAATTCCTGTTCAACTTCCTCCTCATTCGGTCGTTGTCGAGACTGTCGGGGTGTCGTCGAGTCGAACTGTTGTCTGGAATTCATGTTAATAGCTGGTGGCTAACAAGGGATGGGTGTACCTACTAGTATGTACATATGCCTCCATTTCCAACATCCTTCGCCTGGCAGCTCATTACGATAGCAGTTGTCGGAATGGATATCCAAGGGACTATCGTAGACGGGGCAAAGTTCTATATATCGTGGACTTCGAAGCTGGCAACATGAATATCGGGAGACAGTCCGGGAAAGAAAACTATCGGGCTTGGACGAAACGTGACATGGGTGGTGTGATGAGGAAGTACGAGGGAAAGAGGATTTCCAGTTTGAGCATCGCCTCGACGTGGTTCCGTATAACAAGATTTAAAAAGCTTAAACGAATCTATGCTGGAGTTTGAAGGTGTAAGAATCCCACAACCAGTATATTGTAAATTCCATGGAGGAATTCAGCATAACCTTATCCATAGACCACATCTCAGTGGTATGGTACAGCGTGCGTATGTCCTAGCGGTCAACGTTGCGTTGTTCACGACCTGTGCTTCGATCATCCGGTGTCCGGTTTAGCGACATGGGTCCGGCATCTATCTCATGATTGAGAAGTACAGGTGGCCGATAGTAGACAATCCATGGTGAGGATTCCGTTTCTAAATATTCTTGACGAGATCCTGGCCGGAAGGTGCTTAGGAGAGAGACTAATGATAATAGAATGGTCTGTCCAAAGATGGAAGACACCACGAAGGGTCTTTCATTTTACCGACGTATCGATAGTAAACTCAAACATTTTGACTATTTTAAATAGAAGATAGAATGAAGAAAAGAATGAAGAAGTTCTCATGATGTTTGTGGTTTTTATGTTACTTTTTTGTGGGGGAATATTAGCATGTGAACGAGTAGCGGGGTTAGTTAGTGGTCATGCCCTCGACCTCACCGCCTGTCAGTCGAGTCACAACTCCAGAAAGATTTTTTTAATCGTGCATGAATGACCTGCATAGTGGCCTATTTACGTATGTTACGTCATTGGGCAGGATGAGTGATTAATTGAGGCCTTCTGGTTTGTTCAGGCCACTTTGAGGCATTTCTACAGTTAGACCTAACACCATTGCAAGGTGGGCCTCACAGGCTACACAGGAAAATAGATGATCAAATGAGAATGAATACGCTGTTGATATTCTGTGATTATTAAGACCAAACTAACCTATGAACATCCCCTCTCAAGTCCTCGAGGATCGTGAATCTATGGCGATCTCCTTTAGTTCTTACCTCGCATTGCACTTGGGACAGGAACTCAGCGCACTGAGGTGAAATATGCAGCCAACCAGGGCTGGGCCCAAAAGCATTGGTCGGCCTTGCTGGCCTCATCTGCTGCTTCGATATCGCTGGTGGTGTCTGTCGCCTCAATTGTGCCGGTCTCTTCTGATGCTCTTGAGGTACACGTCGCGACCTTCTCCGTCTGCGTGGACCTCCCTGATTGGGCCTTTTCATTGTTGGTCTAGGCGTTAGGCTTCGGGGTGGTGTGTCGTATGGAGCTTTGAATTGATGCATTCTGAAGAAAGTGTTACTGAATACCGGCGATGACAATACTATCGCAAGTAATCTTTCTGAGAAAGGTTTTGAAATCGGGCCATCTTATCTTATATGAGTCTAAAATGAACAGAACCCAGAATTATTGAACCCAGGTGTTCACGTCGAAAGAAAGTGCGGTATTACTGGACAGATGATTGTTCGCCTAGAAGACAACTGTTCTGCATGATCAATTGATCAGCCTTGAATCAAGAATAGCTGTCGGAAACAGACACTATGTCGCATTGCAAAGACTTTTGACCAATATTATTTCAATTTTGCCATAACTTGAGTGATGGTTAGCCGCCAGCTGAAAGAAATGGTCAGCAGTACCACGGTCGAAGCTCCACAGCCTGACTAGGTATTTGCAACTACCCATCAGGTATTAAACACGATTCGGCTACTGAAAGACAACTAGCCCATTCAATCGCCTTTTGAAGATCCAGCTATCTTGTGGTTAATTCCAGGGTAGATGTTAGTAGATTTGAACGTAAGGATATAGTCTTAAATCTTTGCCACAAGTGCATCTAAAAATGTACTGGCTCAATGGTCTAGCGGTATGATTCCTGCTTTGGGTTCCCATGTATGCAGGAGGTCCCGGGTTCAATCCCCGGTTGAGCCCTTTCTTTTGACTTTTTTGATGTCTAAGCGCACAGGCTATCTGGCTAACAGTATTCCTTTCATTCATTGGTTTTCTTTTTGTCTGTAAATATCAATTGGTGGCTTGGACTTGGTAAGGCCAATAGCTATGGTGTGTCCTATCTAGACATGCACCAACCTTGTACTACGCAGCTGGGGGCAGCAGAGCATCAACATCAGGACCCCATCCATCATCGTTCGAAATAACAATAGTGTTATCAGAACCCTCCTCCAAGTCAAAGAATCCAGTACTAACTCCGGTCTGAGAAAGGTGCCTGGTCGATAAGAACGCAAGCTTCTGCTTCTCGCCGTTGACAGAAACCGTGGCGTAACGAGATCCAGTGTCACCATTTCGGTACTTGATGCCAATCGTGCTCAGTCCACCAGAGCTCTTGATACCCTTGAACGTAATAGTTCCCTTCTTATCGCCGCCGATATATCCAACAGCCTTGCCACCGCTGCACTCACTGCAACTGATGATCCTTGCGTCATTGGCGAACTCGGCGTCTTCGCCTTCAAGCTTTGTCGTCTTTGTTTCGGCCCATGTACCCTTTGACACATCGGGTGCCCATGAGTCGTACCAGCTGAGTGTGACCTTGGTTCCTTCGATCTTGAGGGGTAGCCAAACGTATGTACTAGCAACGAGATTGGTGGAAACCCATCGGTCGCCGATGTAGATTGCGTTGTTGTTGCCGAGTGGCTGGATGTAGCTGACTTGGGACTGGAAGGTCTTTGATCCTTTGGGTGCGAATTCCGTCCATTCTGACCAGGGGCCGGATAGGGATTTCGCGTAGCTGTAGACCTGTTCATCATTGTTAGCATCACTTCCCGGAGTCATAATTGGTGGCGGGAATAGTACGTTATCATTGGCATCCCATCCAGTCAAGTGAGATCCAAAGATGAAGTAGTAGCCATTCTGCTTTAGCATAGCAGGCGACTCGGCAAAATACTTCCATTCGTAGGTAATCTCGGTAACGTTGAGATAATCGTCTGACAAAGCCATAATTCGTGTTCCATACTCGCGCTGTCATTGCATTAGCTCTCTCCATAATACCATGTCGATGCCTGACACTTACATCCTCAGTCATGAGATAAGCAGACCCATCATCATCCTTGAAAAGACCCATATCACGACTCTGCTTTCCAAGAGGTCTGAAGCTGCGATGGTAGGTATACTTTCCGCAAACACTATCACCAGTAGCTACACCAACCCGAGCATCCTTGTAGTCCGAGCTGTCGATGTGCAAGTACAAAACATACTTGCCCGTGTCGTCGTTGTAGATAACCTTGGGTCGTTCGACGATGCGGTTGGGTCCGAGATCTCCTGCTTCGGCGGTGCGGGAGAGAAGAGCGCCTCGGTAGGTCCATTCGACGAGATCGGTGGATGAGTAGCAGTTGACGTTTTGGAAAAAGGTGCCATCGGTTTTGTCTTCGCCAATCATGTAGTAGGTTCCATCAACCTCGCTGTATATGGTCAATATCAGTAGAATCGCTTGAAGGAGAGGATACCCACATTAGACCATGGCCATGTGCTTGGACATGCTCGCCGGTGTTAGTCTGAGACGGTTAGCACCAAGCCAAGTCATACGTTAATTGTCAGGCCGGTTCTTACTGCGGTCCATGTCGCACCGGAGACGATATCAGCAGAAGCTCGAACCGTACTAGCTGTAAGCACAGCAAAGAGTGCAGAGAGGTAACGCATCTTGACCAACGTCGTCAATTGAAGACGCTAAAATCTGAGCCAAGGCGACACTAGAAGGTCTAGACAACAGCATCTTCTTATACCTTTTATAGTCGTCAGGCGTTCTCAAATAGGCATTCTCGGATGCAAGAACACGGCATATAAAAGGTAAATAATCCATCTGCATTAGATCATGTTGATCAGAGTACCTGGTACCTCGTATTGAATGTCTAAATTATATTAAAAGGGTAGATGATACATGGTGCCTGATCGTATGGTGATATGATCGACATTGGAGTTTGCTTGATTTTGTTGTGATAATGACACACCAATTTGGAGACCTTGGTTTTGTTCAAATGAACCTTCCTTTTACGAGCATCGCACATGATCTTCGGCCCAAGAAGCGGGGTATAATAGTCGGGGTAGTATGGCTAGAACGGGCCGGGGATGATCATACGGGGAACGAAAATAATTTCGTCGGGGATACCGGAGCCGAACACGAATCTGATCTTGTTTTGAGGTGTGGTGAGAACCTAAACTGTATTTCGACGTCGAACACAAGATCATATATCGAATTTATTTTAGACTCATGATCTGTTCCTCTTGAGCGTTCGTCTCTATCAATTCTTGTCGTAGGTAACACTCCATTATCCACAAATCTTGTTTGACATTCTGATGTCTTTACCCCGACCCCGGTCAAATGAAGGAAGCGCCAAGAATCTGACAAATACCACCTCGTTTGTCAACAAACCTGATCGTGCCATTTGGGAATCCTGGTGAATACTCCGTACAATCGGCAATAACTGGTCGTTCAACATGTGACAGACAATTTAGCAAAACACAGTCGCACGTTTTTGGACGCCATTGGCTCAAAGATTAGAGACGAATTAATACTATATATGATCTTGGCGATATAGATACAGAGTATCAGTATCTAGCAGAAATCTACAAGTCTAGCAACTCCACATGATGTGTATCTAGGCATCAAATGTCTTGGGCTCGTTTCCTCCCATTGTAGCCCGAACAGTCTCCTCACTCCTAGGCTCCAAAGACTTCTTAACAGGATTAGGAGCCTCGAAAACCTCATTAAGCTCCTCAAGGGTTCGGTCCTTGGTCTCAGGGAAGAAGAAGTAAATAAACGCAAACTCAACGAGGTCCCAGAAGACAAAGACAAGGTAGAAGTAGTAACCAATCTTCTCAAAAGCAGGGCCGGATGAGTAAGCCAGCACGAGAGAGATACAGCTGGAAGCAAAGTTTCCAAGAGCTGTTCCCTTGGCGCGGGTAGAGGTTGTGAGGGTCTCGGCGATGTACATACTCTGCTGCGCAGTCCAACCGAGGGAGAAAACGACACCGAAGAGGAAGACGAATGCAATGGTTGTGTTGGCGGCGTTGGTGTTGGACTCATCGTCAACTGCCATCTTGGAGGTTCCAGTAATGACAGCGAAGATGACGGAACAGAAGGCGATACTGTAGAGAAGAAGAGGTCGACGACCAACTTTGTCCGTAAGACGAGCACCAATCAAAGAACCAACCAGGCCAAGAACACTGTTAACAGCGTTCAGAGCAAGGACCTTCTTCTCAGCAGTGATACCAGCAGTGTTCATCATGGTAACCAGGTAGTAACTGGATAGAGAGTTACCGGATGCTTGTCCCATGATGGCCATTCCGAGAACACAGATGAGACGACGACGGTGGTTGTGCGTGCTCCAAAGCTGACGGTAGTCCCACCATCGCTGTTCAGACTTTTCGCTTGAAATCTGCGCCATCATTTCTTTCATTTGGAGTTGTACGATGGGATGGTCGACGGATCCTTCACCATGATACTTGGCGAGAATCTGAGCGGCTTCTTCATGCTTATCTTTGGCGATCAACCATCGGGGCTATTGATAGTTAGCGGACGGTCAATTGATTTAAGATGTGGTTTGTTTACAGATTCGGGAAGGAAGTAAACAAAAATGGCGACGATTCCGGATGTGACGAGCTGACTCCAAACGGGAACTCTCCATCCGTCGTTACCTGGGATGTACGCGGCTCCGTATGTCACCCAACCGGCAATGATAGCACCAACAGGCCACATGCAGTTGTAACAACCTGTGAGTGTACCTCTCCACTGAAATGCTGTCAGTAAATAATGGCAGTTAGATGTTCCTAATTATTTCTTACCTTGGGATGAGCAAGCTCACTGACATAAGTAGGAGCAGCGATACAACAGTAAGAAACACCAAAACCGAGCAAGAAACGACCACCCATAAACTGAGGCATAGCGTTCGCCGTAGCTCTAGATTTGGGATTAGCGAGAGCTCGTCTCTGAGGGATTAATATACTTACTGGACACAAGTACCGATGATGATGATAATAGCGCCAGTAATCATGCCGACTCGGCGACCAAACATATCAGTGGCGAAAGGAACAGTAGGAGCAGCAGCAACACTGCCGACGTTGTAGATCATGAACACGATTCCGGTAGATGAGCCCGAGGTTTTCCTAGAAGGGTTAGCATGGTAATAAGGAGCATTTGTGAAGTTGCCTACATGTTGAAAGTATCTTGGTACGATTTCATGCCGTTAAGAGCACCCATCAGACTACCATCGTAACCATTGAGACAACCACAGCAGTACGCGACGAAGAGAACACCGTAAAGCTGGAACATAGACTTGGTCCATGGTGAAAACTTGTGGTTCTCAACCTCGTGAGCAATCTCGTTGGCAATGACCTCGGGTGGGACATCAGGCGTCAGATTTCGATGAAGGACATCAGCCTTTTCGTCTCCGAAAGACGCATCGTTCTTGTTGTCAGCCATGGTGCCTATCAAAACAATTGGAAAGTCGACAGCACTGGAGAAGACAAAGTTCCAAAACCAACCCCGAGGTTACACTGCGTATTATATAGTCGTGGAGAGCCAAGGACCGAAGGTTCGGTATTAGCTAGAAACAGCCAACAACCAGCAGATCGGTCGGTGCCGTAGCCGAGGATGGCTGTAACTCGTGGATTTCTGAATAAACTCGGCCATGAGAATCTGGGGTAGAACAAGGAACAAGCATCCGTTGGGGGCAGGGATTCTGCGGGGGAAACCTGATTTTGTTAATGATCAGCGGTTTGAAGCTTTCGGCTCCGGTATCCCCGTGTGTTGAAAAGCGCTCCAATAGGAAGAGGAGAATGAGGGGAACATGTGGAGGTTTTGATCCAACGGTGTCCAGCCATCTTTCGACCGGTAGACCGGTAATAGCAAGGGGAAGGACGGGTGATGAGATGAAACCCAAAAAGTACAGCGATGTCGCTCTCGGAGTGCATTGCTAGTCATAGTGGGAACATGCAAAAAGAAAGCTGACAAGACTGGGATTCGAACCCAGGCCCCTTTCGAGACTGCGAATCGTTACTAGTTCTAATCGAACCTGAACACAGCGCCTTAGACCGCTCGGCCATCTTGCCTTGTAATTGGATGGGGATTTGGCTTGGAGTTTACGTCTATGATTGCAGAGTTGTGAGCACACCCGCGCAAGCCATCACGACATCGAAATAAAGTTCAATCTCTATCATTCAGATGGCATAATTAGAGGTGGGTGGGAACGCAAACAGACGAAGGGCAGAAATAATGCCTCATTATTTTCTTCATGGAGACGCTAGCTGCATCATAAATAAGTACGAGATGGGATGCTAGCAAATGGTATGAATATTTTTATTTCTTCTTGTTCCATCAGCAGCTAAGTGCCAAAGCACCGCGAATACTATATGGCTATCCTACTTGTTGCTGGAAGTGGCCCAGATGGGGTTGCCGCCCTCGTTGTACAAAACAACGTTGCCATCATCCTGAACGACAAGAGTAGTTGTGTGGTTGCCAGTGGGGCTAGCAGTGTCGGTGTGCCAGGTAGCATGTCCAGTACCAGAGTTGTCGCTGAGTGTAAATTGTTAGTAACCATCTTATGACGGATTACGGTTGTTGAGACTTACTAGATAACGAGGTTGCCGTCCTCTTGCATCTTGATGCCGTGGGCTTCCCAGTTCTGCTCTGGGGTGCTCTGCCAGGCACAGTAGTCACCGTGGTAGACACAGACCTTGCCATCTTGTTGCATGCGGAACTCTGTTCCCTTGTCGTCGCTCCAGATGGAGTTGCCGACAAGGAGCCATTCGCCGTTGGAAAGTTGACCCATGTTGATTGTGTTAAAAGGAGTTGTTTTAAAGTGTTGGTGAAGTAGTGAGATGAGGATGATGGCTTGATAGGAGCTCTGGAGAAGAGAGACGGTTCTTTTATACTTGAGCGAGGACCTTACCGCGTTGTTCCAATAGCCAATACGTGTAC
This sequence comes from Fusarium sp. S19/10, assembly GCA_019054715.1. Classification (NCBI taxonomy): domain Eukaryota; kingdom Fungi; phylum Ascomycota; class Sordariomycetes; order Hypocreales; family Nectriaceae; genus Fusarium; species Fusarium sp. S19/10. The sequence continues at coordinate 79,394 of JAHKNZ010000028.1, read as the reverse complement.
GTGAAGATCTGTCTGCTTTGACCTGTCTCACAACCCCTCTTCTGTCTGACGAAATGCCATTCGGACGGAAGCCTTTGTCCCAATTTTGGTTTCACATGCGGAACCTGTAAGACACGGCAGAAGGATGTGCGATGATGAGCTGCGACCTTGTTGGTTCCCGCCATACGATCGACGGTCCCACTGCGGGATGGATCCAATTGCTGAGTCTAGTGTTGTGCATCAAAGACTGGGTCTTTCGAGTCCGTTTGCCCTATGTAACTATAACCGACGTTTGATATTACTGTACAGCTATACGGTGATGTCCAATGGCTACTCGAAGACAACTGACCGCCATATGTACTCCATCAAGAACGTTACTGTCTCACAAATCTCAAAAGCATGTCAGCGTCTCGCTGCAGAACCCTGAGACGAGGGGATTTCCAAATGCTAACGCCTACATCAGCACTCAATTTCTCCGCCAATGGATAGGAGTTAACACTCCGAGACTTGCCGCTGTCCTGGATAATGGAGCTTAGATCGTCAGCAAGTAAGCAGCTGAATGAGATCTGCAAGAGGGGCACTGAAACAGCAGCTGAAGCTGACCAGCCACTGAGAGTTGTTTAATGCTTTGGTAGGGCTGTATGTCTCAGCTGAAGCAGCAAATCCCCGATCGACAAGACATCTTTTCAGAAACATGCGTCATTGACCGCCATCCCTTGGAAGTTGAGACAAGAGCTTGTGTGGGTCCCATAGCTGTAGCTTTATGTACCTGAATTGACTGTCGATCAACGTGAAGGTTAGGAGACGTCATCATTGCACAGTGTGGCTTCAAACAAAGAGCTTACTGTCGGTACAAGATCAAAACGCAAGCCACAAAACTCAATTGAAATGGTTGGATGCAAAGCGCGAACGCGTCGCGACAGCGTGTTCGGTGTGGGTGATGTCATAGCTGTGGTTTAAGCTCAATGCGATTGTTGAAACTGGAAGTTCCTTCTCGTAAAACACCCATGTGAGTGAGTTTTTGGACAGAGGTAGCAACTTTTAGTACAAAGAACCAAGTTTAGATGAAACCGCTTAAAGGGGAGATAATAAACAAAAAGAATATTAAATAACTTAAACACTTTAATCTATGCTGCAGCAAACGGAGATATTGTAAACATTTCAATTTGTATACAGGGTAGCTTTCTGCTCATTTTCCTCGCCGTGGATCCACAAACGCAAAAAATGTCAATTGCCAGCAGACCCACCACCCACCAGAGAGAGTCAGTGCAAAAAAGAAGTTGCGGTTTATGTGGATCGAACACATGACCTTCAGATATCAATGGATAGTGATTGAAGTTTAACTTCAGTCTGACGCTCTCCCAACTGAGCTAAACCCGCTTGCTGATCAAAGCACTCTTACGTCGTACTATACTCTTGCGGCGCTGAGAGCAGCAGCGAGGCGCTGTTGGTGTTTGGTCTCACTTCACGACGGCGCTCCTTAAAGTCAATAGGTCTCTTTTGGGCAAACCTTGTGTTAATATGTACTCCGAACAAACTCTAGTCTCCCAGTCAGACCAACCAGAAAGTCTGTTTCTCCTTCGTGGTAACTTCCCCATCCATGACCCCGTGACAATATGCCTCGCCCACAAATGAAAACATGTCTTGCCCCTCTGGCTGTGGACGCACTATGAAGGGAACGTGTCCACCGCAAAAGACAACAACCACATCACCAGGTTTTCCTTCAACAGGCCCCATTCCTAGATAACCCATTTGTGTTAGGAACGGTCTTTTACCCTCCATTTTCCTCATATCCCCGTCGTAGTTTACCTTTTTATCTTCGTCCCGGGGTGCTTCCCAATCCTGAATGTCCTGCAATCCATCCTCTCCTAGAGTTATTTTGTAGAAGAGTTTTAGTTCTTGCACACATCGGTTGTAAGATCTGGCTATATCTGGAGTCGCTCTGCGTTCATCTCCATCCTCTGTTTTGTACACGTCGCCAATTGGAACTCGCCACCTGGCTCCCGCTTTACGCGCTTCTGTTGGTCCCTCAGTTACGATTGACTTTTTCATACTTTCCTGCCACAACGCGTCTACTTGGGCCAAGAAGCCTAGAAGCCGTGCCGGGTCCCAAGAAGTATCCATCCAACCTTCGCCCTCGGCTACTTTCTCGATCACATCTACTGTATAACCGCGAAGGCCGAGAACGAAAGGATCTTCTGTGGCAGGATTGACAATCTCAACTCTACTATATTGTCCTGCTGCGAAAAAAAGGTGCTGATTCATTCGCTCGTTGATGTTGTAAAACGAGGTGCGCAAATTAGACCGCCAGTCAGGAACCCATGATGGCAGACCGACAAGATCGTGTAGCTTTGGGAATTGGGAATAGCAGAGCATATCGACCCTTCCAGCCTTCTCAATAAGTGCACTGGCCGTTTGCGCTAGAACGCGCTCGGTAGAACACTCATAGTCAACTTGAATACCGAGTTTCTTTTCATCAATAGCGAGACTGAGAAGTGCAAAAACGCGATCGCGATGTTGAGTAGCACGTTTATCCTGGCCTACAAACATCCTGCGCAAGAGCATGTGTAGCTCGTTTCCGCGACGGTTTTGTTGACGTGAGCGACAAGAGAACAGTCGTGTTATAGGCTCCTCAGAAATATCTGCCAGTCGTTCAGCCGGGAATTCGGGATCTTGAAGTTCCGGGAATTGTCCATCAAGCATGTTACTGGTAACCATTTGAAGAATTGTCACTGCCAATTTGATGAGTTCGACTGCAACTGTTTTCGTACCACACACGAACACGGTGTCTGGGCATAAGCAGAACTCTTGTACGATCCAGACGCGTGAGAAGTATGGTCTTTCGAACCAACCTTTCAAAGCCATATCTCTAAGGAGGGGAGAAAAGACACCCACGGTATGTTTGAGTAAGTCTTGGAACCGCATCGTCGTTTTATCAGTTGGGGTTTTGTTCCCCATAATTGTAGACATCGCGTAGAATCCTTGGGGCGTCATATAGCCCTCGAGTCCAGAGTCTCGAGCCTTTTTACCCACGTCTTGCCAGGCATCCATCAAACCATCCGAGGCATCTGCTGCTGGACCTAGCCATACTAAAACTTGTCTGGCTGCCGAGTAAATTCTACCCATCTTGGCGACCTGCTCGCCCTTTTCCCCGTTGTCGGCTTGATTGATACAAATCTGGTCTATCCATAATGTGACGGTCTCACCTGGTCTGCGAAGGTGTCTCAGCGCTGTGTCAAGTGACTCTGTGATAGGAATGCTGGCTTCCCCGCTTTTGCCTGGTGAGCTCACCACCCATATGGATTGGGTTTTCCTGCCATCGCCCCATACATAGGAAAGAGCTTTGTAGGGAGAAGGATTTGCGATGCTAGTTTTGTAGAGGCGACAAACGAGCGGCCTTTCCCAATATGAGCCGTCGGGTACATCGAGTTGAGGCGGATAAAGATCCAGTAGCCTGATCTCGGTAGACGCGGTCTCTAGTTCCACCGAGCTATATCCAAATGTTTGCGAATCTTCCATAATGGGTTTGGAGGAGCGCAAATCCAAAAGAAATTTGTCTGGGTAGACCTCTTAGTAAGTGTTTTAAGGGGAGTATTATGGGCGAGGGAACCCGGTTGCTCAAAGACTGACTGACATGTAGCACAGCCCCATCACAGCCACCAACTAAATGACAAATGCGTACTGTAAATTCCACGAATAAAGTAAAAGTCGGTCAGGAGACTGGACAATTTAATTCCCAATAAAGGTTATAGGACGAGCCTTGCTATCATAAACGCTCCAGTAAGTGCACCTGGAACCGGGTATTCTCTAAACTTCCTGGATATCTTAATCCCGTAGGCAACTTATACTCCTTCTCATGGCCATCCTCAATAAGCTTCTTCCATGCTGGTTGTACCTCCTCCTTTGAATCTTTGCTCTTGGGCGGCAGCAGAGCTTGGTAAAGTAGCCACTCGAGTGGGTATCGTTTCTCTTCTCCTTCTCCTTTGCTAGGTAGTGCCACCTCAGCTCCAGGGCCATCTACAATAAGCAGTAGACTCCCTTTGGGAGCTTCTGAAGTCAGTGTCGATAAGAAAGCCGTGGTCTTGGATATTGATATCGAGTAGAAGTCGTGGAGTGTGAAGAAGAGAGTGATCAGGGCCGGATTAGGCCCTTGCAGAGTTGTACTTTCGCTTTCGAGGATGTTGACCTGGTTGAGTGATAGATTCAGGACCTGGGGTGGGATAGCAGAGACATTTGCAGCCTTGGCCTTCTCGGTTGCGTATTTAGAAAGAGCGGGAGGAGTTGTGAGAGTTTGTTGTAATTTTGTGACAATGGTTGACCAATCGTGGTTATCAATGAGGCTGAGATCAACCATCGCACTGGCGTGGCTTTCAGCGTCAGGGGAAGCTGATACCGATCGGGTGATCTCATCGAGTTTGCTTTGATGAGAGTGCTTCAGCAATGCCGCGCATGCTAACAAGTCAGACCCTCCTCGCCCAATGCAAGCAATCTTGGATGGATTTTCTCCCAGAAGAAACTGTTGAACCCACGCCGCCTCACTCATCTCACTGCAAATCCAAGCCAGCACATTTGCAGTAGTAAGAGCTCTACTGGGACTCCAACGAATCGCATAAGCCTCCTTAAACTCCTCAGTCCCGAAAGCTTTGCTGTAGTCCTTCTGCTCAAGGGCTTCCCTGACCTCACGCAACACCGGCGTCAATTCACTGAAATCGTCCACGGCAGGAAATGAAGTTCTGATTGTGTCGAGAATGAGTTGTTGATGTTGAATAGATAGACTCTGGATCTGTTCTATCGGGTTCTTCTCCTTGACTGCTACAGGCTTCCTTTTGGAGGTTTTGTGTAAATAGGTTGGTCCAGTCCATCCTGGGCGGTTGACTGGTGGTGGAATCGGTGCCTTGGATGCACCGCTGGATAACGGTTTTCCGTGCTTTGGTTGTGATTGTGCATAGCGCTTGAATTGACCCATGGTGAGTTTTGAGTGAGTGCGGCACCAAAAATAAAAGGTCGTAGCCGAAAATGTGACGCTTCGTGATCAAGTTGGGATAAATTGAGGAGCTGTGACTATTCCATGTAATCGGTCCACAACTCTGGTGAAAGGTCGATATTCATAAAAAGTAGAAAATTATGACCTGGTGATCGGCGAAAGTATTTTCCGTCACGGAGCTAGAGGCCGTTAGTGGCACTGGCATAAGTAAGGTAAAAAAAAAGGTCCTGTGTAAGCATTCGAGTTATAGTGCTTAAAAAGTGTAATTTAAGATGGAAACCTTATTATTAGGCTAGCAGTCCAACATCTGTAGTCTATAGTGGGCGACTACAGCGTAATCAGTACATACGACCAAAGGTAGTGGAAAATACGGGATCCCGTCCGCTCTCCCATAGTCAAGCCACTAACCGGCGGATTAGTAGTTGGGTCGGTGACGACCAGCGAATCCCCGCTGTTGTATGTTTTTGCCATTGGCAGCATTTTTGCTAGCCACATCAGCCATTGATCACTGCCTTCTTCGTGACCTAGCATTTTAGGTATTTTCCTTTGACTTTTGATTGATGAGCTCATTGACAGATTGTATTGACGGACAAGAGTCGTTGCTCACTGAAGTTGGCGAACTCGTCGTTATCGTCACCCAGATTTGGAGTGCATCAACCCCACTTCTGCTGGCCGTTACATCGCCATCAACCAACCTCGCTGACTTCTCATGGCTAGCTCGAGCTGTACATTCTCGTTGATTTGAAACACGACTCTACACGCCGGGGTGCACTGCAGCTGGTTATCCATATATGAGAAGAGGGCCATAGGCTCAGTACCTTGTGGCGAGCATGGAGAAGAATCTACCAAACAACGTTCGGGCGTACCTCGACGACTTAGTCAAACGTCTCATCGACCACTTGGGTGACCAACTAGTTGGCGTATATCTCTTCGGCTCAGCCAGCTATGACGCTTTCGAACCCGGTCTCAGCGATCTCGACGTCCAGGCGATTGTCAAAACACCTCTCTCAACCACAAAAAAGCAAGCGATTATATGTAGTATAAACCAAGCGTCCCTGCAATGCCCAGCTACCAAGCTCGAATTCGTTGTCTACGCTCAAGAATCGGTAAATCCAGCCAGTCGCCATCCCCGCTTCGAGCTCAACCTCAACACAGGACCTAGCCAGGTCGACCATGTCAGCCTTGACCCGTCACAGGAAGCGAGCCATTGGTTTCTCCTCGACATCGCGATGGGTCGCCAACTTGGCCGATGCCTCCATGGCATGCCTATAGATGAAGCATTTGGTGAAATCCCGCGGTCGTGGATATTAGATGGAATGGCCGAATCACTTGCGTGGCATACCGCGAATGAAGCCACTTCTGCCAATAGCGTTCTCAATGCTTGTCGAAGCTGGCAGTACATGGTTACTGGAGTGTTCTCGTCGAAAGTGAATGGGGGCGAATGGGCTTTGCAACAGGAAGAGTGTCCGGATGTTGTCAGGAAGGCCTTGAGTGCGCGCAAGACTGGAGAGAAACTGTCGGCGAACGAAGTCTTGGAATTGTTTCATGTTGTGCTCAAGGTCAACCATGAAGAGCGACAGAAAGCATTTGTCTAATTTGTGACTTGTCGGTAATCTTGCTGCGGGGGCGGGATGGAAAAGGTTCGCGGGAGAAGACTTGAACCATCTTGAGATTAACGGTCCGAAAGGGTGGTGCAGACAATAAAAAATTCATCAAGTCTACATGTTAAGTCTTATTTCCAGAGGTTTTCCATAAGTAATTTGTACAAATCTACAGATTTCTACAGACATCTAGAAAGCGTTGGTGGAAGATGCGAAATGGAGTAGGCAGTAAGCAGCCTAGCCTTCTTATGTTGCAAATTGAAGCCTGCTCGCCACCAAGAAATCGGATGAATTTCAATCACCAATGTCGGTGTGGCTCAGTTGGTTAGAGCGTTGGTCTCATAGTGAAATCCTGTGATTTGGCCCTAGGCCAGAGTAATCCAAAGGTCGAGAGTTCGAGCCTCTCCACCGACATTTATTTTTGCCGATTTACCATACAGATACCCTCAACATGGCATATATTTATGTGTTTGTTTGTCTTATCTCAATTTATGGAAAGTAACGCATTGTTGATCTTTTGCCAGACACTTTCTAATCTCATGTTGCAGTCCGTTGCAATATAAGCCACACCGATATTTGATATAGGACCAACCGCAGTACAACCTACGGCGGTATTGCTGTCATTCTATTGCCTTTGGACTTCTCAACGCATGAGATAGTATAATGTGGCGTTGCTGTAATCGCCCGATGCGACTTCCTGTGTCGCTCTTAGACAAAGTGGGCCGACCAGCCATCAACTATGCATGTCTCACTGCACAATCCACAGCTGACGTCGATTTCTTGTAATGTATGGTCTCCAACGAGGAGCAATCAGCTCGCAGGCTTCTCAGTAAGGAAACTAAACAACTAAACTTCTTCTAGGGGGAGTTGCGTGTCCTTTCGCGTTAAGCAAATCAGATACAGCTACGTGGACAGGAGTAGATTAACAAGAACAGGTTTAATGCTTGCCTGAATGATCAGCAACGAACTATTGAATGAAGATGCAGATCTCAAAAATCATCAGCACAGTTGACTTCCTAACGCGATGAGACATGTAGTTGTCAAAGCGCCATGACCAAACAGGTCAGCAAATTCCAATGACCAAGCGCTGGAGGTGCGTCCTCAAAAACCAGCATAGGCAGTCACGATGAAGTCATCTGTATAAGCCCAATTCCTGATACCGCCGAAGTTGCGAATTTAGTACCTAAGATTCATCTGCCAAGTTCCCATCATATACCGGAAGTGGTTGCTGATCCTTCCCTTGATGGTCTTTTGTGTATAAATAGCAGGGCAATTCCCATCACTCTCTAAGGACGTCCTTGATACAAAACCATCAAGTCTCACTTCCCATCACAGAGTCTTAATACCGAAGGCCTACACACGCCATCGGAATATCAATCTTCTACCGCCAGCATCATGACCACGAATTCAACGCCTTCTTTTGCCGACAGAACTGTCATTGGTGTGGATGAGCTCAACGCCCAGGCTGCACCAAGAAACCTGAAAGATGTTGCAGACGATGCCGCCCTCGTTGGTCAGATACGTCAAGTTTTCGATGATGGCAAACAGAGTTCTGTGATCGTTGATGTCGAGTTGCTTTCAGTTGAATGGGCCTTCCAGTTCAGCATTGAGAATGAGAGTAAAAGCGAACGCACCAAACAGATGGAAACCGAGATTGGAATGACTGTCACCTCAGGTTCGGAAGTTTCAAATTCCGTATCTGCCAAGGCTGGATTCAGCGGGTTTGGATTCTCTGCCGAGGTAAACGCCTCGACTCAGTCCAAAACATTCACTTCAATCGAGACATCGAACAAGACGAGGGTCACCGACAAATACGCTGTTCCTCCTCATTCTTCTATCTATGTCTACAAAAGGCAATACAAATTTCGATGCAAGACTTGGGTCTACTGGGCGCCGGAAAACGCTTGGCTCGAGATGGGTGGCAAGAAGGTCGAAGCTCAATTTGTCAACGAAATCATTGCCAACCAGGAGCTGATAAGCCCGGTTGAACTAAAGAACCATGGCCGGATTACCAACAAGCCTCCTTCAGATCTTATTCGGCCTACTAAAGGACACATCTTGCTGGATTCGTGGGATTTGATCTGGTACTTTATGCTCAAGAAAACGTATCCGTGGTTGCCTTAGTCTTGATGTCTAAAATGACCCAAGAAAAAGCACCTTGGCTGGACAAGAGCACTTGTGTAAATCAGCTAGCTATACAATTGACCTAGGAGATTGTTATTGGGGCCATGAGATGAGAAACTCTGCAATAATAAACATCTTGATTCCATCAGTACTGCCAAGGCAACTGTTACACCTTCTGCTGGAGCATGACCGGCGTGAGCTACGCGCACTACACCGGCGGCGGCACAGCGCACCAGGGCTGCAAGGGCCTATTCGAGGCGATCGCAATGTATGCGCACGAGAACACGAACTGCGAGTTCTTTGCTCGTGATGATTATCGTGGCGTTGGTGCTGTGAGGCATGCTGTGACTTGTGTAATTAACCTTGAGATGCTGGAGACTTCGCGAACTGAGAGAATTCGCTCTTTCAAATGTGTAAGTGATGGAAATTTGGGTTTGATTATTGTAACGATGCTGATATTTATATAGGCCAATACCGAATAAGCAAGAGATGAGGAAAGGGATCTTCGAGTGACAAGGCAGATATTTATCTAGCGAAGAGCGTATTGATTTCACATTAAACAAATTAAATTGCCGACTTCTATCACTGGAGTTGAAAGTGAACGTGAGTTTTATAGTATTGTATTAAAACCAATAAACAATGGTATCTATAGCGCCGAGTCTTTATCTCCTCGCTATCCCGACCAGTAAAAGCATCCAATTAATTGTTGCAACCCATCAGTCATTAACATTAACATCCCAAACTCCAACGTTCCGAAGCTTTTCTCCATCTCTAGTCTTGAATGTCAAGTCCCTCAGTTCTTCTCATAAGAGGTTCGTGCACTCGACGAAGTCGAGTAGACAGTCTTGGCAGCAGCAGCACGAGGAGTAAGCGCAGCTGGTTGAGGGTAGTAGGTGTTAACAGCGGCGTTGACAGATCGGTGGTGCTCCTTGGCGTGCTGGACGATGGCGGACCAGATCTTTTGAGCGTTGTTCTTGGTGGACTCCATTGTGATTTTGAAGTGGTTGTTTTAAGTGGTAGTTTGTGTAAGTGGTGGAAGCGTGATGCTTGAAAGTGATGAAGATGTGATTCTTGTAGTTTCTTGTGATTGAAAGCTTTGTAGCTGTCTTGATGATTGTTTGAATTGCTTGATGATAAAAGTTTCTTTCTCAACGGCGACATCATCTCTTATATACAAATTCCAATGCATCCAAAATCTAGTCACTCGCGCCCATTCTACGCCCATCCAAAATTATCAGAGTCACACTCAGCCCTACACTTGACAAGTCAATTACCATTATTCATCCCAACCGTACAACATTTCCCTTTTGGGAGTGCTCAGACGAGCGACGGCTGATTAATTAGTGCGTGACTCAATTGGTGGCTTGACACAAGGGCGCGCATGCAGGGGAGTTTGACATGTTGGCAGGGTTGGGTTTATAAGCGACCGATGTCGGTGAGATTTTTTGTCAGCAGGGTGTATTTGATTGGTTCTTTTGAACGCCCTTTTCAAATTCAGTGGTGGTTTTATTGGTCTGGCGTATTGAGGATATTATTAGATGCGTATGACACCATGGCGTATTACTGTGGTGATATCCTTTGTTGTCTATACACCAACTATTGATGTCTGAGCTGGTCTCACGCTTGAGACCATCAGCTTACTCAATCTCTACAAAGTCCATACTCCAACCTCTCTTCCCCTTTGAATAAATCTCAACGCAAAAGCTCTCTCCTCTCTCCTCATTCTCATCCTCCTCATCCACCATCCTCGTTTTAATAACAGTCCAACCCGCTCTAGATCCTTGCCCTTTATACTCTCTATCTAAATACGCAATTAATCTCTGCACGCGCTCTATATCCCATATTCCTTCTCTAGTGTCAGGACGAGATCCTATCCATTGCCTAATCCAGTTGGCCATGGTCTCGTCGGCCATGTGATATGCATCCAGCATTGCAGGTAGCATGCCGTGGCCATAATTGTTAACGCTGACGCAGAGGGTGTAGGGCAGGCCCAGGGTTAGACGGCAGATCTTGCGGATTGTGGATGATGATTCTGCGGGGGATATCCGGGGACTCGTGTACATCATGTCTACCCGGAGACTTATGACGAGAAAATGTGCGTAATTTGTAGCTGCCCTGACAGGCTCGTGGGATGTTAATATTGTGAGTGGTTTGATGTCGACATCATTTCCTTGTGTAACATCATCATCCCCGAAATCTGGGACTTCTTCTGGGGGTAAATTGCGTCTCCAGTCTTCAAGTTCTACCCTCAGTCTATCAACTCGCGCATCCCAACTTGCGTCTGGCCTCATATTCGCTCTCCACTCATCTTCCAAAGCATTAACACGTGGACCTATGTATAGCTGGCGATCATACGGCAGGTTTGATGAAGCAAGGAGTTCTATTAGAGTGTTGGAGACTTCGGGTGAAATGGCCTGTTTCTGTATCGAATGCGTGCGATCATAAATCACCAGCAAAGCCGCTATTCGCGAGAACGCACGAACGAGGGATTCCCCTATGTCTGTAGCCCGTACAAGATCAAGATGCGTTGAGAGAAAGTCGACAGCTGCACGACCGTGGACGCACCATAATCTCATCTGCCCACGTTTCAATTCGAAGTGGGCTAGCAACAGGACTGTGCTCAGCCATGAAACCGCGTTCTCTCTTTTTCTTTGATTATGTGCATTGCCTGGTGTGTTGATGTCTTCTACCTCGATTTTGCCAATATCCCCAAGCGCCACGACGAAGTGTTCGAGGGCATGTATTGATGCTTGATTGCGGAGGTGAGCATGTGCGTCGGACTTTGATATCTTGAGAGCCGACAGGGCTAGTGCTGCATGATAGAAGGATCCGTTCAAGTACTCAGCTTCAAGTATATCGTTGAGGTACAAGAGTGACAGAACACCGTAGGGTCCTGTGTCGCGGAGGTGATGGTAGTAAAGCATATCTTCTGGAAATCTCATACTTTCGAAGAGACCTCGTGGTATCATAGGAGCCACCTTGATGCCGCAGAACTTATCCGTACCAGTCGCCTCTGGTATACTGTCCCGATGCACAAGCTGAGGAGAGGAAAAGGTTGGACCAGAATAACCCAGCGGCGTGTGAGAGATTGGACCAGGAGTAATCACTGGTGATGCCATATACGGTGAGGGTCCATGGTAGCCGCTCGTCGGTGTATTAGCAGTTGTATTGTCCAGGACAGCACCATCTAGAATTCCTGTACCCCAAGTGGGCGTCGTTTCTGACACCGGAGCATGAAGTATGTTATGGGGTTGGTTGACATGGTAGAGTGGGTGTTGAGTCTCGATAGCATCGCTCTCCAAGTCTGGCGGAGGCGCGATGTATTCCTGAACAGAACTTTCATCTCCTGGTACGTGGAAGCTATCATCGGCATCATCATCATTCTGCTCGTCTAGGTCGACCGTTGACTCTGAATCACCAAGTCTCTGACCGGATCTCGTACGTCGCGGTGAGTCATGATTGAAGAGCTTGTTCTGGTCTTTGAAGATAATCCTCGGTGCATATCCGCCGCAGGGGATGCTCAGCTTGGTGCACTGTGCGCAGTCAATAACGCCCACGTAATGTATAGCCTGTCTCAATTCAAACGCACGTTATTGCACTCGGGCTTCTTCTCATCACACTTCAACCGCCGAGCTCGGCACGTGGAACAACCGTTGCGATTGCGGGTCTTGACATTCCGTCTTCTCACGACGCGATCGGGCATTGCGTCGCGTTGTCGATGATTGTTTTTTTCGCATGGAAACAGCGAAAATGAGCGATGATGTGGATTTGTCAGAGATGTCGTATAGAGTTGCTTCTTTGAGAAGAGTTGAACGAGCGGGGAAGTTCGATTGCATCATGATGGGCTGCTTGGGGTAGGGCGTGCGCTAGGCTGGATTGGGTAACTTTGTCTTTGATGATGTGTAGGGTTGGATTGACGAGTCGACAAGCATGGATTGAGGTCATACCGGTGAGCAATTCCTGCCAGTAATTATTGTAACTGGTCTACAAATGAACCTCATGTCTACCCTCGCCTAGGCACTTGGATATGAGTTAGAGACAGCCTGATACTGACATGCACCCCTATGAGGAAGAATAACCTACTGATCCCATACAATCGCATATCAGAGTTACAATTGCTCGTTCCATAGAACCAAGATAGGAAAACATGAAGAAAAGCTGTCAACCACGCCGAGGTCGTGGGACGTCAGAATAACCTTCTCGGACCTTTAATCCATTAGCATTGCGAGCACAGCGCCTGCATACACGACCCAAGTTCCCCACAGTGGCGCGCCGCTTGGCGATGCCAGAAATGGAAAATCTGAACGATGAGAAAATGGAAAAGAGCTATTTTCCCGTTTAATATCCAGCCGCCCTTGCTCAAGATTTCGCTATTCATTTATGAGTTCCTGGCTGTTGTAGTTGCGTTCCAAAAGCTCTCGTCAGCTGTCGATTACAGATCATTTGTCTGCCATTCCTTGACAGCATGGAGAACGTCAAACCAGTCACAGAACCTCCAGGGGTGCTAATGGACGAAAAGGACACCTCGCTCAACTTCACCGAGCCCAATAAGACTATCATCACTTTTGAGAAAGATGACCCAGAGAACCCCTACAATTGGTCCAGGGTAAGAGAATCACTCAATGGCTCCAGCAAATGGCTATATTACTAATGTTCCTTAGAACAAGAAGCTGTTCGTTCTGTTCACCGCAACAATGACTCTCTTCAACGGCACCCTTGCGTCATCACTACCAGCCAACGTAACCGCCCCCATGAGCGAAGCATACGGCGTTGACAACACCCAAGGCAACCCTGAACTTGCTTTGCCCATTTCTCTCTTCCTCGTCGGCTACCTTTTCGGCCCATTAGTCTTCGGACCCCTCTCCGAGCTGGAGGGCAGAAGATACGTTGTCCAAACTGCCTTTGCAGGATATACCATCTTCACACTGGCCTGTGCCTTAGCTCCAAACTGGGCTTCAATGCTCGTGTTTAGACTCATGGCTGGTATCTTTGCTAGTGCACCTACTGCTATTGGCGGTGGTATGATGGCGGATATTTATGCTGATCTTACCACGCGAGGAAGAGCTCTGACTTGCTTTTACTCTGTGAGCATTTGTGGTCCACTCATTGCTCCTACGATAGCAGGTTACGTATCCGAAGTTTCGTGGAGATGGGCTTTCTGGGTTGGGTTGATCGTTGCCGGTGCGACTATTCCCCCGCTGGCATTTTTGCCCGAGACTTTTGGTCCTACGATTCTTGCACGACGAGCCAAGAAGATTCGAAAAGATGCCAAGGTATCAGGAAACGGAAATGCCGAAACTTACGCCGCGATCGAACTCGAAGCAAAAGGCTGGAGAAATCTAATGAGCGTCGTCCTGGTTCGCCCAATTCACATGCTCTTCACAGAACTCATCGTCGCTGCATCGAGTCTGTATATCGCACTGGCATACAGTATTTACTACATGTTCTTCCAAACATACCCCATCGTCTTCAAGGGTATATACGGAATGTCTACTAAGATCAGTGGTTTCATGTACTTTCCCATCGCAGCAGGCGTCTTCCTTGGAATGGCGATCTTTTTACTTTGGGATGCGTACTACACAAAGTGCAAGAAGGCTGGTAGAACATGGGCTCAGAAAACTGAGTTTAGCAGACTTCCTTTAGCATGCATTGGTGGTCCACTCTTGGTCATTTCACTCTTCTGGCTTGGCTGGACAGCGCGGCCGAGTATTTCCTGGATATCGCCCATGATGGCTGGCGTTCCATTCGGAGCGGCTCAGATCCTCATCAGTATGTCTCTGACAAACTATTTGGGCGACTGCTATGGCGTTTACTCCGCATCAGCGATGGCCATCGGCTCATGTCTTCGAAATCTTGCTGCTGCAGGACTATGTCTGGCTGCAGCGCCGATGTATACTGCTCTCAATGTCGGATGGGCCACGACTGTTCTTGGAATTGTGAGCGTGTTTATGTGCGCGATTCCGTTTGTGTTTATTAGGTATGGTGAGTATATCAGAGAGAAAAGTGTGTTTTACCAAAAGTTGAAGAAGGACGAGGCGATATCAAGAGGGGATTTGGAGAGTGATGGAGATGAGGCAGAACAACGAACACGATAGAGACAAAAAAACAGAGTAGCGCAAAGACTTCTTATAAGAAGGAAGAATAGAATAATTAGACTCCTCAATAACATCAAGTCTATGATACAGTCGCTTCAATTAATCCCGTATCCGTACTTAGCGCCGAGATGTCCTTGCAGCATGGATACCCCTGCCAAGAAATCGCACTCAGCCTCCTCTCACTGGCCAGTATAGCCCGTTTCACTATTTTTAGCGGACTCGCACGACGAACGAGGCGTCTCATTGCTCAAATTATCAGGTCTCGTTGAAGGATCTCATTCCTTGTATAAGGAATAAGCACTAACGCTCAGGGTTGGATGTTTTGATCCCCTTACTTCTGGGCGCGTCGCCTTTTTTTCCGTAGGGCTGATTTTTTATCTTCTTTTCATCCTCGAAAATGCTTTGTTGCTTTGTTTAGATTTCTTAGATCCAGCTATTGATCGCAGGACGGTCTCGCGATCGAAATGGCGATCTTCATTCAACCTCTGACCTATCAGAGTCAGAATGTCTCTATTTCGGATTGGATCGGCGTCCTGACTCTATGTCTTGCTCCTCTCGTCGCTCACGTTCTTATCGGCGCACCTTCACCGGCGTACCTCTCCCTCAGTCGTCCACCATGGCACGAGAGAGTTTGTCATTATAATCCGACGTCTATTCTGTGGCGATACGCCATGGTTGCTGACCGCCGACTAAGGGCCAAGAATTGGGACAGGATTGACTTGGCTGCTACGAATGCTCTTTTCTGGACAGATGAAGGCTGGGATGGAACCGAAGAAATCATTCAGTACAGCCGTCCGCGCTGTGTCCAGCTTCCTGACGACGATAGAGTCACTCTACTCTCTCGCGATGCTTTCAAAACTCTCATCATCACGGTCCAAGGAATCCAGGCTATCATCTTATTGCTGAGCAGTCAAATCGACCCTGGCTCACCAGGGTTTACCATCTTCATGGGCGTCGACATCATTTTCTTCCCAGTCGCACTCTTTGGCCTGCTACGACTCTGCAGTTGCATCTGGCTCACCGACGAGTTCTCATTTGCCTCTATGGAAGATGTTCCTCTGGGTACACCACAGATGATCGAGTGCAGTACAGCTTCATTCGAGCTTCTGTCCACCAATCCCACACTGTCCGGTCCGCAACGATTTCACAACCCTTCGTTTTGGGGTAGCAGAGTGTTCCGATTTACTTACCTGCTGGCTTTGCTCGGGCTGCTCATCCTCGGTTTGTCATTCATTGTGACAATCCGCGGCTCGATATTTTATACTTTCACTGTTTTCACCGGGTTGCTCTTCTATATATTCCTCCTCGGCATGACGGCTCTCATTTCAATATGGTATCTCGGCATCAAAAGCTCAAGATCTACCGTCATCCCAAGCATCTCTTCCCTCTGGTACAAGTTCTACACGGGACTTTTGTTCGGCTTCGGAATCGCACTTATTATCATCGCATGCATCGAGACGCGCAAAACCCCATGTGGAAAGTTCACGAGTGGCGTCGGATGGCAGGCAGATGCCATGGCGTGCATGGGTAATGCATTTGACAAGATGGAAACGAGGCAGGTGGTCGATGGACCCTACAACGGCACGGCTTATTATGGATTTATGCACGCGAAGAACTCTAGTTACGTGCAGGCGAGCTATATCGACGAGGGCCACAATAGGTTCAACTTCACCAAGATGTGCTTTAGTAGCATGTATGGGGTTTGAGATGGACAGCAGACGTGGTAACAAAGTGGTAGCTCAAGATAGAGTCGAGAAGTACTTGCCTAATTACAAATATAATTATAACGACAAATTACAGCCAATTCCTCTGTCTGTACTGGGTTGACTACCCATAGCTGTCATCATGTGTAACTCATTTCAACTGTACAGCCACAGCCTTATTTCAGTCTCATGCACGTCAGTCCAATAATATGACCAGAATAAGCGCACTGACAACCAACAGTACGCCTTGTGAAATGCCCAACACATTGGCTGATGCAGAGCCTGACTTTACCCCGCGCAAGCAACTTCTACTCTCAGAATCTCCAGCTTCACCGCTTGACTCTTTCATCCCCCCATCATCATCCGGAACTCCTAGACAGCTATTGCCACCATGTCGGATCCGCTCTCCGTGGCGGGTACGGCTGTCGGTATCACATCACTTGGTATACAAGTATGCCAAGGCCTCATGCAGTATCTTAGGGCAGTGAGAGGCAGGAAGGAAGATATACGAGACGGCATTCGCGAGATAGAACAAGTCGTCTCGTTACTTTACAGCCTTAACAGCCTCCTCCCCAAGATCAGCCCTGAAAGGGACATGGCGTCACTGCGAAGCTGTCTCGACAATTGTTATGGGAAACTTGAAACACTACAAGAAGTCCTAAACGAGCTCGACGGCACCAAGCACTCAGGAAGAGTTACAAGAAGAGCAGCGAACGCGATGCGATCTGTCACGTACCCTTTCCAGCAAGAGAAGCTAACAGCAATTCGTCAATCCCTACGATCTGTGCTCGATGATCTGAACCTGATCATTTCTATCATGTCACTGTAACAACCGACGGAACTCTTATTGTTGGTAGCCTTTCGACTAACCATGTCTCATAGGGATTCCGAAGCTACCATTCAAAGCACGGTCAGCACCATATCGCTAGATCTCAAAGCCCATGCGTCGACTCATGCCAGCAACATATCAGAGCTGCAAATACAGATAAATAGCAATTTTGTGCAACTTCGATCTCTACAAAGCACCATATCAGGCACGCTTGACGATATCGCAGAGCAGCTTCATCAAACCCAGTTATATATCCAAGACCTCGATCAAAGAGTTGCTGGAAAATTGACGATCATTGAGTCTGGTACACAGTCAATCCAAGATAGTAATCAAGTTACCGCCGCCAAGCTGGAGGAGGTGACGCAAATGTTAGTATCAAATACGGCCCTGATGAAGACCATGGTACAATGTCCCAGAACCTTCTCCATATGATCATGCTAACTCTTGTGCAAAGGCTGTGCAGATTAATGGTATGCAAAGCCTCCCAAATACTGGCTTCACAACCGCTAAGCAAGAGGCAAATTCTGAAGAAGACTTCGGTAGGGCTTTGCAAGGACGGTCCATCAATACGGGACTCTGGCAAGGCTGCCATTGCGCCGCGAGTCTCCCTAAGTCTAGAACATCGTTCAGAATCTGGAACATGAAGTTCTCCCCTCCTGCAAGTTATGGGGGACAAAATGAGGCATGAAACGGACAGCGAGGGCAGCCTTCCCTTTGAAACTCGCTTGGCTGTCTGCTCGTACGACGGTTGCCTGCTTCGAATACGCTTCCGGAACCAGTAGACCTGGCCTTTCGATAAGATGCAGGAATATTGTTCGACAACAGGACAGCCCGGTTCACAAGGTACTTCACTCCTTCAGATGGCGTGTATTATTCGGACGCACGATAGAACAAGCGGCTCGGACGATGGAATCAGTGGAACGAGATATCCTGACTTTATACACCAATGGTCAGGCGTCGCCAGGAGACACAGATGAATATGGTAGCACACACGTCGAGGTAAAGTTCCGAGGAGTCAAGATCACACATATAGCTAACTACTTCTAGATGATGCTTGGCATGTTCGTTATCGATTATGGTTCAGATTCCTTCATCAAGGTCGTTCTCAAATATGACGCATTTACCAACACCTTCGTAAGCTGTGTTAAAACATTAGTTCAAGATTGTGATAATGCTGCGAGTGTTTTGTAAGCCGAATCCCAAGATTACGATGTACCTTGTGCTAGATTGGCTAACCTACCGTCTCTTTTAATAGCCGTTACTCTAATAATCTTGCCCTTAACGAGCCAAATTTCGACCCATTCGAACAAGACACTATTAATTCGAGGTATCTTTTATCCTCCTTATTTCAACAAGGCTGTTTTGACTTCTCCCAAAGCGTCATCTTGGAGATTTTGGAGAGAGAACCACCGGCACCTCTGAAAGCAATAATACAAGAAGGTTAGTTGTCTCCACAACAATTCTTTGGTCGGCCATATCGCTCTAACACAAATCTGCTTTACAACTCTAGCGTCGGAACTCTCCCCCATAACCAAAGCCATTCTCTCCAGAAGTCTCGAAGATCTTGATTCGTGCGTTAGAAAAAACCCGAAGTCCGTTCTCGAATATATCTTCCGTTTCAATGTCCTCTTTCTCTCAGTTGCGTGGCCAGAAGGCTTGAAGTATCTAATAGCGACTGAGGCCAGCACACTCATTGACAATTATTGCTACTATGACGACGGTTTTGGAGAACAGCCTATCACGCAAGCTATTCAACTTGACCAGTCTTACTCAGTGAATATTTTGTTGGAAGCAGGCTGCTGTCTCGATACTGACCGGTCTGATTGTCGAACAGCCTATTTCGTATCAGATCGGATGGACACGACTATTGCTAGTCATATGGCAGCCAGGAGAGCCCAGCTTCTGGAAATTGCACAACGGAAACTTGGACTGTATTTGGATCACGCTTCAGTGGCCTTCGCCGACTCTGCAGCCGCTGGGATCTGCACTGCTTTCGATGCAAGCCACATCCTCGTACAACCAATTCTACGCGTCAATCCAGGTTACAGGTCGATCTATTCCCAAAGTCTTGTCCCTTTGAATGCCTTCAATCATTACTGGGAAATGGGGTTTAACTGTCCCAAGGGACATGGTCGTGTTGGTTTCACTCCCATCATGAGGAAGCAGCATCGTTGGGAGGATTTCAGACATCAACCTAAGGGTATTGGCTTGATGGAGACATTGTACTGGCTCGTTGAGAAGGGCTTCATGCAAGAAAAAGCCACGGACCCGCTAAGATTAGGCCTCAATATATGTGCTACAGGCTACCATTATCTCGGAGCCTTGCTTGCCGGATACAAACTTCGATACTTTTATGATTTTCACTTCATCAGCGAAGCTCGCCGAGTCCTGAGCCAAGGTGGCGAGGACGACTGTGAGTGCTGGTGTAACGCAGAAGGTCATAGCTGTTCACCGACTAAGCTTTTCCTGATTACCTATCTCCATGAGGGTTCGGAACAGGACTTATTAACAACCTCGGCCCGACACACGATCCTACACCATCAATTATTCGACAACGTTTCTGGAAGCGATAAGGTTTCCACTTTGATCATGGAAACTCTACGCTTTCTGACGTTTGAAGCGCTGGAGATGACTCATACATGTTGTTACTTTGACGAGTTCGATGAACACGGCCCTTGTGGTTTGACCGACGAGAGGGCAGAGGGAGACAGAGGGATCTTCTGCCGCGACCCTTCTAGCGTCTCAGATATTCGTTCTTGTGCAATAGAACAGTCCAGAGCCGCCCAGCTCGAAGAACTGATGGCGGAGTTCACAGAACAGCTATATAGTATCGCACCAGGCCCCCGTGCATTCGAAAAGTTCATTTACACGTATTGGACTCGACACATATCAGGTTTCTATGCACCAGATGCCAACACTATAGAAGGCCTACAGCGACACGAGACATTCCAGGGACTTGGGGCATCTCATACTGTAAGGACAGGTGAGTATTCTACCGACAGAAGAAGTGAATATGTGGTTAACGAATGTTAGGCGTATTGCCGGAGGCACTGGAACGCTTACTGGGTGATGGCTTCCTTTTATCTGACCTGGATGGTCCAACATCGTTGGAAGAGCTTGTTCCTGAAGTGTCATGGCACAAGTACTACTGTCCATGGTGTAACTCAGATGATAATCTACAGTCGGATGATGGATCAGAGCTGGACGAGGACGAGGAAGAGGAAGCTTGTGTAGATGATGAGTCTGACTAAGAGTGTGCAAGACTGAGTTCTCATTCTTATTTATATCTGGCATTAAGCAAATTGTTCCTGGTGATATTGAGTCTAAAACAGCAGGGTATTATGATTACTTGCTGAGTTCTGAGAAAACTGTCTTTGGCGATGAGACTTTTGAGATCAATATGTCAGGATTAGCTGAATGACGAGGGTTCCATGCCTCAGGAAGGGGTTAGCCATACGAGTCATAATTCCGTGCGTGCTTCTTCGTCGCCAAGGTACCGATTCAATGGCGATTAGGGATGAGATACGAAACTGCTGGCCCACCGAATCCGGAAGCGACTATTATCGTGATAGTCAACCACATCATGCAAAGAGCGGTTCCCAACATAACCAACTAACAAAATTGGATCTTCCACAATGTCAAACAATCTTCCATTTTGCCTATATTTGATTAAATCAACCCGTGTAGCTAATAAATGCCTCATGACTCTCTCAATCTCATGATATCAACATCGTATTCCCAAGCGTCACATTCCAGTGCCCTGCCGATCCAAACCTAAAACATCCACCCAAGCCACTCCCACAAACGTACCTACATCCGAAAGGTCGTCCGTTCAACGCGAATTAAACTTTTCTCGCTTAACGGAAGAGGCAAAACAGTTGCCGCATTTAGTATCCGTAAGAGCTGGCAGGCTATTTTTGGGTCTTTGTGTGGGGGTCTGTTGAGGACGTAGTCTACTTCTAGAATTCACTTTACACGATGTGGTGACAGCCAAGGACCTAAGATGTGATGAACTGCATTTGATTTTATACTGGGGACTGGTGATATCATAGTCATCTTGATCGGAAGAGAGGTTGGCATGGGAAAGATGGGTCGTGAAATCTTTGATTAAAGATAAATAACTGAGACATCGTGTTCAGTTTGTCTCAGCATCATCAATCCAGTCTCTACAATCTACCGAGACCTCTTATCTTTGACAAACCCTTCAGTCCATCATGAACAAGATCCTCCTCGCTCTGGCCCTGGCCTCTGCTGTCACGGCAGCTCCTCTTAGCGACTACGAGAAATGCCAAAAGACCTACAGCGCTTGCATCGAGGACAAAGTCTTCGACGTGATCTGCAAGTGTGATCTTGCCTACTGCGTCGGCGAAGTCAACGCTCGCACCGAAGAGTTCTGCTCTTCAGCAACCGCTTCTCTCGCGTACTCTTCTGCCACCAAGATCCCCGGTGGCTGCAACCCAGCTCATCCTGGATCATGCCCTCCTTCTTACTTCAGCAGGAACGGCAGTGTTCCTATCACTACTATCACTCTTGTTCCTGGTGGCTGTAACCCTAAGCATCCTGGTTCTTGCCCTACTGGTCACTCTACCAAAACACACAAGCCACCCGTCAAGACCCTTACTTCTGTGCATCATGTTCCTGGACCTTGCGAGAAGGGCAAATGCCACCCAGCCCCCTCTATCAAGCCACACTCTGCCAAGTCCAAGACACACCTCCCTCCTACCAAAACTCCCATCCCTCATGTCCCTGGTAGCTGCAGCCCTGCCCACCCTAAATTGTGCGCTCCCGTCCATCCCCCTCATCCCATCCCCACCAACAGCGCCTCTCACCATGCTCCTGCCCCCACTGGCCATGGACACAAGGGCTCCGATGAGACCACCTACCCCGACCCCACACCCATCAAGGGCGAGACCTGGCCCATCAAGAACCTCACTCGCTACTGCGATGCAGACGAGGAAGGCTGCGACTACAACTTTGCTATCGAGGCCGATGGCAAGACCGAGCAGTGCACTATCATCCGTGATCCTGGTTCTGAAGCTGCTACCGAGAGCTGGACCAACGAGCCTTGTAATGACAAGTCCAACCTGACTGTGTCTTGGGGTTATGTCACTGAGCCTGGTCCTGCTTTCGCTGTTGTTACTGTTGTCAAGGGCAAGATCCTTGCTTGGTTCGGTGTCGCGGATATTAATGGGCAGAAGGATTCACCTTCAAGCCCCTTCGGCTCTGGCAACTATGGGAACCTTGGACCTGAGCAGGTCTACACTTACTAAGTCAATATGGGTCTTGGATGCAAAGGATACACTAGACGTCACAAGGAATTAGGCAGTCACTAGGAACTGGGGAGGATATTAATGGTAGTATAGATTGATAGATTATACATCCTATAATAGAATACAACATCAAGAATTGATCTCGGTCGTGCTATTTACACAGAAAGTGATGTTGTTTGACAAAGCCAGAAGAGGGGTATAAAGTATGTCTTTGTGTGATGAAAACTGGGGGGTATGAATGTGCAACCTTGACTCTTAACAAGGTTCCCGATTGATAATAATGAACATGTTGTTTTGTTTGTGTGTCTGTAAGATGACAGTATCTCAACTCCCTGGACTAATGCGCCCTGAGAACGTTGTGTCTTAAAAATGTTTGTGTAGACAGGCTACTCTTGGGTGTCCAGCTGATTGACGTGCAAGGACCGGATGGATTCGTGATGACTCAAATGAAAAGGTTTGTTGAGGAAAACTTTAACTTCAAAGAAGGATAGTACTTCTGAAGGCGGGGGAGAAAGTGTGTGGGTCGATGTAGAGAAGAGGCGAAGGACATCCGGGTGTAAGGTAGTCATCCACTCTAGCCAAATGCCATAGGGTCCGAATAGTGCCGCAATTAAATGTCGATGAGTTTTCCCATAGGACAGTGTGTCTCGATGGCGGGACGGCAGTTTGACTGACGCTTGGTAGTCAAATGTTCGATGTCGAAGAAGGGTTCGTCGCAACCCTTGATAGTGCAAGCGTACATCTGACGAATCATCTCTTCTTGCTCGGAAGTCGCTTCCGAATAAGACTCATCCTTCTTGTTGGTGGCTGGAGACGCCTTCTGCTTGAACAACCACTCCAAGTGGTTCTTCGCTTCTTCGTTGTCTTTCGCTTGCTGCTCGAGGGATTCGAGAGCCCAAGGCTGAGTGTCGACCAAGTCAAAAAGGTAACAACGTGCGGCTCTCTCGGACGGCGTGCCCATACCCAGTGTCTCCTCACGTCGTTGCGCGATCTCTGCCAGTTCCTCCTTCGTGCATTGATGGGCAGTATACCCCTCGAACTTTTTGTATTCCACGAAAGGCTTGATGGCCTCGGCAGGGGTCTTCGCTCTCTCCCTCAGCTTCATTTCCTCATCATAGCGCTTGGCCCCTTCATTGTAGGCATCCAAGGAGTCCAGGTCGTACATCTGCGGGTTAGGGTTGCCAAAGAGCCAGAAGTGGTCGATTTCCTTCTGGAGCGCCTCCTTGCCGAGAGTCAGCTCGACAAAACTCTTCAGCGGCTTGGCAGGCCCGGCAGCCAGCATCTGCGTCGCGTAGGTGGTGAACTCCTTTCTCACAATAGTAAGGGCACCCTGCTTCTTGACCCAATCTTGTTCAAAAGCATAAGGGTCGTCGGGGAACTTTTCCAGGTCGTACACTGGCTCGAGTCGGCGTGCCAAATCTAGCTCCTTCGCCTTGAGGCATCGTGAGTTAGGGATGCCCTTGACGCCAGCCTTGATGTGAGCATCGAAGTGCTCGTGAACCCGCTGCAACATCCTTGCCTCCAGGTGAATTTCTCTGACGATCTCGTCGTCGGTCATCAGCATCTTCGGAACCATGAGTCCTGTCACGGGCTCTTGGATGTCGTAGGCCGGATCGCGGAATGGATTGTAGTTTGTCGAATCCATATATCTGACCCGGACCTTGTAGGCTCGGGAAGTCTTAGCCATTCTGCCAAGGTTTGGGGAAGGCTTGGGGAATCTGACACCCATGTTTGCGGTTAATTTGGTGTTGGGACGCAGGTGTGAACTTCGGTCAAGGAGAAGATAGAATCGGGCGACGAAGGATGAATGAGGCAAGTAAGGAGGTAGATGTGGATGTGTATGTAGGTTGCTGACCAGGGCGGACGGAATGAAATAGACGGTGGGTTAAAGGAATTGGTAGTTAAGTAAGCTTGATACAATAAACTTAGTAATCAAGTGATGATGAAGAGCAAGTGGTAAAGATAAGTGATGAAGAGTAAAGCAATAAGCGTTGCGGCTTACGTAGAAGTAGTCGAACAGTAGTGGGAAATGTAGAGATGGGTTGGAAGAAAGAAGAAAAGGAAAGGATGGGGGGAAGGGAAGGGGGGTTTTATAGGCACTGTCATGAACCTAATCAGTAAGGGCACTCGAAAAACTTGCTCGTTCACGAGAGTGCCAGACTTTTTATTGATGATCAAGCTTTTCGTGAGTTTCTGCCTGCTCCGCTCTCGTGGCTTTGAGTGGTTGAAAAATTAAAAGTCAATAGGATTTCTTGAACCTTGTATATTTTGTGAAAGATGCAACGTCGGACTGCATCGCGTGATGGAAAATTCAACATCCGTACGGTTTATGGTTTGTGTCCAGGTTCTGCGCATCAACAAGACAGTACCTGATAAACTTGGACTAGAGAATGAACACGACGTTAAAAGAATGTCAGACATCTTGTCGAAACCTGAACAGCGCAGTGTTCTTACGAGGACTATATATCTTGTTCTAGGTGCTGTTTTGGCTTTGCTCTCTTTGTTCACGACTTGGTTGTGTTAAGACTACCCCAGGCACGTTGTCGCTGTCCCGTCCCCGACAAGTATTCTGCACCAGGATATCTTCCGCAACCGTGACTCATATTGTCACGGTCACGCTCATTCTACGCGTTTCTGGAACCTCGAGGTGATGCCTAGTAAGATAAAACCCAAAACCACAGGTCATCACGGGACGTTAAAAATTTGAAAGCAATACATTTAGTCCAAGACAGAGAGCAGAGCTTTTTCTATTGAACCTTGTTCCAATGACTCACTAAAAAAGGAAAAATCAAAACCATCAAGATCAAACTTGTAACTAGTGAAATACCATCTGACTGGCCAACTCAAATCGTGAACCCCGTCTAACACAGTACTGCCTAATCTCAAGCTTCAACATCTCATGCTTAATAGCCATATACTCCGAAAGCACAGCGTGGAACTCTCCCTGATTGATATCTGAGGCTCTCAGTAGCTGCTTCACCTGGTACAACTCCGCCAAAAGTCGAGCCTTCTCTTCGTCCATGGCGTGGCAGTCCTGTATGTAATCGTTGAGGTTTTGGGGAGGGTGGTAAGAGAAACAGCAGCACTGCCACTGGTGGAAATGGACATCCTCATGGTTGGGTTCATCACAATGGTGGGTGTGGGGTAGTTGGTATGGAGGTGGCGCGTTGGCGTGGCCTGGGTCGGAAGTTTCAGAATCAGATTCGGAATCAGATGTGCTAGGTGTGCGAGAGACTTGAGTGCTTGGTTCTTCCGAGGCTTCGGCTACTTGCATGCTGTTGTTGTTGTGGTCGCTCACGATGGTTGATTCTTCAGGGCTTGAAGCAGCCTGAATGTTGTTGTTGATTTCGCTCATGGTGTTAGAGGGGGTTGTATATGCGAGCTGGGTGTCGACAAGATGGCGTATATATAGGTTGTTAGATTGTATAATTCCTCAGAAGTATGCGGCGAGACCTGGGTTTTATAGCCTTGTGTAATGCTTCTGTTTGTAGTGTCACGAGCAGGCCAGAGCATATTCACTTTCACTGCATCACAGTAATTGGAAGACAGACGCCGGCCGAGATACCAGCTGCGTGGATGATGTGCTGTTTTTAACATAGTTCAGGGGCAGTCACTCGCCCCTTTCGTTCGTGAGCAACAGCAGCTATAACCGTGAGACTTCCACGGAATGAGCCGGGACGACTCACAGACCTACCAACAGTTGGTGAATCAAGGCCGTACATTCTTGCCGCATCACGCACTGAATTACGCCCTGTTTCTTATATATAGACTCAGCTCCTGCTTCCGACTTTGTTGAGAGCCAAACCTCAGCACATTCTACCCCCGTCTTGCTTGTTACCGCAATCACCATTTGACAACAGCAGAATCGCAACAACTATATCCTGGTCAGTTTCTTCAGACTCACGACCTAGCACAGTAAAGCTGACATTCATAAGGATCGTAAGGATATATAACTTCAAACTTTCACTATAGCCTCCAGTTACACCGGACCTGGACCACTTCTCTTCATCCATCAACTACTATTGCTTGTCAAAATGGTTGCATACTCGATCTTCATCCTGGGACTGGCCAGCATCGCTGCCGCAGGTGAACCCGGAAACAATACCAGAGTACTGGACCCCAGGGAGACCAGTTTGGCTTCGAACCCATGGGCGACGGAGAGCCTCTCGTCTACCGAGGCTGAAGCCGACACCACAGGATTCGCCTTCCCCTCGGAGTTCACAGAATACACTTTCGATATCCCCACTGCCACCGAAGAGACCTCCACTGAAGAGACCTCCACCGGAGAGACATCCGCCGAGGAGTCAATGACCGAACCTGTGGATAAAGTAACCTTAACTCTAGACCTTCCAGTTTGGCCTACGTCTTCGCACAGCATCTTCACAACCATCACTCTCCACGAGCCGCTGGCACCTACCCTTTTGGCGGCAAGAGACAAGAAGGAACCCGTTAACCCTTTCTCCTGCCCCGGCCTAAACGGATCGTGTTTCGGCACCATCAAAATCCGATGCGACTACTCGGTATCGGGAGACCAGAAGTTTGTCGGAAAGCCCTACAGTATCGCCCAATGCCTCGATAAATGCTCTGCGAGTAAGACGTGCAAATTCTTTACCCTGACGCCTAGCAAAAGCTGTTACACTTCCTTCAGTGGTCATGTGGTTGCGCAGGGGAAGACTAAGGGTTATGTGGCTGGCTTCAAGGGCACTTGCAAGAACTGAAGGCTACCGGGCTTTTTTCTTTGTCGTCGCATTTTTCTTTCTTGCGAGGAACAACTTACGATTTGTCCCCGAGATGAACGGGGAGGATTGTCGTCATTTTTTGTTGCAGTGGAACAGCGGAATGGAAGGACGATACTGGAGATGCTTTTCCTTTAGGGTTAGTTTCTAGATGAGATTATAAATATTGGACTCGGGTTTAAAACAAATGATATCTACTCTCGATAATTACAGTTCAATGTTCTCTGAACGCGTGATTCTCCTGCCAAGATTCGCGAGTTGATCCTAGGCTTTGGAAAATCTAATGCTTCGCAAGTGTCGCGAAGGCGATTACAAGCCTTAGGTAACGACCGAAACTACACACTTCTCACAATAAAAGAAACTCTTGCTCAACTACCGCTGATGACGTATTCCATATTTTACAAAAGAAAACATCGACTGCCTGCTGGGGATTCTCTCCATAGCTCTTGGCTGTAAGAATTCCTACCCTGGACGCCCTTTCAACAAATCAGGTTCTCCGTTATCGGCCATCACTGTCGCGGAGATCCTCTCTTGTACTACTAGTCGAGGGCAACTGAGGGAACACACGATGGGGAAATGAACAAATGGTTGTTCTCTCATATGCACAATCAAGCTGAAGGATCTCTCGCTCGACCTTCTCAATCCGATTTAGCTGCAGATGCAAGATCAGCTGAAATCTCTTCCCACGATCGATCTACCAGGCAGCTGTGTAACGTGTCAAAAAAGAGGCGTTCCAAAGTTGCTTTTTTCCAAGCCACAAGGAGACAGTTAATTCCGGAAGTCTCACCACATATCCGGACGCGTTCCCAAGAAAAAGCATTTGTGGCTTGGCGAAAACTTGGTACGTCATATTTCAGAAATCGATTTATCGTAATTCGTAATTGTCGCAGGCTAACCTGTGGTATTCGACATGTCGTATGGTAAAACTTGGTAAGACACGTGGGCATCTCAGAGGGTTACTTCGCGTCCATCCACCGCCTTTCACTCCGGGGTGCTGGTTAAAGTGCAGGCATAGAAACGATAACTAGTGATGTTACCGTGGTATCAGGAGACAACTTGACAACCTGGTAAACTTTGTCGTTGTTATCTCTTGAATTGACTCACTTTGTTAGCGCGGTCAAGCGAACCAAAACGCTAAGAAAAGAGACAAAACTAAGGCCCCTGTACCTGGCGGAGTATTCCCCTGTTCCCCTATTCGTCAACACGCGATTCCTGTTTCACAAGTTTCCTCACCTGAAAGCTGAGGATGGGGGCTCCGTTCGTCCGCATAAAAAGAAAGAAACAAAAATTACCCAGTGGAATGGGTGAGCATGTTTCAACAAGAGTAGAGAAGAGTCTAATGTTGCACTGAACCTGCCGTCGGAACCGTTTTTTTATCTTTCGTCCAAGGTTGAAGCTGGTTTTCTTGTGGGGAAGTGGTTCGGTACGTTGACCTTGATTGGCACTAGCGCCCGTTTTAATAAGAGAACTGGCGGTAAGTTCAGGCTTGGGACGTTTTCGAGGCGTCTTCTAGAAAAACATCCTTCGTGGGGGGACCACCATTCCTTCTGTTACCCAAGGGGGTCTTTGTTGGGTACCTGTGGTCTGGAACAAACTCGTCATTATTGACCGATTTATTAAGATCGCCATTCCGTGTTTTCGGGACAAATTCTCAGTCATAAAGTTACCGCACGCTCGGGCTCACCGAGTCCCCAACTCACTGTGATAAGACTCACACGTGAGGCGGTAGTTGACCAACATCTACCGAGCACGACACGCACAGACAGGAGTACAGTATTCTAGACTCTTCAGTTGATAATTGTGAATAAAAACAAGTACATGATTGGGGTATTCTACCTAACAAATAAAATAAAATAATATGGCTCAGACATCAAGGGACATAACAATCCAACCCAGGCCGTGACAAAGAACAAGAACGTAAACATAACCTCATCGATCCGACAAAAAGGAATTTTCTTTTCTTTTTTATGCATCGATCATCTAGGATTCGAATCCTGGTAATTTGTAGAGTCTGCGCTCGTGACACTCCCCGTAACCGAATTGCTGTTCAGAGACTCAATCTTGGCCATTTTCGCCCTCTTCTCGAACTCATCCAGTAGCGCATGGATGGTGCCCAAGGGAAACTCGTGAATGTGAGGCCTCGTAGTTGCCGGACACACATTGGACGGATAATCTTTAAACTCCTCCATGGCAAGGTTCATTTTTAATAATTGCTTCCATGATACGATGGCGTCGCCAATTAGGAATGTAGGCACGCGCGCCATGGCCATCTCCTCGAGAATCCAGCGTCGTTGGAAAAAGTCACGAGACAAAAAGTCGGCGCATCCAAGACCGCCGGCGGCTTGAGTGTCGAAGAGGTGAATGATTGGGATCGCCCACTCGTGATGAGGCGAGTAATTCTCAGGGTGGAGTTCTCTGTCGCCAGGCTCCTGCCACGTATCTGGCATGGCCTCATCGAAGGCCTGCATCAGCCGCACTCCGTCGTCGGTCTGGGGGATCTTCAGTCCAAGCCATCCAACCACCATCTGCGCACGCTGGTACACGTGGTACATGATGACTCTACTCTTGGCATTCTCCCTCGAATCCATAGAGTTGACGCAGATGCAGTCGATCCACACCCTCAGCTTGGGCTTGTTATTCGCTTCCTTGCCGCCAAAGTGTCGGAGTAAGGTGCGCAGCCAGGAAGGTGACCTGCGCTCCCTGCCGTTGAGGTTCTCTTGGCTGGACTTGTTGACTGCAGGGTAGAAGACGGCGCGTACGTGCTTGAGGGCCTGGGCGATGTTGACGGGCACGGGGATGGCCACGCGATTGAGGTTGATCTTTTCTTGGTCGGTGGGATCACCCAGCAGTGATGATATGGCGATGAATTCGACGTCGCGGCTGAGAGGAAGTGTGACGAGACGGCATACGACTTGTTCGTTGATGCTATTCGCTGGTTCAATCTCCAGAAAGCGAACCTCGTCACGCGACGAGTTTAGCTTGGAGTACTGTATCCTCGGTCGTCCATGATCCGCCGCCATAATTGCTTATTGTATCCCTGTGCCTGGGATGTATGTCTGATCGTATCGCAAACCCCCAACGTCTTTGTCTCGCCTCGTCTCGTATTCCCGGTTGTTCGTTCCTTGGATTGTTTCGTTTCGTTTACGTACGCAGCCTCTTTATTGCTTTTTTCTTCCCATATGTAAGGTACAGACGCAGCAAATAGTGTAGTTGTCTCTCGGTAGTAGACGTCAGTGCGAGAGAAGAGACAAGTGCACCAAGGGGATGGGATGCATTTTCGGTAGTGCAGTAGCACCCAGCTAATTAAATGAAATCATTCTGCCAACATGCACTAATTTTTCTCTTCTTTTTTTTCTTTTCCATTGGCTCTTCCCTCCCTTGCGACGTTCCTCCACTTTGGCGTGGAGCTAAGAAAAGGATTGAGTCCCCGGTCTTTCAAAACCGGCAAGCGAACGTTGATTACAGCCCGCATGGGTTGCATGGATCAGGCTCGAGTACTTGTACCCAACGCTAAAGCTTGCTGTGCTTTCCGATGGGAGGAAAAGGTTTTGAGGGAACATGAGTAAGCGTCATGAAATCTGGGGCTAAAAGAAAAAAAGCGAAAAAGACACACGTACCCTCGTGAAGCCCTACCTGCTTCTGAGACAACTAGACTAATGGTTAGCCTTTGTTCGTCTCGAGACGGTCACACCGGTAGCGCTGGCTGGACCCATTGTACGGAGCCACCAGATGGGCTGAGGTCCGAATGATTTTCTCACAAGCTCAACACCATTTAATCGTCGCGCAAGGACATGATGAAGAACACAGCGTTTAAGCAGAGTGATGTGCAAAAGTTCAAAGTGTGACTATCGTGACTATGAAACGTAACTGTCATTGCTTTATTTTTTTGTCACACCGTGGTGACAGATAAATTACCCAAGCTAGTTTCTCATTCGCACAGACTAGCCTTGTTCTCTCCTCTATATCCGCCTTCACAAAACGTCATTGACCCAGTCGTGAGGCCGTGAAGTTCTGTATCACCGCTCATCTGCGGACGCGCAAAAAGCAATCACAGACTAAATAGCCTCACGAAGCGAACCCCCTTGCTGGGACGGACTAATCGTTCCAGTCCCGTGGCGATGGAAAAGGCCTCTGTCTGGGGTTGAGGAAATGGTATATACATGTCGTGTCCCTCGTGAAGTTTTGTTCAGCATCATTCAAGCATTGTGTTTATTTTGAGTAATAACAATCATTCACGATAGACTCCACAGAAACCATGGTCCCTTCCATCATTACACCTCCACCCAGTTGTGTTGGTGGTCCCCTCAGCCCAGCAAGCAGCATCTGCTCAGACCACGTCGACAGTCCAGATGGCCGATGGATCAAGTTGCCCGAAGCTCTATTCTCGTCAATCATGGCCGTCGAGCCAGAAGTCAACCCCATGTACAAAACATCAAAAGCCATGTCGGATGCTTGGCTAAAAGAGTAAGCTTACCGTACACCTGGTAAAAATGATAACTGACCGACGATCTAGTGCATTGAGAATGAATGAAAAGACAGCTAGTATCTGGAGCCGACTCGATATTGCCTATATGAGTGCAATCTGCGCACCCAACGCTGATCTAGAAACATTGAAGCTTATGAATGATTGGAATGGATGGGTCTTTGCATTTGATGACCGTGAGTATAACCAACAACCCCCAGAAGCCAGAACCAACAAGACACGCCCCCCAAATTCCGGCAAAAGATTAGCCAAAAACGGGCCGCGCCGCCCATGCATGCATAAAAGTGGCACGTAAAAAAACTAACGACCAACAGCTTTCGACGAAGGTTCTTTCGCCAACAATCCCATCAAAGCAGCCGAGGAAGTCATTTACACTCTCGCTACGCTCGACAACATCCACCCCGTCGTATCGCCCGACCAGAACCCCCTGCGCCACACCCTGCAATCATGCTGGA
Source organism: Fusarium sp. S19/10 (assembly GCA_019054715.1). Classification (NCBI taxonomy): domain Eukaryota; kingdom Fungi; phylum Ascomycota; class Sordariomycetes; order Hypocreales; family Nectriaceae; genus Fusarium; species Fusarium sp. S19/10. The sequence continues at coordinate 47,135 of JAHKNZ010000028.1, read as the reverse complement.
ACCGCTTTCGCCAACGCGCCAGCCCTGCGCTGCAGTACCGATGGAAGAAGCATCTCACCATGTACTGCGTTGGTGTTTTGCAGCAGGTCGGTGTGCAGCATTTGGCTTCGAGATTGAGTGTTGAGGAGTACATGGATATGAGAGCTGGATGTGTTGGGGCGTATCCTTGTATTGGTCTTATGGAGTAAGTACCCTTGTTTTTTCATCCCTTTTTTTTTTTTCGGTCAACTTGATGTCGTGAGCGAATAACATCGGGTAACAACGGTGATTGGGCCAAGAGTGGTTGTACCTCTATCAGGTCTTGGCTGTTTGTGTAACATCCGCGGTTCAAGCTCATTGGCCACGAAACGAACGCGTTTCAAAACCAGGATCATACATACGAGAATTGATGGACTGACTCATGAATCACAGATTTGCCGAAGGAATTGACTTACCGCAACACGTCATGGATCATCCCTCTCTTGAAGCAATTTCACGAATTACCTGCGACTTGGTCACACTGTAAGCCGTCCGCCCACGAACCTCTCTGCATTGACATACTGACAAGCGGCAGGCAAAATGATTTATGCTCCTACCGCAAGGACCTCATTCAAGGAGAGGACAGCAATATTATCTTTATCCTCAAGGACCAGGGTATGACGGACCAGCAAGCTGTGGATGAGATTGGTGAGATGTTGTATGACTGCTACAAGCGGTGGCATATGGCTATCGCGAACCTTCCGTTCTGGGGAGAGGACATTGATCGGGATGTCATCAAGTTTGCCAACGGGTGCAGGAACATTGCTTTGGGCAATCTCCACTGGAGGTATGTACTAAACCGACTCTGATGATTTATGGTTGACTAACTAGTGCAGTCTGTACACTTTCCGCTATCTGGGTGATGAGGGCCCTGAAGTCAAGAAGACACGAATGATGAAGCTTCCTTGAATGGTATTTGTATTTGTCGGGGAGTTTGGCTGGTGGGAACTGGGTAAAATGGATTTATGATGGTACTTTAGGTAGAATAGAACGTGCAAACGTTGGATCGGCGAAATTTGGTTATTGATTGTATTCGAGCTTTGCTCTATCAGACATGCGTGCCCTGCATCTTGGTTCGTGAACGATCCCCAAATTGTAGTTAAATGAACCCAAGATCGGGTTCCAGGAAGGACTGGGCTCATGTGTTGATATCTCTGACTCTGTGATCTAAGTGGACAGTCACTGTAAGCTTCCCAATATGGGCCTCCGTTTCACAGTCACCTTATCTAGGCATTGCTTAAGAGTAAGAACTTATACTATACAATTAGCTGGGCCATGTTGTGAAGCAGCGTCTCTACTCAATGTGATTCAAGCGTATAGAGGAATGATAGGCTGTCGGGACTTGCATATGTTCCAAGTAACAGACTCACCTGATGGGTATATGAACATGATGCTTTCAGCCTGTTCCAACATCGAAACAGACATTACCAACTCAGTCTCACAAACACAGCCCACGCAATACACCTGATCACCTTTCTCAAAACCATTATTTACACTTAAGCTTCAACAATGTCTCGCAGTCGTCACCATCGAAGTAGTTCTGGAAACTCTTCGGACTCTGACAGCTCAGGTACTGTTGTACCGTCATCATCCCGGGCACCATTTAGCGCTCGCAGTCACAGGTCCTCCAGTACTAGACATTCAACGGCTACCGCTTCGTCACGTCGTTCAAGTCATGTGTCGTCTGCCTCTCGACCACCTTCATCCTCCACATCTTGGCCATCCGCATATTCTGCTTCACGACCGCCAGCGTCTTCTGCTTCACGATCCTCTTTCCACTCTAGTACCTCTTCTAGTAGGCATCCGTCTTCATCTCACTCTTCAAGTCACAGGTCCTCCGCCGGTCGTTCTTCAGACACGGCGTCCGAATCGCTATCTAGCCGACATTCGCAAGCTCAAAGTAGCTCTTCCGGAACAGCTATCAATGCTAGCTCGTATACCTCGAGTAGTAGAGCTGGCACGTCTCGTGCATCCACTAACGCACCTTCACGACAGCGAAGCGGGATCTCTGACAAGACGGTAGGACCCTGGGATTCGGTTTCTCAAGTTGGCACCCCTCCACCATCATCCCGAGACCAATCCAGTCGCAGCGGAAGCATCCCTCCTTCGTACTCCCAAAGCCATTCCACTCGCGCCAGAAACAGGGTAGCATATGTAGTGACTGACGAGCCCGGCGTCAGTCTTTGTTTCTGTCCGCCCTCGAACGACCAAGAATGCCGTGTCTCGTTAGCCTGGGCAAGAGGCCAACAAGACGACAAACGGGACTATATTGCTCTCCTGAAGAGTCAATTCATTGAAGCTCCTCCTGATACACTCCAGTTCATCCTTGACAAGTACGCTAGACAACTCGCTGACTTGATCCGACTTGAGCTTTATATCGCATCTGTGGAACGGTATCAAGAACGCAACGGCAAAGAGGACGTATGGGGACAGCTGGACCAGATTTCGGCCAAGAATGAAAGTACTATGAACACCCAACAGTTGTTCGAGGTGATGGGCGATATTTCTTTCAAATGAAACGGGACTGATTGGCAGACATCGGTGATCTTTAGTGATAGTTGATAGTTAGTTAGTATAATTGTAGCTTACCATGAAAACCGATTGTGAACTTCTTTTCAGCAATGACCAAGTTCTTGTGTTGGTATATACGATCTCGGCGGATCTTCACTGCAAGCTTACCGATCTAAGTTTGCGTTCCACAGCCACCTCATTCGAGCACCTAAGAGTATGGACTCTACATTATGCCCTGATTATTCTCTGTCCATCGATGTGATTCAATTGTATTCAGCAATGATGGGCTGACAGAGTTTGCATACGCTGCGAGTAGTAGCCCCAGGAGAAAGGTATAAAGACTTGTCCTGCACAGCTTGCTCTCAAACCTGATCATACGCTACCAACTCGATCTCCCAAAGAGAAACCTCCTGTTCTGTTCATACTCTATATACCAAACTGAACTCAGACTTGGACAATGCCTCGTCATCATCGTCGCCGAAGCAGGTCTGCAAGCTCTGCAGACTCCAAGGGCTCCAGTACGCCTCCGCCGGCATATTCCCGATCAAACGCTCGCCCTCGCCGGTCATCACCTGCCCGACGGCCAGCAGCACCAGCTCCATCGCGTCGGCCAGATCCTCGTCCGCCTGTACCACGACCATCCGTTCCGCCACCTACCTCTTCTCGTAGGCGCCATCAGCCTTCATCTCGACCATCACAGAATAGGTCCCCTCCACCTGCCAACCCTCGCTCGCGTACTTCAGGTAATAGAACTGGAGGCTCTCGCGCACCGGCTAGTACATCTGCGCGACGTCGAAGCCCAAGCCCTCAAGACACTTTAGGCCCTTGGGATGCCATCTCTCGAGATGGTACTCCCCCTCCAGGCCATCCCGACCGCAACAGAGACCGCAGAATCCGTGTCACGACCGATATTGGCGCTATCGACTTCTCTTGCTACGAAGCCCGGACTGCCGAAGAGCATCGTGACCAGTTGGCCGATGCAGAAGTCACCAAACAAACAATCGTAGCTTGTGGTGAAAGGTATATACGTGCCTTGCAAAATGGGTCTGGTGGAGATATACACGATGCTCTCAGAGATTACACTCAATGGCTTGTCCACTTGGCCGGAATTGAGCTTTATGTTGCATGTCTCAAACGATCTCAGAGAGGTGACAGCGGAGTATGGGGACACTTGCGTGAGATCTCTGACGATCCTGACAACAGGGAGAATGTGATTCTTGACTGAAAGCGGTCACTTCTTAGCTATCAAAAATACAGAGAGGAATAGTAGATAGTCAGTTAGTGCTATTTGGAATATTGTGTTGCTTTTATCTGTATACCTCGGGACTTACGCCTCGGAAAAACTAAAAAAAGAATAGTGCTATTTGGAAGGTTTCACCACAAGTACTTCACTGTGTCCAGTAACTCGTCTAAAACCAGTATCATACCATAAGTTCCGTAATGTAGGAAAGGAAAATTACTCGCCGTGTCTAAGTATATATCCTCAAACGTCGACGCATGCAGTAGGCTGATGCCAAAGCCAACCCACCGGCACGCGTGTCGGCTCCCGAATGCCTGAACCTCGGCAATGCAACCAACAGGGCCTATGCAGCCATTCAGAATCAAGACTTCCACCGTCTGACCAGGATAAAACATCAGATGAACCCACACCGCGACGCTAGACCCGCTGAAGAATGCTGAGAGTTGGTTCATTCGAGGTTACATCTGTTGGTTCGCGTCACCTTCATTCATGCATGTTGGTCGTCAGTTCGTTGCATGTTGTTAGATGAGAAAAGAGAGAACAATGCAGCTCACATCAGACGTGCGGCATTTAAATGCTCAACTATAGAAAGACGATTGTCTCGGCAGTTTCTTTTCAAGTACGCAAGTAAATACGTAAAAATGACGACCATCGAAGCGCACGCTCATATTGAAGTTGATGACAATGTTAGTATACTAAAAACGCAGAACTTTATCAAGTCTAACACAATTGATAGCCCCCTGCTGTCGATTTGTCCGTTGAAGTGAGCATTCTCCAAGAATGGATAACGAAGCTCGGGTCGTATTGATAACTAATGCTTTGTCTAGGACAACGCTTCCTCAACAGATAGCGTGACAAGCTCTATCTACGACTTCCGCAGGGAGAATGGAAGAACATACCACAGTTTCAAAGATGGAAGTAAGCCAAAACAATCTTTCTCTGCTTGGCCTTCTGCAGAGCTAGCCCTAATTGACTCCCTTCAGAATACAATCTTCCCAACGATGCAGAGGAACTTGAGCGATTAGGTGAACATACCGCTCTTGAGCGCCACGCACAAATACTAACAACCTAGACTTTCAACACAATCTAATGCTTCTGACGCTTGACAACAAACTCGGTCTAAGCCCTCCTTGCCGTCCCGATACAATGGTTCAGCGGGTTCTCGATCTTGGTACAGGCACAGGCATCTGGGCCACTGATTTTGGCGACGAGCATCCAGCGGCGACTGTAGGTTCGTCACGACTACTGAAGAATGTCTACTGACCTTTTGTAGGTTGTGGGCGTTGATCTATCACCTGTTCAGCCCGCCTTGTATGTAGGAACCAAACAATTTGGAGTATTGGGAAGCTCACAATCACTAGCATACCTCCTAACGTGCAGTTTCTGGTTGATGATATCGATCAAGAATGGACCTATGAGAAGCCCTTCGATTTTATCCATAGTAGATTCATGAACTTTAGTATTCAGAACTGGAAGGCTTACCTTACTAAGATCTACGAGTAAGTGATCACACCTCCTTCCTTACATAAGCTAATGAGCGTAGTAACCTCGCCCCAGGAGGTTACGTCGAACTTCAAGATGTGGACGTCATTATGGGGAGCGACGACGGAACCCTCAAAGAGGGCATGGCGATGTACATGTGGTGCAGACTCCTCGATCAAGCCGCCGCTAAGTTTGACCGATCTTTCGAACGAACCAGTAATTTCAAAGACCTACTCAAAGAAGTAGGTTTCGTCGATGTGGTCGAGACACGCTACAAGTGGCCTACAAATGGTTGGCCCAAGGACAAGAAGTATAAGGAACTTGGCCTGTGGAACAATGTTAACGCGAGCTCAGCGCTGGATGCTCTGACTATGGCGCCTTTTACGAGAGGTCTTGGATGGAGTCGTGAGGAGGTTGAGGCGTTTTTGGTCAAGCTGAAGAGTGATTGGAACAATCCCAAGATTCACGCTTATTGGCCTATGTGAGTATTTGACAGTCTTTGATGGGGTTTTGCTAATGAGAAATAGTTGTGTGACTTATGCCAAGAAGCCTGAAGCATGATGTGGATCCTCTACTCGGGGTCTGCTAGTGACACATCTGGTGATAAGATGCCCGGCGATGCGTACTTGATAAAACGACACTTGATGTGGATCCTCTTGTTAACCTGAACGGTTGCTGCTGGTCGCGCCTAGGTCTGGGTTCCAAGCGAGACTAGGTATGCTAGCAAAGATAAATAGCTTTGGGTAGATTGAATGAAGTCCTCCAACTGCGGAACTGTTTGAGAATCGATGCAGAAGTGATAAGCGTTGCCAGAGATGTTAATTGAAGGGGACTTTTTGCTCTTGATTGAACATAATTACCTTGCGGTAGACTCTGTGTCTGCTTTCGGAATTAACAATATCTGCTGTACTTGGAAGCTGCTGACTCAACGAATCACAAGACAACGTGGCCGAGTGGTTAAGGCGATGCCCTGCTATCTCTATGAGACATCATAGGCATTGTGTTCGCACGCGTAGGTTCGAATCCTGCCGTTGTCGATTCTTTTTTTTATCTTTTCTCTTATCTATCTTCCGCCCAGTTCTCATTGTAATCCATCCATTACCTTTTTGCCAGATATCAATCAGTGCTTTTACTTGCGCAGCCAAAATTTTAGACGACTGCGTCGAATATCTGTTTGGCTGGCTCTGTCTCCTCGGCTACCCACTTTGTACAGTGCGTTTATCTCAGCTCGCAGGCATGTCTCCCTTTTCCTTCCCTGAAAGGATTAGCTTGACTGATACCATGAAGGCTTGGTTACCAAAGACGAACTAAGCGAGCAACGCCAGGCTAAGTGAGAAAGGGAGGATGGAGTCGCTCCATGATACCGGGTCTGTCAGGACAAGCCTTATCATCAGTATGTCACTGTCAGTAGTGACTAGTGAGTAATAATTGGATATCTACCCATTGCCCATAGGCAACCGGACTTGATTCAGATCCGTATCATAGAAAGCAGTCAGTGTCTTGCGAAAGGTTGCAGCCAACGCCACAATCATCCTCTGTAAACCAGAATTGTCCAAGGAAAGTTTGACTCAAAGGGAAAGTCAAGACGGAATTCCCCAACTCCTAATCCCATTATCGCTAGGCTTGACTGGTGCGGAGTAACCGATTTGCTTAGCTCTAGAACTGGCTGACAAGCCTCAACTTTGAAATGGCAACTCTCCGCGATATCAGGTGGGTATCCACTTTCCCCAGGAAATCCCCCATGTACCCCAGATAGCTAAACTTCCCAATAGAGAGAATTAGGGAGACTGGAGACTCAGAGAATGGATACATAAGGATCGCGATTATCCCGGGAGTAATTCTTTCTTCTCCACTCAAGTTCCAATCTCTTCAATCTTCCTTCATCATGGCTACCCACTCCGAAGACAAATACGACATGGAAAAGACTGCTCACGACGCGTCTCAGAACGGCGAGGTCGTCGCCTCAAATACCATCGAACACGATGCCGTTTTTGGAGAAATCACAGAAGATGGTCCTAATTACCGCAATGTCGGATGGATCGGTACCACAGCCTTGATGATGAAGACACAGATCGGTCTTGGAGTTTTGTCCATGCCTGCTGTCTTCCACACACTCGGTCTCATCCCTGGTATCATTCTCCTGATTGTCATTGCTGGCATGACAACTTGGTCCGATTACATCGTTGGAGTGTTCAAGCTTAAGCATCGTCATGTTTATGGCATTGATGATGTTGGGCGCATGCTCTTTGGTCGGGTCGGTTACGAGGTCTTTGGTGCTATGTACGCTCTTTGTAAGTAACACCCTCCATTGCGATGGAGATTTGCTGACGCCTCTAGACTTCACTTTCGTGTCAGGTTCTGCTATGCTTAGTATCTCGGTCGCACTCAACGCTCTATCCGAGCACGGAGCTTGTACAGCTATCTTCGTCGCCATCGCTGCTGTCGCTACCTTCTGTGTCTCCAGCATCCAGACTCTCGGCCGCATCAGCTGGATCGCGTGGGTTGGCGCCGCCTGCATCATCGTTGCCGGTTAGTAACAGCCTCGATCTCCCGATACATTGACATTGACTAACATCCTGTAGTCTTCGTCGTCACCATCGCCGTCGGCCTCCAAGATCGACCAGCCGCAGCTCCCCAAGAACTCGGTCCTTGGAAGTCTGATTATAACCTTGTTTCCCACCCCAGCTTCTCCGACGGTGTCTCCGCCGTCTCGACCCTCGTCTTTACATACGCCGGTACCCCGGCTTTCTTCAACATTGTGTCCGAGATGCGAGATCCTCAGATGTACACTCGAGCTTTGACCATTTGCCAGGTTACTGTCACGGTCGTTTATATCATTGTGGGAACTATTATGTACTACTTCTGTGGATCATATGTCGCTTCTCCGGCTATTGGGTCTGCTGGTCCTCTGTTGAAGAAGGTCGGGTACGGAATCGCTTTGCCTGGCCTTCTTGGCTCGGCCATTCTTCTTGGACACGTAAGACGAATTCTCTGGAAGTTCTCGATCATCAAGCTGACTTTAGTAGCTCCCCGCCAAGCATATCTTCATTCGACTCCTCCGCGGAACCAAGCATCTCACTGCCAATACAACCATCCACTGGGTCACATGGATTGGTTCAACCGCGACTGTATCAATCGTCGCCTATGTTATCGCCAGTGGTATCCCTGTCTTTGGTGGCCTTGTTTCCCTAATCGGTGCCCTCTTCGGTACATTCCTCTCTCTTCAGCCCATGGGCTGTATGTGGCTGTACGACCACTGGAAAGACGAGCGCAACACCCGCTGGTACTTGATGGTTGGATGGAGTGTCTTCATCATTGTTTCCGGTACTTTCCTGATGGTTGCTGGAACTTACGGTTCTATTGTTGGAATCATCAACTCTCCCGAGCGAACAGGTGCTTGGTCTTGCGCTGATAATTCCAACTCTACTTAAGTCACCGTGACTTCTAAAGCACTTGATTACATATTATTGGCACACATATTAGCATCATTTAGATTCACTATAGTACAGTGTTTTATGCTGCATGTTGCTCTGTTCAATTGATCGTAACTAAAGGTTTAAAATCTCGTCTCGAAACCCACTGGCTAATGACAAGCTGCAAAGCCATCAAGCGATCTAAAAGAATTCGAAAACAAATCGGTCAAACTTTTCTTCTTGTGTCTTCCACCCTGGTGAAGACCTTTCACCTTTCGCGTCAGTACCATTGATACCTTCTACCAATACTGGTGGCCATGCTGCCCGCTAATCACACCCACTGCGCTTAGCGCCGTTTCCTGTTCTCCCGCATCCTCTGCTTCGTTTTGTTATGCTTCTTCACGCATTCTTGACATTTCTTGGCTGGACCCCCCGGATGCATGTTGTGGTCGTTTTGGGTAAGTTCCAATCCACAGCTGCCACATAATCCCTGATTGTTCCGTTCCTTATTTCTCCTTTGCCGAGAACCTTTTTGCGCGTTGGCGTGCTTGTCGCGACACCGGAAGCAATTAGACAGGTTCTCAGGTCGTTCGTATTTATAGCACTGCTTGCATACGCCATCCTCACCCAACCTTTTCTTTTGGTCGTCATTGAGGAGTCCCCTGAAGGAATTCATGTGACCAGGGCAAAAGACTGCTTTCTCCTCTGTAGGTGCTGCGCATTTGATGCACTTTCGGTCGTCGGGTCGTGGTCCAGGACGCTTGTCACAGCTGTTGCAAATTAAATGACACCATGTGAGTGCTTTGCCGCAGTCGTTACAATACCAGGCATTTGGGTCGTTAGTGACGCCTCCTGACCCCGACCCGGAGGCTTCGGTGGGTGGGTTTTGAGATGGATTGTACCCTTGTTGCATTGATGCTGAGGGTTGAGTTTGAGATAGATTGTACCCTTGTTGCATCGATGCCGAAGCTTGAGCGTTCCTGGCCTCAGCGTTCTGTCGATGTAGATTGGCTCTCATACGGTTAATTCCAGCCTGAGAGTCCTCTAAGGAGACGTATTCTGGTTGATATGTCACTGGCTGCTGTAAATCGATGTACGCCTGAATTTGGCGGTTGTCAGTGAAGTATTCACTTCGGGCAGGCCGCCCAGAAGCAGACGCCTGTTGCGCAGATTGTTGTAGGTGAATTTCCCGCGCTGGGTAGAGTCTAGGATCACCGTATATACTGTCATAGCCAGTGCCAATGGGATCGTTCTCAGTGATTCCTCCAGGGCGATTCGTAATGGAATCAGAGAATGTTTCAGGGTCGATATAGCGATCTGGAGGCCAGTGGCTGGCCTCATTGCTGGCCTCGTTGCTGGGCCCAGCAATGGGCTCATCGTTCGGTCGGTTCGAACTGTGTCGGCTTGATCTTTGACGATCCGATCTGTGTCTTCGACTGCTCATGTCTGCGGTTAGTTGGGTTAGTCAAATGTTGCTGTTTTGGTGATATTGGATGAAGCTTGTTGCTGATGGTTGAGATTGTTCGTGTGGTTTGCTGGTACGGAAAGCAGTAGGCCTGATGAATGTGCTGATATATACCCTCAAACTGCTCATTGTTCACTTCCACCTACATGAACATTTACAAATGATCACAGTCCGTAGTAGAGCTCAGCAGACAGTCACAAATGCCTTGGTAGCATGAACAACGAGTATTGTTGCGTGTTATTTCTTACTCAGGGTGTATTGTATATCGATCTTCGCATCAGTCTGCCTCTACCGAGTGCCATGATACCTCTGAATTGAGAACGCGTCGATCACAGATTCACGCCAGAACTTCCAGTGCCGCTCTCTTGGTGCGGAACCGGCTTTTCGGCACCCTAGTAAGAGGCATCTCCTTTCCTTAGTATTCATTTCTTAATTGTAGTGGAAAATCAGAATCTACGTTCTCTTGTCCTTGGACATTCAGCATGTTTCCTCGTGTGTGTTCCCGCCAGACAACTTCAAGTTTCGAGCTAAACTGTATTCGACTATGGAGTTATGCCAACTCCCTCTCTCTCTTCGTGCATATTTATTATCTCTTGCTCTAAGCCTTTTCTACGAATGTCGTGCTATTCTACAAAGTGCATACATCACAAGTCATAATTGCATAATGGTAATGGGGAGTACCTACTTATGACAGCTGAACTTATTGACGGGGAGTTGGACCCACTTTTTAGAATGAGTTCTCCGGATATGGATATCTTATCTTATCAACATCGATAAGAGATAAGATACGTTTCCGATCTCGCGCAAGAGCTCCAGCTGCTCACCAGCTTAACGCGACGTTATCGATAGCAGATTCGCTGGGGACAAGCATGAGCATCGAAACGCGTTGATTAGCCAAGACACCCTGTCAGGGAGCTGGATTATGGGACTGGTCAGAATGCTGAGACAACATAACCTAGAGTCCTGATGCTGTGAGATAACGCCGGGCCTTTACAGACATGGCAGACGGTTTATTCTTTCATATTATCATTGAACTAATATTCATTTTATTATGATCACAGTTTTTCAGTCGATTCTGATTTCATTGTCGAGGCACAGCTTGTGTTCGTGTTTATCCCCTCAATGTTGAAAAGCTCCAATCAGGTCACCGAACCCCAACACTTCCTGCTCAACTACATGCGAGGCTCCATTGTCCGACAACGAATAACCCAGCATAAACGTAACAACCGTCTTGTTAAAGCTGACGTCATTTTCAGATAGGTCTTAGCTCTCACCAACAGCAAGGTTAACTCGATCATCCGGTCCTACGAAGATCTACATGTCTGATCGCACGACACCACGAATTCCCTGTCCAATACACGTGCGCGAGTCAAGATGAGAAACGAATTCAAAGCTACTGTTCCCTATTGATAGCCCTATGATGCTGCACCTAAATCCGACGCGACTCTCAAACAATTCTAGCTGATATGAGCCAGCCAAGCATTCCGCATTCTGGAAACAATCGTCACTAACCTTAACACTTCGCCTCAACAACAAAAGGAATAAGCCAAGTCAAACAATTATCACCATCTATTATTCCCTCGCCTGTATGAATCGCGTTTGAGTTCAAGTCAGAGAGCTGTTTCACAGGCCGCCAATAATAAACTTGCGGGTCCAAAGACCCCTGCCACCTTGGCGTGGAACGTTGAGGTTTCATCGTAGCGAATGATGACAGAAAAAGAGTGCGGTCTCTACGTGATGAGAATTCTGTCAGGTGCTAGCTCCAGATCCGACAGGGCTGCTCGGATCAAGATGCTTCCTGTTTCCAGATGGCACATTGTAACGCTATCCGGATTTAACCATACAATGCTCTGTTATGATACAGCATTCAGAAACAATCCCTGATATCGTCTCGGGCGACTGAGTATAAAGACAATATGATGCTCTTCGATAACCATTCTCTTCATCCAGCCATCAGCATCACTACTCTTGCATCTTTCGCATCTCCTTTCCATTCTCTTCTTCGCTCTGTGAGCTTTGTTTTACAACCTTCTTTATTCATTTTAATAACTCTCTTTAAAGACTGCCGGCCAGTCCTATTTCAGAACGACCTACCCAGTCTTTCCACTCACTCGCAAAAATGAAGTTCTCCGCTGCCTGTGTCGCCCTTTCTATCGGCGCTGCGACCGCCTCTCCCGTCTTCCGCAGTCCCATCGTTCCCAAGCATGTCGCCCGAAGCAAGACCATCCACAAGCGACAGGTTCCCCAAGAACACTCTCACGATATCGTTCTCAACATCACGAAGGAGTTCCTCGAGCTCGATAACCCCAAGGAAATCGCCGATCCCGTGTTTGGCTTGTTGGGTGATGCCGCTGCTGAGGAGGGTGCTGGACAGGTTACCAACTTGGCTTGCTTGAAGCAGGAGACTGCTGATCAGGCTTTCACCAACGCCAAGGCTATCAGTGATCTGCGCGGTATGGCTGGTGCTCTTCTGTTCCAGGCTATTGAGCGAAACAGCGCCGGGGTCGGTGCTGCTAGCGAGCTTTGCACAGAAACTGCTGTGAACCCCGAGATTGCGGCTCTCACTCAGCACCAGGATGCTGCTGGTGAGGGTGCAGAGGCTGTCAACAAGGCTGTCACTCTTGAGCTGGCTAAGCAGCTTGCCGCCATGGGCGCTGACCCCAACTTGGCTCTTCTCAGCGGCACTTTCGCTCCTGGAGATGTAAGTACAACCCAATCCACTGTAACGCAACCCCCACTGACAATGATTCAGGTTAACGATGCTACTGGTGCTGGAAACTCGTGTGATGACGAGGAACCCGAGCTCGGATGTATCTTCTCGAAGGGTCTTCTCGTTCTCGACGCCACTGAGGATGAAATCTCCTCTGCTGTCGCAGATGTCGCCCAGACCTTCACTGGTACTGGCGGCATCTTTGCCACTGACCTGGTTGACCTGGCCTCTTTCTCCGTCGCCTCCAACACTGCCGTCGCTGATCTCAAGACCATTGTCAACGGAGCTGCAGCTACCGATGCTGCTGCCACCGATGACGCTGCCGCCACTGAGGATGCTGCCGCTACTGAAGATGCCGCTGCTACTGCTACCGATGATGCTGCCACCGCAACTGATGACGAGGCCGCTACTGCCACTGAGACTGCCGCCGCCGACGACACGGCTACCGCTACCGCTGAAGACACTGCTACTGTCACTGAGAGCGCTGGAAAGGGATGCGCTGTTAAGACCACCGCCACTGGTATCACTCAGACTGCTGGTACCACCATCACCACTGCCATCAGACCTGGTGGCACTGGTGCTGCTGATGCTGGCAAGAACGCTGGTGCTGGGAAGGATGATCAGGATGACGATCGGGAGGACCGCGATGATGACCGCGAGGACCGTGAGAACGACCGTGAGAACGATCGCGATGATGACCGTGAGAACGACCGTGAGGATGATCGTGAGGACCGAAACGGCCGTGGTGGTAACAACCGCGCAAACCGTGAGCAGGAGCGCCAGCGTGCCAGAGTCGGCGAGGGTGTCAGCCTTCCTCTCCTCCAGGATGCTTAGATTAGATAGCTAGCGAATTGATTCCCTTCATGTTCTAAGCTAGACCAATTTCTTGCATTTGTTAATACGTGGGAATGCTATCGCTACTGAGGCTTTGCTCCAATTGATAAACTCGGATGATGAAACACGTCTAGAACAGCCAACTCTAGTCCAACCTCACGAGCCTTCTCCACAACCTTCAACACAGCAATCGAGTCGCCTCCAAGCTGGAAGAAGTTATCTTCTACCCCAATAGTATCTGCATCCACACCCAAGACCTCAGCCCAGATCCTTTGCATCTTGCGCTCAGTATCAGATGTGGGTCGTTTCTTCGACACAACTCCTTCCTTGCCTACCAGATCTTGCACCGAGAATGATGCCCCGATCTGTTTTGCCGGTCGCTGTCCTGGGAATGATGGATACATGGATGAAGGCGCTTGGCTTCATGTGCCGGGGCAGGCGCTTTGAGAGCTTCGCGTCCAGATTTGGGGGGATGGGAACAATTCGCGTAGTAGATGCATCATTTGTAGCCTCGTCGACAAAGATTACCAGCATCGGACTGGTGTTCTCACCACGTGGGGTAATGACTTCTACCACTATAGTTGTAGTCTCTGCCAAGCATCCTTGAATGTAGTGCTCAACCTCGCCCAACTCAACTCGCTGTCCTGCGTCTGTAATTCTCCCCACATCAATCTCATACCGAGATGAGATGTCCTGACAGAAAGACTGTCTGTATGTCGACATTTTTGTCAAGGAGCCCAAAGGGTGGAATCATCTCTTGACTCTGCTCCATATCGCAAACACTCGTATCGACGAGATCATGTCCGCTACTTCAACCTGGATCTTCATCTTGCGAGCTTCGCTGACGACTTGATCGCAGCAACGCTATCGCCTCCAAGATGGAAGAAACTGTCATCTAGACCAATGTTGGCCGGCTTGATACCGAGCACTCGACTCCATATATCATGCATCGCGAGTTCCAGACGCGAAACAGGCTGTCGCTTCGGACCTGTAGATGTTCGTAGTTGAGCTAGCTGCTCAACAGAAAGCAAAGCGCCTGTTTCACGAAGCTCTTTCCGGTTCACCTTTCCCGTAGCGGTGGTTGGAATGGATGTCATGGTAAAGAAAGTAGTGGGTATCATGTAACTTGGTAGATGCTGGATAAGCTTGGCTTCCACTTCTGCGGGTACTCGTGTAGCAACTTGTTGAGCAGCCTCGTCTTCGATGAAGGCTACCAATGTCGGACTCGCGTTGTTACCTTGCGGCGTGATGACCTCTGCAACAGCCCGTTTCACACCAGTGCACTTCTTGACCCAGTGCTCGACTTCTCCGAGTTCCATTCTCTGACCGCGGACTTTGACCTGGGCGTCCTTTCGCCCGAGGAAGATGAGAGTTCACCAACAAGCCCTGGAGGCTGAAGCCTGTTGTGATCTTCCGGATCCACAATCCAAGTGTTCAAGCCTGAACCCTTTCCTATTCGCATGACCTCTTCAATTCCCGGGATTGTCGTTGATGACCGCATTTGATGTGCATTCGCTTTGTCCGTATAGATGAATAGTATGGACCTTTCCCCACCAGCGAGCAATCTCTCTAGGCGATATCGCCTCGCCACCAAAGATGATGAGTTCCAAATTCGGAACCTCATCTGGCTCTAAGAATTGCATGACCGATGGCGTAAGATCCACGATGTTGACCTTCAAAGATCTTATAACTTCAGCCAACCTATCACGTCAATATACACACCCAAGCACAATAAGCTAATCCAGGCCACAAAGCGCTGGGGGTATGCTACCAAATAGGTAGGAGTGAGGTTAAATCTGCAGCACTTTCCATAAAGAGTAATAGTAATATACGTTTCAACTTGCCCGTATTACGTCCATTCGCAGCTAGGAGAACAGGTCGCGCGCAGATGGATGACAGCATGCAGCCCACAAGGGTGTATTGTAACCATAGGAATACTTTATCTTTATTGCGTGTAGAGATTTACCACATGTATAGTAATTTACCACTAGGCGATATAGAGGCCAATAAGAAGGTATCAATACAGCGGAAATTGTTGAAACACACCCTTGTGGGTTGTATGTGTGTCTCACAATGTGCTTACACCACCAAGTAGGCATCTTTATAGCATAACATGCAAGCAAATAACAGCTCATCTGGACTATCAACTGTACTGCTGTTCTGAAAGAGACGTTGTCGATCAACAACTTCTTTTATTAAGCGGAAGCACTGTTTCTTTTTCCGACAACCTCCGACTAGGGTGCCTCGTGAATGAACTTTCGGGTTGTCAATGCTGCCAACTATATGCGTTAGTCCTGCAGTCCTGCAGTCCTGCGTGTTCGCGCTAGCTTGTGCGACCTGCTTCACCGGACCCTGGGATGAAGAGGTAAATTATAAGATACATTACTATACAGCATGGACAAAGTTGGCAAAATCTCAAAAGTCAAATAAGACGCTGAGAGCGTCAGACAATTGGCTCGTCGCTGGGCCACAGATGCAGTCGAGCGGTAAATGATTAGAAGACCTGGCCTCTGACCTGCTTAATGTTCCGCACGTCCGTGTTTCTCCAGGCGAGAGTTGCAATAATGCCGATGGTCCACACCGCTGTCGCAGCGATCAGCATCATACTCTGTGCATCGGCGTAAGCCTGCTGGATCGCGACACGGGTTGGCGTGCCCTCCGGGTAGGAGAGCTGAATCTCGAGCGAAGCGTAAATATCAACAAGGTTGACGAGCTCGTCAGAGGGCAGATACAGAGCGAGGCGCTCAGGAAACACAGCAGCCCAGATGGTGCCCGCGACGGTCAGACCAATGGCTCCCCCTATTGAGGAGAACATGGAAATAATAGCTGTAACCACAGCGACCTGCTGGTGCGGGAGGGAGCTCATAGCGGCGATGACGGGCGTCGTCATAATAGACCCGAGTGCCACACCGATGAAAATCTGACACATAATCAGGTACTCAAGGGGCTGTTCGGGACGCCGGAAGTATATCATCAGGCCCGTACCAAACATGTAAAGCAGTACAGAAGCTAACGTGATGTACTTGTACCGGCCAGTGCGATTGATGTAGATGCCCGAGAGAACGGATGCAAGGGGCCAAGCTACATTGCTGATGGACATGACATAGCTAGCATCAGTGACGCTGAGACCATTGACGACCTGGAGAAAGGAGCTGAAGTAGCTCGCCCAGGCATAGTTGCTGAAGAAGAGGACGGCGCCCAGAATGCCGGCGCCCACGACGTTGCGATCCGTTAGAATCCGGAACTCGATGAAGGATACGGGGCTGAAGTAAGCCTCGTAAAGAGCAAAGCTTAGCATCAGCACAAAGCCAGCCACCAGGAAGCCGATGATGAGCGGGGCCGCCCAGCCCTCGGGTTGCATGGGGTAGAGGTTGAAAGGCAGCAGAAAGAGGGCGAGGCCTGTTGTCAGAAGAAGGATTCCCGCAAGGTCAAATTCTAGCACGTAGTACTTTAACTTCTGCAGAAAGGTTGTGCTTGTCTGTGTGGGTACATTACTGCGAGCACCGATATTCTGCTTCTTTGCTTGAATCGTGTAGTAGAGCAACAACGCAAGCAGAGGTGTCCCAACGACAGGCAGGAGAATGGAGAACATGCCGTAGCACCATTTCCAGCCAGGGCCAGCCAGAAAAGCTTCAGCCACCGGCCCGCCGACCCAGGTGGCAACAAGACTAGGCGTCCCGGTAGCCAGACCGAGCATAAGAGCACGGTTCTTGAGGGTAGTTGTGTCGGCAACGAAGATGCCGAGAGTGAAGCCGAGAACGGAGTATCCCACGGACCAAAAGACTTGCGCCGCAGCATAAATTTCTACACTCGTTGTGGCGGCCATCATGATGAGGCCGAGTGTCGTAATAAAGAGACCCAGGGCGTAGCCCTGCGGTCGGCCGATAACGTCGAGGATCTTTGCGGTACTAAGGTTGCATACACCTGTAGCGATGGTGCTGATAATGCTGACAGTTGGGGTGAGCGAGTGAAGCATGAAAGATGAGGTGACATAGGGCGCTAGGGCTCCCATGGAAACCGAATCGATGGCCGTGACGAAATAGACAACCCAGACGAGCACGTAGAAGACGATGAGTGCGGATTTGGACCAGGCGATGGCGATTGCTTCCATGCCCTGTACACCAGGCTGTGCTGTGGCGTCGACTGCCTCATCGACACTTGTGACCTGGTGCACAGGCGGCGATTTGTTCAAGGACGATTCACTCCCAACATGGTCGACAGACTCAGTGATTGTGGCAGTCGTCCCGGGTGGGAGAACCGTCGATGGGAGGAGAGACATGTTGAGACGATGGGGATGTCAGGCAGCGGCGTGAACCCGCTACATAAGTGATGGTCAACGCTCATTTATCTACGGACGTTGGAGCCTCAGCCGCCATTTACGGCACCGCTCAATACTGGCGCGCAGAACATGCTCAAAGCCGCTCACAGGCAAACTTACCACAGAAAGTGGCTCGATTGCTAAAAGGCGAAGAGTTTCGCCACTGAAACCGAGCAAGTTTGCGCAAATTCACTCCCTGCAGGAACTGTTAAGCCAGAGTAAGCATGTAATCTGCAAGTGGTTTAGCCTTATCACACTGCAATAACACGGTTGGTAAAATTGTTTAATTAGATACTCGTTAGATAGGCTTATTAGCGTAGGCTATCTTCTGAAAAGAGAGAACAACTCGCTCTGCAGGAATAACCTCCAATGGAAATGCACCCTCAACTGTAGGGCTATCTCCATCAATTAAATTTGATGTAGGGTCGGTTGGAAATACTGCAATGATCAGTCCGTGCTTCCTTGATTAGGTAGGAACCGTCATAGTCTATTGGAAGCAGTTTATGGCGGGCTGGCGTCGAGAACACGATGCTATTCCTGCGAATACAACGTTCTTAGTGACAAATGGACGTCTGTTTCTTGCGCTGGGAAGTTCATCCCACATACCAAACGGTGTTAACTAGTAACTAGTTCATCAAACTGGAAATACCGGAGATCCTCAAGCGTGAGAGTAATATCAAGTTCTTGAAAACTAAACGACCGAGGAGGTTCGGTACGAAGAGCCACTTCCTTCACCTCGGTCGTCAGCTTTGGGGGAATGACTGGGTTGAGTACGAGAGGCCGGCGACAGGAGTATATGATTGGGCGGGCCTTATAGCCATTGTCTGTTCCTCTGCTCGCATAGGCGAGTACATTGAGTCCTCATGCCGCGCAGGTACCGGCCGCAGCCTGTACTACAAAGTAAGTACTGACGGCTAGCCTCAGGGCGACAAAGGCCGAATGAAGTCGTTGGTCTAGGATGTGAAGTTTGGTGTGTTCCGCAACGAACATGGCAGCGCTGAATTTGCTATTCAACCTGTGCGAGATACCAAGGGCATGACACACACGCCTGATAAAAGGTATTAAATATCCTTCACGCGGCTCGATTTACAGTTCTGACAGGCTCTTTCTAGACCCGAGCATTCACTCTCCGAAGGGCTGGTACCCATGCCTCTGATCTGCAACGCAATGCTGCCGATACTGGCTATTCTTATCTCGGCAAAGGCTTTCAGATGCTACGACATCATTGAAGATCTACTAGCCTTCGAACCCCCAGAGAGTGGAATGACACATCTGCAATGGAAGAATAGCATTCTCGATGAACCCTTTTTCAAGACCATGTCCTCGAGGCATGCGCATAGGAGCATAGAAACGGCTGGCGCCCTTGGCAGAATGCTTCAAGCACTTGGTTCTCGTGCCGGATACGCTCGACCACCTACCATCCACGATTTCAGGGCTAAAGGACTGTACTGGATCAGTATGTATACCATTCTCTACCCTTGACCTGCACGCTGTGCTCATGCTACTGTAGACCAGCTCTATTTCCTGGCTCAGAGAATGAAGCACGCTGGCAAGAAAGATCCTAGCACTTATTATAAGCATTATATGCCCAACAATAGCGGCACAGACAGTCAAGGTAGCTGCTTTCGCGCAGAAGCACGCAGCGTCATCAACGACCTCTTTCGCAACCTGAGTTTAGCACGGAACCCGCATCTACCCCAGTCTCTCCCAGCAGAACATAAAGAGGCCCTGAGAACCAGCCCTGAATTTGCAGCTATTGAGGAAGAACTCATGACGCTGAGCGGGCGTGGTGACAAGAAGTCGGTTTCCATCTGCAAGGAGCTCCATGGAGAGAAACGGAAGCTAGCGGACCGAACACTCCAGGAATGGCAAAAGCATCAATCATATCTATCTGACACAGCCACCGAGAACATCCAATGCTATCATCAAGACATGTTCAATCGTGTTAGATTTCTTATGCCAGAAAGGGACCGTCTTGCGGAGAGCCTCTTTGAGACCACCACAAGTCAACGCGCAGCTGGAAACTTCCACAATCTACCCGCGCAACCAGTGATTTGCCGTCTACGTATGATCGGAAACATATCTATGATTGTTTCAAAAACTCGCATGGTGGGTTTGCCAAGCTCTGCTTCCTGTGTCACGAGTGGTTTGTCGACAAGCATTAATGGACCGATCATTGTCGCTCGCATTTTGCTTGTCCTGAGACACTGCCAGTCCACTGCGGCCCGCTCGCTTACGGGGGTGTTCTAGCTACGGCCGGCTACTGTGTTTTCTGCATGGACGAGTTGTCTTTGACACCCGAGAAACGACTTCGCCAATTCCTGGGTAGAGCTTCTTGTAAGGAACATGTCTTCAGACACTATCAGAACTATGTCCGGACTGCCTAGGACGTTGAGCCTGCGTCTTTCCCTCACCTAAACAGCCGGTGTGATATCAGGCTTGACTCCGCAAAACAACTCGAGTTCCATCTTCTGGATGTTCATTGCACAGACTTCACCAGGGATTTGGGCATCCTGGAGGTGCTAAAGGAGGACGACTATGCAGATCCACAGAGCTACAGCTAGGCTCTTCTCTGCCTGAAATTCCGATAAAATGGCAGTATACAAATGAAAGCACCACTTCAAGTCCCAGAAAGTCGCTTAAAGCCCTGTGGTGGATTTAAATCGTTATGAACGCGAGGTCGACACGCTAATGGGGTAACATTCCTCCCCGTGTTGCAACGCGAGACTTAATAAAAATAATCGTGGGTGCGTTACACAATTACCGAACGGGAATGGCGTCCTATTCTAACGGAGGGTGAAAGAGCCTTGATCAGGCGGGCGGGGTAAGCGAGGCTCACTCAGTACATCACCGCTGAATAGGGTCCAAGGCAACCATCAGCTAGCAGACCCACGATGACTCACAGCCTTCAAAGTTCGATCGTCTCACTGCCCTTGGCCATTTTCGAAAGCATCGTTCCTCATGATCTTGGTACGTTGATATGATTGGGAACGAGGTAAAGCTAGCGGAGGGACATTTCCGTCATGCGAGGATCTACATAGTGTAACCGCCTATCTAGCAAGGGTATATCCGCATTGGTCCATACAACATTCAATAAAGCGTGTCGTGAACGCTATGCTAACATCCTTCCTTATGTCACGAGCAACCCTTCGTATCGAGCCAAGATACAGGTTATTTGCCTTCAAATCAATCTCAGCGTTGATTCCATCATGGATATGTGCTGGAATTGGGTGCACACTC
Organism: Fusarium sp. S19/10; assembly: GCA_019054715.1. Lineage (NCBI taxonomy): Eukaryota > Fungi > Ascomycota > Sordariomycetes > Hypocreales > Nectriaceae > Fusarium > Fusarium sp. S19/10. The sequence continues at coordinate 25,904 of JAHKNZ010000028.1, read as the reverse complement.
TATCGATCCTACACAAAACGATCAGGTCTTAAGGAAAGTCACACACTTATTCTCGCCTTATCATGTATTTTATAGTCACTTTATGTAGCAACTAGTCTGAAAACTGGATGTGGTTGATCGTGGACTCATTTTTGAAGTCGTTGTTACCGAGGAATACAGTCCATGTGGATAAGGAAAAAGAATACAGACCGTGCTTGACACAACTCGCTCGATCATGATCTGCGATGATTTTGAGGGCCCACCTCACGTCTCTTGACCTTTTCACAACCTATATAATGCGCATAGATTATATGTGAACTCAAGCGTTATTTTGCAGCAAAGGTGTCGCGTTCGTTGGCCCTGATTCATGGCCCCGGTTGAGCGACTCAGGCGCGTTGAATACCCTTGCGCTCGCTTTCCTTTCCATCCGTTGTTTCCAAGGCTTGTATACAATAATGGAACCAATTCCCAAAAGAAGAAATACACCACAGATACAACCGCCGATTATATCAAAGGAGTCACCAATAGCCCCCACGCCGTCCCAGAACTTTCCTTGAGGATGAGTAACGTTGAGTATCAGGGAGAGGACCTGAACTATGCCGATGAAAGCCGATACCAGAACCGTGATACCGGTGAGGACAATAGAGTAATACATGATAGCAACCTGATCACGCGAGAAGGCCTTTGACGTATATAAAGCGAGCATGAGAGCTCCGTCAGTGGTGTCGACCAAGCACATGCCAGCTGAAAAACGTTAGAATGACTCTTCGAGATTTCGACTTTTTTTTTTATAGACATGGACTGAACGATACTTACCGGTAAAAAGGATAGGAAAGATCAGGATGAACCAGATACTGGTGCCCTGGACTGCTTGAATGCTTGCAATTCCAAGGATGGCAATTTCAGATGACGTATCAAACCCCAATCCAAACACAATACCAAGCGGATACATCTTCCACGGCTGATCGATTGCTTTGAACAGTCTTCGGAGAATAGTAGTCTTCGCCCCAGCTCCCTCCATTGAGAGCTGTCCGGCGGCAAGACGCTCAGCTTCCTCTCGTCCTTCCTCTGTGGCGGGCCCATTCTCATGCACCACATCCTGGTCACCATGATGAGCCAGCGTAGCACGAAGCCGCTGTATCAGACGATACAGAACCCATCCATTTAAGACACAGAGCACGATGAGAAAGACGGCGCTAACAGCCGTGCCAATGATGTTCCCCACCCTTTTAAAGTCATCGAAACGATTTTGCAGAGCACTACTCGTCGCCGCAACAACGATGCATGTGATGATAACGATCGTGCTGTGTCCCAACGAGAAGAACGTACCCACGGAAGCGGGCCGACGACCTGCAGCAATGAGACGGCGCGTCGTCAAGTCAATCGCTGCAATGTGATCGGCGTCTAAAGCATGGCGTAGACCAAGAGTGTACGAAAGTGCCGCAGGCGCAGCGAGGCGAGGATGCGTGATGAGGAGGGGCAACGCCAAGGCTAACCAGATGACGATGTTGACGGTGGCGAGGAGAGCGATAAGAAGGACTGAATTGGTCGGAAGCCCACGAAGCACAGGAATCTTGTCTGTAAGCTCCACAAATTTAGAAACGAAAGCCATTTTCTAATGCGAGGATTCAAATAGCGAGTTCTGATAAATAATAAGAATAGTTGGAGAAAAAAGAATTTGTTCCTTATCTGGACAATTGTCTTATGTGCAAGCTGCGAGTTTAAGGTAGGCTAGCCTAATCCTAGATAGAGAAGTTATTAAAACCATAGATCAAGTGATTATTAATTGATTGTAGTAATCTGCCTGTAGCTTCCCCTCTTAACGGGGTCGATTACCTGCACCGGTGCCGGTGCATCTAGAGTCACGTGACCTTTGCACCCCTCCCCTTGTTAACTACGCTGAAGAGCCTACTAATTGTGCTAAAGAGGAGCACTAACTGCGCTGAAGAGTTTACTAACTGTCAAACCGGCTATAAGAGCCTCTAAAAGGACCGCTGTAACAGGTGGTGCGTGCCTCAGTTTTTGACCCTACGGTTCAACAGGTGTTAAGGCTAAATTCCTGACATCTGGAAATGAGTCCCTATGTTCTCTCCCCCAGGCTTCTTATGCTATTAAAGCGATCTGAATCACCCTTGTCTTGGCCTGTCTCAAGGGCTGTTCGATCCACTTGCTCAATTGGTCGATCGAACCATTCACAATAGCGCCGACGTTTTGTTCCTCAAGAGATATCAATCTCTCTGACGCCCTAATGTGAAGGCAACTCGCGTGCTTGCACAAATGGCTGCCGTACGAAATATCAACTTCCACTTCGTTTCTGCTGATGATGTTGTCAACTTCATTGGCCAAGATGGTCTTGCTGAGGTTTCCGTCCCAAACTACAAGCCACCGGTGGATGGATCTCATGAATATGTCGTTTCCAGATGGACCTCAGAAAATGTTTTGGAGTCTTATGCAGATGAGCATGGTCTTCCAGTATAGATTCACGGACCTGCTAACATTACGTGTACGAATGCGCCGGCACGAAATTTGATGCAGAACATCTTCCGCTGCTCAGTTTAGATGAGCTGTCTGCCCGAGCTGTCAGCTTAGAAGGGCTACTTTGGCTTTGTTTCAGCAGGAACTGTAGCTGAGGCTATCGTTCACTCGATTGCCGAGACAGACCAGGATAAGTCGGTGTACTGTGGTACGTGGTGGAGAAGGCACCTGGCCGGGGGGGAGGCGTTGTTCCATGGCTTCGAACAGGAGGCTTGTAGATATTTTCCTAGTCCCGTAGTTTGGATATCTATAGTTCTTAGATCAGATTTTAATATATTAATCCACATAGCGTGAATGTGAACTACACGTAGTGCTGAACGAGGCGCCTCCTGTCACGTTGCGGTTGGATTTGTCATCTTCAATCGAAATGGCAAACTTTGAGCCAGACGTTAAATCCTAACTCGTGGAGCAATGACTCACCATATTACCAGGCTGCGATTGTGGTGAATAGAAAGCCTCTTGAAGCAGAAAACGCGATGGCATCCATGCTAAGGACTTTTTGCGGGTCTATGCCAAGTCGTCAATTGAAAGGTGCGTAAGCCACATGAGTCATCGCTGCTAGATCGGCGTTATAGAACGTTATGAAACTTAAGATGGCCTGTAATGAGTGTCAATTGTCTTTTAAATAATCTAAAAAAGTTTATATCATAACTGATTATAAACCATGTCGTCCTCACCAGTAGTCCGAAAGGCGTCTTCCCAAGGTAAACATCATCGTATCCTGCAATTCATTTAGCTACTAATCTGGCATCAGACATTCCGCAAATATTGAGCTTCATTCGCGATGGTGGTGAAGAACAAGCACCCGGAACACACATTCCTGCGACCGAGGAAAGTCTGCAAAACACGCTGTATCTTTCCGACATAACAGACGACAAGCCCCGCTTCGGCAGACCTCTACTCATCTTCTCACCCGAGGGAAAGCCCGCTGGACTACTGATCTACTTCTTCAACTACACAACATGGGCAGCCGCGCCTGGAGTTTGCATGGAGGAGTTATACGTCGTCCCGGAGTACAGACGACATGGCTACGCTCGGTTGCTGGTCCAAGCACTAGCAGCTGCTGCCAAGGAAGCGGGCTGTGTGAAGATGGAATGGCTTTGTCTTCAGGATAATATCAAGGCTTTAAAGTTTTATGAGAAGCTTGGAGCAGTTAGAAAGCATGATTGGACTGTATTGAAGGTTGATGAGAAGGGTATCGATCGGTTGATGGAAGCAGATGAGTGATGCTTTAGCGATAGCATTAGTGAAAGGTCGCCTTGATATATGAAGTACAGAATAAATAGATGTAAAAGTACGCTGCACAGAACTTGAAGAACAAGAGTTAATGAGCTAAAGAGAACTACCGTAGACACGGAATAGTTTATACAAAGAAAATAGGATTCAGCAGTAAATCCTCCTAATGACATCCGGGGCAATCAAAACAACCAACATCATCCCAGACTGAGAACCAAGACGGGTCTCTATCAGTATCAAGCTTTAAATCCCCAGTTAAAGAAAGGCTGAAGCCCATCCACTTGCACCGTCTGTCCTTGTACCCAGATGCCTTGCACCAGTACAAACCCCGGCAAATAGCGGCACATTTCTCCGGCGACGTTTGATCAGACTCCGGAAATTGATCGATCATTTGATCGCCAATAACAAACATGCCAGCTATCCAAGCGCTGTAATTGCAGATCTTGCCATCAGGTCTACTGACGCGCTGGCATGTGTCATCGTGGGTGTATGCGCAATTCGTAACATCAGCCTTGGGATCTGAGTCTTTACACGTCTCACAGTCAGTGTAACAGCGCTTGTCCAGCCAAGCCGTCGCCTTCCATCCATCGTCCTCCGGCGTGAAGTCATCTCGATCCAGTGCGCTACCGCTGAAGTAGCATCGATTTGTGATCATGTTATAACCAGCTGTTTTACAGTTGGACATGCCTTGACAAATGGCTATACATTCTTCCAGTCTGCCCTGGACAGGGTAGTCTGTACGTGATTCGGTCCAGAATTCGCCGTTATAGATGCCTCCCCATGAACAAAGTACATCCTTGGGGTAGTTAAATCGATCAAAGTTGCACATTTCACCATGGCTGTACTGGCAAGTTGGGCTAGGCTCTTCCGAGGTGGTGGTGGTTTCCGATGTAGTGGTAGTCTCTTGGATTGTTGATGATGGAGCTTCTGTTGTCTCAAGACTGGTATCTGACGACTGGGAGAAACTGTCTGAAGTTTGCTCGGGCCAATCCGTAGTACTTTCGTCAGCAAATGTTGGTTCCAAATCGACACTGGTCTCCTCAAGAGTTGGTGGAAGGATAGTTGGCTTCGAGACAGGTGTATTCTCCATACTGCCAGTACTCGTCTCCGGATGAGGCAGCCAATCAGTCGTGTTCTGTGGAATATGACGACTGGTAGGTTTCCAATCATCGGATGTGGGCTTTTCGATAGGAGTACCGATGTCCTCTCCAGGGTTGGAGGTACCCGGGTCAATGGGCCGGCGTGTTGGGATACTTGGTGGTCCGGAGGTCAGCTGCTCGGTCGGAGTGTCAGGAGTGTCATCTCCGTCGCCAAAGTCAAGCTCAAACTGGTCAATGTTCTCAGGTGTTACCTGATTAGACACAAAGACCGAGTCAACGTACAGCAACGCCAACCCGTTGCCAGAACAAGTCATGGAGATACCAAAGTTAGCACTTTGCGAGTCTGCGATGACTGTGGTGAGAACCCTATTCCACGAGCCGCTCACACCACCACTGCTGAAAAGACCCATTGCGTAGAATTGACGATTTCCCAAGTAGGCATTGATGCTACATGACTGCTGTCCGACAGTGATTACAACATAGTAAAACTGAACAGTGTAACGTGTAGTTGTGGATGGAGCAAGATTGCTAAGCACCTGGAAAATGCTTCCCAAGCCATTAAATGCTCGTTTCCGTGTATCAGTAGGGGCAGAGGAGGACCCTAGTGCCGCGCAACCATCATCAGGACTGCCGTCTGCCTTGTAGCAGTCAGACTTCTGTTGCTTGACTGAACCCTCCTGAGACCAAGCAACTAGACCAGATCCGGAGTTGGAAGACTTGGCAAATCTACCGTTGACCACGGCGTTTGTGATGACGCCGCCAGGCCCAGGCTGACTTGCTGTGGGAGAATCACTGACGATGTCAGTGGGTGGATCTATATCTTCAGGACCACCCGTGAGTGACGCTGATGGCATACTAGTGGGTTCCGGCGTATCGATTTCGGCAGGTGGTTGGGAAGTAGAAATGTCCAAGCCAGATGCCTCAGAAGCGGGCAATGCAGATGCACCAGTAGGATCAAATGGAATGTTACCTGCGGATGAGCCCGTTCCGACAAATGTTGGGAAGAAAGTGGGCTCATCAGAGGTCTCTAAAGGCGTTTCTGTCGCATCCAAAAGACTCCCAACGGATGTTGGAACAATGATATCATCATCTGTTAACATTTCTGTTTGATAAGCCGAGGTGTTGTCGGGAATGCTGGTCTCCTCGGTTTGGATGGTGTCAGATACACTGGATACAATGCTTTGAAAGCCTGTAGTCGTAGCATCGAGGCCATCCAATCTTCCATTGACACATCGCTCCGCTATTGAGGTCCATTAGTGTTGGGTAATCATAGTGACGTTGATGAGTTGCTTACCTGCATAGACATTGAGAGCCACCGGGACACAACCAGACGGCTTTGATGTAAACGTCATGTAGACTTGGCCATCAGAGGTTTGGCAGAACGAAGCTTGACCGTTTGGTAAGGCCGAGTTTGCGAATTTCAAGACACCTTCTTCGCTGCTGAATGTTGTTGTGATCGAGTCAGTGGATAACGCAGGTGACGACTCAAACCTTTGGTAGTCATTGCCAAGATACGCGAAGGGTATATCATTTTGAGATAAACCACCCTGGCTGAGAACAAAGACAGTGGCGAAAGTGCAAATGTCGGCGTTGTCATCACCAACAAAGCCCCCAACATCTCGTTTGGTGTTACCTCCCGACGGGGTGATAAGAAGAATGATGCGCTGACCAATTGGCTCGGAGCCCGCTGAAGTTGGAGCACTACCAGTTGCTGATGAAGAACGAGTGTCGGCAGCAGATGAGGGTAGGGTAGTATCTAGAGTTACGCCTGTCGAATCCGAAGAGTTCGCAGAGGGACGAGGAAGGTCGCTCTGAAAAGATACAGGAGCAAGGTAGGTTGAAAGATAAGTGACGCACCAAGTAGCAGGGTCCTCTTGATGAATATCTCTCACATTAACAGCGCCGACGATGCTACTAAGGAGCGCAAAAGCTGCGATATGACCTTTCATTTTGGGAGTGCGACGTGAGCTGAGTTTATTCCGTCCGCTCTCTGATGGGAACAGCTCTTTCTAATATCCGGATCAAACGAACCAGGCGTAAATTGACGCAGTTATGCAATTTGTTGGTAGCGACTGCAACAGCATGTCTGTTCATACGTGAAAGTCGCAAGGGGTACTCAGTAACCGACGCCACCATTCAAACGCGTGGTCTGGACTTCAGTTCTGAGTCTAGAATTATTACAAGGCTGAGACATTCTCCCAACAGAGTGGGAAAGCCGATCCAAAAGTCATGCGATGCCTGGTTACCCCGAGACAAAGGCTGGTCAGCTCGCCACGAGGCATGCAAGTAACGGCAACAACTCAAGACAGGTTTCATATTCATGTTGAAAAGGTCAATTCAAAATTAATCAGCCAGCCACTCTATGCCCGTAGCATGAATCAGGATATCCACATAGCACAAGTCCACAAATTGACAGGCAATGTTTCAGAGTGCAAAGGGAGAAAGAAGACTGATCTAGGTTATCTTGGCTCTTAGCCCTCGTTATTTTAGTTTCTTTTCCCTCCTCCTGTCGAAACCGGGCTGCTCATGATTGTCGGAACTGACACAATTATCATTCATTAGGATCAGCTCCACTTGTGTGACAATTGTCGCTCTCCCACCCTTTGCTTCGGCTCTGGCTTTATTATATATATCAGTTTTAGAAGGATAATAGGCACATACGACCATACCTACCAGAAAATACGGGATCCCGTCCGCTCTCCCATAGTCAAGCTGGTAAGGGGCGGATTAGTAGTTGAGTCGGTGACGACCAGCGAATCCCCGCTGTTGTATGTCTCTTTTTGCTTGTAACCTAGCTTTTTGCTCTACAGCAACTCAAAATAAATGGAAAGTTTGTTCTGCCGATAACTGTATGTAGGGAAAGGCCTTCGTTGTTTGGATTAAACAGTTCTGGGGAGGATTGTCGGGAAACTCGAAAAACGAAGAGTCATGGAATCGCCATAAGACCAGCAATTGAGAAAGTCCGCTCTATACAGGAGCGTGGTCTCCTTCTTGTAACTTGGTTGGTTTAACGGAAGTAATCACAACAAGAGTCAGGCGTGGAAATGAGAAACAAAGCCCTGCACCATGTTACATGGGTCTACATAAAACCGTATCGTTATAAAAGTCCTCTTTATCCAAGAGTATCATTCCCGCAAAGCCAGCTGGCTTTAATCAACACCTTGCCACAGTCAAAGGTTGTTGGCTTAAACTCACAACTTCCCTCATGCAGCTTATGGTACCCAGGGTCGTCACTCGCCGGATTCTTCCAAGTCATCCAGGTATCACCTCCACATCCTTCCCAAGAATATTGAAATCCATCATACAACAGGACAGGGTGGCTACATGGATTGTCGGGCTCTGGAATGGGGATGACTCCATAGTTGCAAGAAGCATTTTTGGTGCCGTCCAAAGCAAAAGCAATGTGGAACTTCTCGCCTTTCTCTTCGCTCGTTCCTACCCAGACTGGATCGTCGGGTTCATCATCTTCACTGGGTGTTGCAGTGGGTTTGACGGTAGAGTACGATATGGTAGTTGATGTTGTGTGTGTTGGTGTGGTTGTGGTTGAAGATTTGGACGAGGTAGTGCTTGTCGGCTCGGCACTGGTAAGGTATGTTAGAATGTCCATGTTCCCATATAGTGGCCTTGTTTTACTTGGACGTTGTGGCTGCTTCTTCACTGTTGCCCGTCTCGTTTGGCTCATTCTTAGATGCCAATGTACCGCCGACAGCGCCACCAATTATGCCTCCAGTCACCAGAATGCTGACCACTACTATCGCTAGCCAGTACCGCTTCCACCAAGACTTCTTGACCACAGGCTGCGACGGCTCTTCGGATTGCTTTTGCGTTGTTGGGAGTGAGGTCGATGGCTCAATACCTTCCCCTGTCTTGACTTCGAGCGTCGAGTGTGGGCCACGATGATCGACCTCGAGCGTAGAGAAACCTGGGTCTCCGGGATTCCTGAAGTCGGCCATGAATCTTTGTAATAGCAGAACGTTGTGTCTGGACAGGAGAAATGCATCGGGGAAGTATAAGGGCGGAGCCTGGGGTACCCTGTCATGGTAGTTGAATGCGGCTGAAGTCTTCGGTTTTACAGGAAAACGGTCAGAACGTGGAATTACATTGTGGCTTGAAATCAAGACCAACTGTGAACAGCCGTCTGGCGGGGTATTCCAGTGTTGAGGGATATTTAACAAGTTCGGCTGCCCTCCGAAACCTATGATTGGGCGTTGAACTGCACTGTAGAAGCGCAACGGTTCATCTTTACATGTGCACTTTTGGTCTGGACGACTCGAAGGATTGTGGCTTGCCCTTAGACATTGACATTTCACTTTTTTGTCAAATGGGTTCACGGAACCTGCGCCACCATAGCCTATTGCAACTGGTTTTAAAAATGAGGCCCGAAAGCTGAATTGAAAATAGTTATGATACTAGGGCTGAGGAGGCGTATGAATGTCTCTGACGTTCGAGTCTGCTGGGTAAAGTCTATACGATTATTGTATACTCCAAAGAGTATATTACTCTAGATTTCAATGACAACGAAAGGAGAGGAAGGGGCCAGACGACCTCCAGGTGTCCTAGTAATCGAAACCTCCAAGGGAACGATGAGAGAAGGGCTGCCTTTCATCTCATAAATGCCTCTTCGGCTGTAGTGGCAAGGATCAACATGTTGGCGGTCCAGATGTCAGTGGATCATGTTGATTGGCCTATTGTCATTGTGGCTTTGGTTGAAATCAGGCTCGCCGACTTTGCTGCAGTGACCATCATACAACTCATTTTCAAATCCTTCTTGGCAATATAAACCTCTAGCTCTTATTTGGATACCTAGTGTTGTTCTGAAAATGCAGCAGCGATCTTACTTGCCCTTTGGGGGCCATGCAGTTGTGTTATGTGGTTTGCTCCCTCTGGTTAGAACGAGAGACTGTATGCAACTGCTATTTTTCTACGTACGCTTAAGGCAGAGTTATAAGGCCTTTTTCTCTCTCGTGCATTGTGGCTGTTGCTGACTGCTTCATGTCGAGCAAGTTTGCTCTTGCCGGAAACAGTTGAGGCTCTATCAAGTCAAAGACTTCCATTCGAGAGGTGGCAACAACACTGTCGCATTTTCTGATTTCGGCGTCTTCGAGTTGGAGCTGTACTTATATGAGCCTGGGAGCCCTCTGAGTTTCGAAACTCCAAGCTTGAAGTTTCGTGTCGAAAAAGCTCCTTCCCATACGTTCCTCCAATTGAGCCATGACTATGCTTCGCTACCTGGTCTTTATGACCTTCTTCGTTCTTGTCTGGGCTGTTTCATCTGTACCCGACAAGCAGATGAACGACTGGCTCTATGCTGGCGGTATCCCGCTTGCAATGGCAGCCCAGCCCATGTGGTTCTTCGGTCAGTCCCAGAACCAACCACCATGTTACCCAACATGGGCTATCCAGCGAGGCAGACAAGCCCCAGGCGGCGCCCTCTGTGCCTTTCCTGAAGTAGGCTGCCACTGCCGTACTCCAGGGAGGAAGATCGCCAACCCTGGGCCAGACTTCCCTATCTACTACACTTACAATAAATGCAACAACGACGAGATAAGAGTGGCATATAATATCTTCTTTGACAAAGACGGGACCATCGTGGATGGGCATCGGTAGTAAGTCTCCACTGCCTATATCATGATCTCATAACTGACTATCCAAGTGATTGGGAACGTGTCATCGTTGTTTGGGCCAGAGGCCGGGATAACGTGTGGCGTCAATCCCGGTTATTTATGTCCCAGCACAGGGGATACGACAAGAAGAACTGGGAAGATATCCAAAACACATTCTCTGGCGGAGACGCCAATAAGCCTCGCGGTGGACCAAATGGGAAGAAATATTTGACACATCCCAAGGTGTACGTCGGTTGGTCAAAGCATCCCATTTTCCATGATCGTAATACTGGATGGAATGATTGGGTTTCTCAGCTAAATGGCAATGCCTTTCGGTCTCAGGATTGGTGGTACTATCCCACAAAAGGTAAGTTGGTTATTTACAGTGAGAATACTCAATGGTTGACTGACACTGATTAGAGTCATACATTCGAGCCGATGGCTCGACTCCAGTCGGAAAGCAAATCGCTCGCTTGGACTGGGGCGAGGCATCGAGTACTCCTGTTAACGTTCACAATGGGTTATGTTCCATTTAACAGTTCGTTGCAGCTACAGTACCTATCACCTCTAGAGCAGGACACTCGTTAAGTGAATCACCATTCGTTGAATGTTGTGATATATAGGAAGTTAGTTTCGACTGATGTGTTAAACTATGCTTATCGCTTGTTTTCGTATCTGAGAATGCGAATACGGACAGGACTCTGTTCGTTTGGAACGGCCCGAAGCGCCCTTGTACTTACAGGCTGATTGATCTCATCATACTTAGAGCCCAACAAGAAACCGTAGAGAAGGCCCTCATTATGCACTGTTATTGGTATTCGCTGCTGCTTGGTATGGTGTTTACGTACAGGGTGTCAAGTTCAATTTCCATGCACACCACAGGTCTGGCTCACAATGTGAAGTTCAACAGTTGTAACATAAACCAACCACCTCGGCCAAATGTTCCTCCTCATGCACTGTCACCCTGATGCAGGCAAATCTGTACAGGCGGCGCCAAGCCTCCATTTGAGCAGAGCTCTAATGCTGGAGGGTGTTGCACATGAGTTGTGTTGAAAACAAGCTTTTTAGCGGCGGGATTACCCTGTGCACGCGCCCAATAAACACACAAACCCGGTGGAATGAGACAGGGATTTAATTGCGAGCAGAACATGTACCCATGTAACGTTAATCTTTGACATTGTTTACTCAAGCAACACTGGGAATAAATCTAGCATCGCAATTTCCTCAAAAGTCTCTTTCCTGAGCCCTTGTATGAGGCATTTATCCCATCCGACGGATCCGACAAAGCGCAAAAGTGAGCCTGCGGCGATGCTGTTCCAGGCCAGATCGTCTGTCCTTTTGTAGCGCAGTGGTTGTAGCACGCAAGTATCGCTTCAGCTTACCAGTGAGCTAGAGGACTGCGACGGTACCATGTGGAACTAAATATGCAGGGTCTTTGATGCGGAGATCCCTGCCGATCATGTCAGATGTCATGATCAGCAAAGCACCTTTGTGAGACATGTCATATGGCGGCCTCTTGCTTGGAATTATCTGCTTGCTTTTGAATGAGGCGGTGAGTTTTGAGATGAGGATGTTGAACAAGGGACATTTTGTTGTGTCATTTGAGTTTTTGAGGAGTGCCCACTTATCATATGGAAGAGTCGAGATGGCTACGGCTCACTGTATTTCAGATGCTTGCTGCCAGCAACAATTAACCATGAAATCTAAGACAAAGAGGGACCCGAAAAAGACCAAACACCTAATCAAGCCTGCAAAGGAATGTGAAAATATATCGCGACCAAATACCCAACCGTAGACCTTATAACTCATGTTGCACGACCATTTAAACGTTCTCGATGAAAGCGGGAGGCGGCTTCTTCAATCCAAGATTCACACGACTTCGAGAACGTCAGTACAGCTTTATCATCTAGAATGGATAACTTACCACAAGGGACATGTGCGAGATCGATCGGTTAACCACTGATCTATGCACTGAGGATGGTACAAATGCCCACAAGGTAACATCCTCAATCTCGCGCCCTCGATGAAGTCCTCGGTACATATTGAGCAAGCTGCCGACGTGCTGTCGCCCGGCGGTATTGTCGCACCATCATCATTCCCAGAAGAGCCGCATGAAATATTCTGGATGGTGAAGAATCTCCGTAGAGCCACGAGTCTAGCCCCTCTCTTCAAAGGCTTCGTCTCTTCCGACAGCGACATAAGAGCAGGCGCCGGTACAGGTATTTTCTGAGAATGTATCCTTGGATTGAACGTAATGATGGGCATGCTTTCCACAGTCTCTTTTCCAAGTCCAGAAGAGATATTGTATCTCGGAAGTTGAGCTTCTAGCGCGCGACGAATGGCTTGTCCACGTAATGATCTATGCACGAAGCATATAGCAGCGACGATGACGATGATGGCCACACAAAGAATAACACCCCAAATCGTTGTTGTTTTTGCGTCATGATTCGAATCCTGACTTGAGTCTGAGTCCGAAGATGCCATGAATACTAAAAGCCAATAGTAATTATGTGTTGTGGGAGAAGAACAAGTTGCAGTGGCATCAGGTGAGGTGAGATGAACTGAGATGTGCGATATCTCGTACAGACCGACCTTGGTTTGGCTCTTACCTCCCCCGCTTCGAGCATACATTGAGCTCTCTTGCATTCCTGACTTGATACATAATTCGCGCAAGAGGCAGGGGCTGGTTTGGAAGGTCTAGAAGCACATGCTTACCGACTCCAATTATGTTGGTGCCCAGATTCCGTCATGGAATGATCGTCGTCTTTTTTTAGTTGGTGCAAGTTGATTAATTTGGTACGTATAGTGGAACATGGAGGGGCTGGAGAGTTCCATGAAATGGCGCCAAGGTTGGTGCTGGAGCGGGGAGGGTGCAGGCCCGGAGGTGTGAATGGACGATGCACCTATTTTTAGTCACTGTAAATCTTTCTTGGGCACAACTTATTGGCAATTGTCCTCATTCACAACGAGCGATACAAAATTCCACGGCGCAATTCGACGTTGGATAGCGTGCGAGCTATGAAGGGTCCATCTGTACAAAACTTCAAACTTGTTCCGTTTCCAGTCTGCGGTATTGAGCCGAGAAAACACCATGACAAAGGGCAAGGAAAATCCAGTCCTCCCTCAAAGATTGCGACACGAGCGCAATATGAAATTCATATCTTATTTTCTCTCTCAGAGAGCATTCAATAGAAGTCGAGGGCTCGTACAAATCAGTCGGTCGGGGTGGTGGCAGAGGGCTGGCGACAAGTCAGATTAGCCCATGTACCATCATACAATCCATTCAACTTACCATCTGGACGAGAGTGCTGACAAGAAGAAACATCGAGGTTGATGAAGAGAGAAAGTGACGAGAGTAGCCGACAGCGCACATGGCCCCAATATGCAGCTTTTACGCCGGTGACTCGTCAGCCTCCTCCTTGTCCTTTCTCTTCTTTCCCCCAGCGCAGGCGGCTATGGCCAAGATGATGGCGATAACAATGCCAACGCAAGCTAACGTCCACTTGATGGCGTTCATAGAATTCACAGGGCCTCCGAAATTGACTTGAGCTGCCATCGTGGTGGTTGGAGTAGAGATGATCGGTTGCGGGTGAAGATGAAGAAATAGACAACTCCAGATTGGATGATTCCTGCACTACAGAAATTACCACATTTCGGTTATATTGAAATGTGTGAACAGTCATGGCGATATACTTTGTGAAAGCAGAATTCTAAACCCCTACTGGTTGTCTTCAACAACATAGTTTGATAGGGCAAGAGGATATGCCAACTGTGAAGTCTGATAGGATGTCGGATCTGTGATAAAGCCGAACCAACAGTCTAAACCGACATGACGTACCTGAAATGTTTTGTCTCTTGAGATTTCGGCGGCCACTGTATGCATGGTTAACGGAGGGAAATGGTTCGTTATAAACATGAACATGCATCATGTCAATGGCTCAGTAAATCCGACGACCATTTGTGTGAATTCAATATTATACCGAGTCAGTCAGCGATACGGAACGAATACCCTGTCCATCATCATCATCATCCAGATAAGGTTTGCAGATATTTACAGTTTCCACAAGGCATTATGAATCCTTGAATGCCCCGTCTTTGCGATTGCCGGGTCGCCTCGCTAAGGGACAAAGTTGGCGTAGATAACTTTAAGTAATATTTATTGGCTGAGAAACTGACAACAACCACTCATGAGCCTCAAACTCGGCCACTACCTCCACTCATCATCAAGAGTACTAGCACTTCCACACTTACTACCAGTAACAGCCCGATTATTGGGATCACTCAACCATGTAACATCCCCACCACTCGTCTTCTTAATATACTTATACTCAAAGCTTGTATCAGAAGGAATCTTAACCTTGGCACTCCACAAGCCCTTGGTACTTTCCGTGAGTGGAATGGCCTCATCAGGTGACCAGTTGGAAAGTTCAGTCACGGACCCAACAACGTAAACCTTCTGGTCAGACGACACTTCCACATTTTTGACGCTGAAGGTTATCGTCGTGTCACAAGCGGGGGCTGCTTCGCAAACCGCGGGAACCTTATTGGCGCTGCTCTCGCCCCAGGAGGGAGAGACGGTACTGGAGCGACGTTCGGTTGCGCTGACGAAGGAGGCGTAGGACCAGGTGAGATGAACCGCCGATTTGGGTGAGCCAGTGGCTCGGTCAAATTGCTCGGCTAGCGAACCATCCTTGGGTGTGTAGGTTTGGACAACAGCGACGAATCCGTCAGCGTAGGCCTCCACAGCCTTGATGATCTCCTTGTACGTCTTGCTGTTCTTCTTATACGTGCCCTTGGATGCCTTAGGCACAAGGTCACGGAAGAAAGATAAAGACACGTCGTCAATTGTGACAGCCCCGACCTTGTTCCATTGGTACAAGGCAGCGTATAATTGTTCAGCAGCAGCAAGGGTAGTCAGGTACCAGGGATTGCCGTCATAGTACACATCCTCACTGTATCTACCAACAGCAGCGGCTTTACCTTTGCCTCTGTTCTTGTTGACGCCATAGATGGACCTGAAAGAGTCCACAACAGCCTTATGATTGGCCAGCGCTCGGGACGAGCAAGGTTGGAATGTTGAGTCGGTGCACTTTGAGTTGGGATCAAATGTATGGATCGATGAAAGGATGGAGTTAGCATCCAGACCCTTGCGACCATCCTTCACATTGATGTTCGAGTCGATATACCCACCAGTCCAAAAGCTTTGCATGAAGCATAAAACGCGAGGAGCATTGGTAGTACAGTCAGGACAAGACTTGCCCAACTTCTTCGCCAAAGCCGCTCCCTCAACAAGAGCTCGATGCGACGCCGAGAGTGTAAAGAAAGAGGATCCATTAACCTCCTCCCAAAGGTCGTAGCCAGTACGGTTCCAGAACTTGGTAGTGTACGCGAGATCCTTCTCAATCACTGGCCAGACCTTGTTTAGAGCCTTGGACTTGTCCCCATTGGAGATGAGCCACTCTGCGTAGAGGGTTAGGGCGGTAGCCCGAAGAGGAGGACCATCGCGCTGAGGACGGCCCCACGATCCGGTGAAGGCGGTCAGGTTCACGTGGAACTTTGGTTCACCGAGACCTCCGGACTCTGGACTGCCGGATGGGTTTGTGGTTTTCTGGAGTTTGGCTTGAGCGGAGACGTATTCGTCTATTTTGCGCTGGAGAGATTTGTCGCCGTGGATGAGGCGCTCGACGAGGACTTTGTATGTCAAAGCTGAATCACGAGTCCAAGTGTACCAATCTTGTGAATACCATTAGCATGATGTCAGAATGGAAAGGGAGATGTTGACCTACAGTCAGGGTCTTCTCGTGATGGACTTGCGACAACGGCACCAGGCGCTGCACCTTGCGCCCGTTTACCATCAGAGCCAATATTGGCGAGGACACCTTTGATGGAGATATCGGCTTGTTTGGTGATGAATTTCTCGAGGGAGGTGTCTTTGCTTGGTGAAGCGACGACTTGGCCCTGCCATAGTGCAGTGGCAGCCAGGCCATAGAGAACTTGAGTAAACATTTTCGACCACTGGAATAATTGATACGTGGATCTATGGTGAGTGAAAGTGAGCTGCTCCATCAACTCATCATGGTAAATCCATCAAGGTTATATACTAACCATCAATCCAAGTAAACAACAGGAGCTTCCGCATTCATTCGCGCAAGCTATAAATTACGCCGAGAACAAGCGGCCTTCCTCCACCAATGAAGTCGTCAACCCCAGACACTCCTTGTATTTTCTGGGGTAAGGTCCCCAGATCCCCCGCATACCAGATGCTTCCCTGGGTTTAGTCTGGACGATCGCATCGGTCCTTTTTGTCCGTTCTATTGAATTGCGAACTGCGGCACGGTAGAAGTTTTTCGGGCCGTTTTTTTAGCCTTTCTTTTATCAGTATGTTGTTCTGGTTTTAGGATGGTTCATGAGGTGGTACGATCATCACATGGTAGGATTCTGGGGGCCGCGGTAGAGCAGCCGATCAGGGGCTAGTCGAATATGGAAACCGCAGTTAATAGATGCTGCAGCCTTTCAAAAGGGACATTAGATTCCTCCAATCTTCGTCTCGGCCATAGCTATCGCTATACCTGACCGACCTCGATAGCTCAACGATTCTTTGAGACCGTGACGCCGATGACGTCATCTATCAACGTTTCTGAAGGCACCGGTGCGTTTCCATTTTGTACCAATTACGGGCCGGTCAGTCTGAACGGAGAGCAAGCGACGAAGAATCAGCGACAATCACTAGCGAACATCAGATGCCACCAAGATGATGCCCAGATTTCTCGATTTACGTGAGTCGAATTTTCCCACAAACACTGGCTATAGTGCGAGATGAAACACTTTCCTTCAACAATTACGTAAGGCGCGGTGGCGGAGTGGTCTAACGCGATAGACTAGAAATCTATTCTCCTCGGAGGCGTCTGTTCGAATCAGGCCCGCGTCGACTTGAAGAAAGTCGGACTCTTTAAGAGTTCTCACCTACGATTCTTTTTTTTGACTGTTTTGTACTGTCTCAGGAACCTATTGTCACGAGGGTTTTCCTTTTGGATGACAGCAGCATAGCTCTGATGTCATGATCTGGACCTACTCAGCATGCTAGGTCCACATAATTTCTCCCAGTAAGTCACTTTATTTTGCTAATTGGTACATCTTGGTAATATTTCGTTTATTCATACGTATACATTAAGAAATTGTAGTTGTCTGGTCTTTGTTAATTGACCAGTGGTATCTCATCAAACTCATCAACACTTTTAAGAATTCGACTCGCTTCAGTCATAGGTTTTTTCCGTCCTCCTCTTCCTCCCCGTCCACCTCTCGAAGGGGCAAAGTCATGTCCCAGACTTATAGCCGCTCTTCTCGGCCTGATAATAACATTAACCAGCGAAGCTTCGGAAGGTTTCTCCAGATCCGCCGCCCATTGCGCAACTTCTTCCTCCTCTGCTTTGATATGGTCGTCGAGCGTTTTATCCGCATGTGATCCAAAAGCGAACATGCGTCCGAATGATTGCGGGAATACTTTGTGTAGGAATAGTCGTACTGTTGGGAGACAGGGCGCAGCGATGCTGACGGAGCTTTCGATGCCGGCCCAGACCATGAGGTCCATGTAATCCCAGGTTATGTTGGTGGAATGGCCGTAGAGAATGTTGTAGCGCATTTTGAGACAGCTGGCGACTAGGACGACGACGCCCAGGCTGAACATGAAGATGATGGCGATTTTTCGGCGGAATGTCGATCTCACTAGAAATTGTCAGCACACTTTTCTCCGATACGCTTTGAGCAGGAAACATACTCCTCCAGACGAGTGGTATCGGAAGCGCCAAAACCACCACGTCGAAAATGATATTCGTAATATTAATTGACCACTGAAGCTTGTTCAAATCCATGCATTTATAGTCCACGTCGTGTCCGCTAAATCGATCCCAGTTCCAGCGTATCGGCGTGCATTGAAATATGTTGAGAAACATGAAAATGATGGTGTTCAGAGAGACGATGACGATGATGGCCCAGCACACTTGGCAAAATCGCGTGTATACGTGGCATAGTCGGATGTAGAATAGTATGATGGTGACTTTCGTCATTCCCATCAGAAGGCTGTAGAATGGGCAGTCGATCCAGAATAACTGATGATGTTAGCATGGCGAGGCGAATCGGCAAGATTACCGTGCATACCTTGAGGGCGTGTGACAAGTCTTCGGCATTTACCTGCCATATATCCTGCCCAAAAGCAGACATCAATGCTGCATGCTGTTAGCTATGTCCCTTGACACCGTTAACTTTCCCGAAACTCACCATGATGTCCAATACCAAAATACACAATATAGATAATAAAAGAAGTCAAAGACAACCAATCCTCCGGCGAAAACTGCTTGACAAGAAACGCTTTGGTATAAATGCGAATAACAGTACAAAGCATAGACAAAATATGGATAGAAATGTATGGCCAGGCATCGTTTCGACGGTCTCTTATCGGGCGCTCGCATAAAGCATCGACTTGGCGTAGAGAAGCTGGATCTGATGTCAGGGGTCTTGATCCTGGATGCAAATC
Organism: Fusarium sp. S19/10; assembly: GCA_019054715.1. NCBI lineage: Eukaryota > Fungi > Ascomycota > Sordariomycetes > Hypocreales > Nectriaceae > Fusarium > Fusarium sp. S19/10. The sequence goes on along the minus strand of JAHKNZ010000028.1, from coordinate 6,921 downwards.
ATCAAAAGAGGCAACATACCGAAAATCGCAGGGGTGCGACAGTACTGTCTCATGCAGTAGATCAAATCTGCGTGGAAATCTTGAGAATGGCAAATGCAACTTTTTTCATCTCCCAATTCACAGTCTGTACGCAATGCCGTGACAAGACATCCTTGCTACAGGGCTATCAGCAAATGTCTCGGTAGATAAGGCGAGATTAAAGATTACTTACCGCGCATTCTGGAGAAGCATTGATCGTCGCTTGAACCTGGGCATCACTCCCATTCGCCACAGAAGCCGCCGCGCTGACAGTAACCGCAGCCCATGTAGCCAGCGTTTCAACCCTCATCATGCATTGTCTGCAGCATTAATTCGATCCCCCTTCCAGGATCACGAATGTGGACATCTCCAGATTTCAGAAAAGAGAGGAAGGTGGAAAGAAAGAGGAATAGCGGGATTAAAGACGCAGAGACATACGCACGACCCCTTTCTAAAACAAATCGATTCCCTCTCAAAAGATCTTCAAGTGGATAGCGCTAGAGCTTATGTTTTGATTACTGTAACTACTAAGTCATCGGCCGCAGGGGCAGTGTTGCCACTTCGGGGGTATTTTTTATGCTCTTATTGGATCGTCAAGTGCCCTTTTTCGCGTCTACTGAAGAACGGCGCTGCGGCTAGTGGAACCACATTCGGACAGAGTGTTGACCCTTGCGGGTACGATCCGTGGGCCCGTTAGGCGCAAGAGGCATTACCCGGAAGCTAGTGTCCCCGGAAGGATGATGATGAAAGTTATGTTGGTGTCTATGACGATGATGTCCGTGCTAGAAGTGGCGGGATAAACCATGACTCGGCAGAAGATGTCACTGATGCAGCGGAAACATTGAACCCCTTTGTAAAAGCCACGTGCGTTAAGCTTTTTCCTTCCTTTATTCTTCCAATTTCTCATCTCCGGCAGTCAGTAATGCTCATTTCATCAAAGACTGCCGAGGGGATATGCAGTGGTGGCTGTTGATAGAGTTCACACTTAAGGAAACGGCCGATGCGCACTCGAGTCATGGTCAGTGACTCAACCTATCAGGACGCGATCCGAACAGGATGTTTCACTCCGACCCTGAGGTCCACGTGGTGCGCACGGAGGAAAAGCGCCGCCAATTAACAGCGAGTCTTGTTTTTGTGATGAAACAGCAGGTGCAAAAGGATTGACGCCATCGTCAGGTTTTATCTTGTTGGAATACGAGTCTTGATGGCCTTCAATCGTGAAACAGAGTCGCGTCTGAAGTGGGGGGATCGTCAACAGGGATTTCGGATCTGAGGATGACTCCATTTCGGATTTACGGGCTGTGGAGACATCACGACGGTATAACGTCAGGAACGGGCGCTGTTTAGCAATAACGAAAGAACAGACGGTCTCTGTGGGGTTGGTGACATGTTTCAATGATGAGAATGAGAATTTGTGCCTGTAACTCAAAGCGTCAGATACAAAGCGGGGAGCCGCGTTGGTGTTCGGAATCCGTGTCGGAACATATCTACCACGGCGATTCATTCCTCAGCATCATGTTCATTTAAGCAACTATCAAGTTGTACTACACAGCAGAAAAATGAGTAAGGACAAATAAAAGTCCTAATTTGCACTCGACAGCTAGACACCAAATATTGTCCCAGGCATACCGCGATTAATCATGTTCAGCTCAGAAGGTTGCCAATTACCCTGCAGAAAGACGGTGATCAACATCGGTATACCCGCTCTATCCCCATGATGTCATGGCACGTGTCTGAGCGCGATTTGTACCTCATTTAGGAATGGCGAATGAGCTGAGCGATAAGATAAGAGTTACAATCGATAAGAAGATAAACCGATAAGCACTCCATAGCATCGCTTGCAAGACAGCCCAGCGCCGAGGTCCGCACCGATAGTTCCAAAACATAAATGTTCATCCAGGTATCTATCTACGACTGACAAGGATTTACCCTAGATTTCTTACGAAACCAGACTGAACGGCCGTATTGACCAAACTACAATGCAAGTGTAGGAGCTGGCTGCAAATCACCAGAGAAATGACGATGAACAAAACTACAGTAACGTTATAAGCTCGGTAAAAGCGGTAGAAGAGCGAAGATTGATTCCGGGATCCAAATACCGGATAAATGTGCTCTAGTAACATGCACAGCATTATTCCCTGTCCCATCCTAGCTAGTGAAAGCTCAATTAAAATTAGCTCAACGCTAAGCTTTTCAGCCTGTATGAGCCTATCCCCAGATTGTTGTGCCGATGGAAAGATAGACAAGATAGGAGTGCTTCCTAGAATAGACTATTCAATCAAATCAATCACTCTTCGTCCAGTGAAGGGGCTGCATCTACAGCTTCCAATCATGAGTCTCAAGTGACAATCTCGCGATACTTGGGGGCCATTGGGGGCCATTCCAACAAGTAAAATCATCCCCTCAGCATAAAAAGCAATTCTATGTAAAGTTACCACCTTCCTCTCCAGGTAGTTCATCCGGTGTACAGACCTATCGGCACTTGGCATCTAGATATTACAAAAACGCCACACGGTCTAGATCTTGGGGTTAGTTGTTTCAGTCCTCAGCCGCACCACGCTGTGCTAAGTGATTGGCTTCTGTGGCTGTAAGCACGGAGCAACTCTTGTTCAGCTTCTGCACTATCGTGGTACATAGACTGCTAAATTTAATTATCGTGGGATTTGTTCATGCTGTTGGGCTGCGGCGGTGAAAATGGTTGGGAGGAGGTTGTGTATAAATTGGCACTGATGGTCTGGAGGTCAGAATGAAATCACAAGTCTTTGTCTGCCCGAAGAACTACTTCAAAATCTTCCATTCCGGTTAAAGTCACTTCAAAACACCGTCAAAATGAAGCCCTCCGCCATCCTATCCTTCGGAGCTATCCTCCTCGGCGCCTCCACCCCCGTCGAAGCATCCCAATGCAAAACCCCCCCCTGCGGCCGTTTCGAAAACAGCACACCTTGGACAGCCAAGTGGGCCGACCTCGGACTGAAAGACCACCTCTGTCAACTCAGCAGCGGCGGCAAGCCTGTCAAGTGCAAACAGTACTTCTTGGGAGCCAACTCCTCACGCGGTGGCTTCTTCCACAAGCCTCGCACCGACGTCGATGCTTTCTGTTTCGCCGACCGAACATACCACGTCAAGTTTGGACCGAGGGGGAGTGAGAAGGCTTACAAGAAGGGTGTTTGGATCAAGATCAACTCGGCTCAGACGGCGAAGTGTGTTGCTAGGAATGGGGTGCCTCACTGTACTGTCAACTGATTGGGAAACAAAAATGGCGATGGGAAAGCAACAAGAAACATATTAAATTGAAGGAAACTGATGGCATATTACATGAAAACCTCACGAAGGCTTCGTCTCGAAAAATCTGTCTCTGTGATTGGTGTTGCATTGTGATCTTTGTCTTGGTAGTTACCTCTTAGGCAAATTTGCTGTCTCGACCAGGTTTGCTATTTGCACCTATGTTTCCTTGGATGCAAATTGCCTGCAGTCAAGACACACCAAACTTGACATCCATGCTATGTTTTCCATTCACGTTTGCATGTTTCCCTAGCTACACATCGCCCAAATGTCAAACACAAGGAAGGTTCTGGTCTTTTGGAGATCTAGCTGACCTATATGATTCCCGGGTGATTCCAACTCAAAGAGAAATATCAAGTTGCTTCTTCCATGTCTTTTTCTTCCCTTTACCTAGTAGTATACTCCTTTATCTGGGTACTACATTTGTACACTTGACTAAGAAATGTTCTTTCTAGATTTCCATTGTTCATTTATTATTTACAGTAGCTTACTGTTCAGATAATGATTCTTTTGTTAGGTAAATTATATGGACAATGGGAGACGGTTGATAAATCCCAAGCAGCGATTGTAGATATGGAAGTTCCGTTCCCGGGTTATTGACGGCACAACCAGCAGCATCACATTCTATAGATGCTCTTCATTGAATACAGCTTGCATGGTATTCCGTCGCTCTGCCTATTGTCTTTGCTATTGCTGACCTATTGTAGTGGACCTAACAATAGGTTGCCGCCAGCACTGGCTAGCACTGCCAAGAAACTGGCAAAGATTGTAAGTAGAGGCCACTGCCGACCATGAACTTCAGTCTACAGCTATTTCATTTTTCTTTCCAAATTTGATTCTTTCTAAACTTCTTCTCTTGTCAACCTCACTACTATATTCACTTCGCGTTGACATTCTTCATTCAACTCTCAACTATATCACACATCTGATCATATATACCACCTACGAAGAAACGCTATGCAACCATGGCACGAAAAAGCGTTGCGGAAGGGGCGCACGCCCCTTCGCGACGCCCCTGGTGTGCGACCCTGGGTTAACGAGTCCGGAGAGACTTCTGCTTCTGCCGCCGCTCCTGCTTCGGCTGCAACCTCCACCTCTACCGCCTCTTACGCTGCTAATAATGCTCCTGCTTCCGCCGAGACAGCCACTGAAGCCACTACCTCTACCTCTGCTCCCGCCAGCTCCGACCAAACTGTAGGTAGATCCTTTCTCAAACAAGCCAAACCTTACTAACTAGATTCTAGGCAGGTACTGCCCCGTCCTATGTATTTTGGCGAGGGGACGACCTCCGTCGCCTGGTGAGAATGCGCAATGGCGGCGCTAAATGGTCCGCAATTGCGGTAAGTGAACCCTTTTGATCACCCAGACTTTCTTTTTGATCAGGTACTGACTATTTTGCAGGAAGCCTTCCCCGACCGCACGCTAGAAGCGCTGAAGCAGACTTTCCATAAGCGAAGACACGCCACGGAGCGCGAAATGGCGGAGGAGGAGAGTGCTGAGGTCCCAGCTTCCGATGTAGAGCAGTGAATTGGTTTTCTCGGTCTGCCCTTACCGTCGTCTCTTACAGATCACGCTATTAGAGGGGATTATGGAGACTCGGAAGGAAATTTGATGTGGGCTGCCTCGAGGGACTGAGCAAACTCGTATCAAAGGAGGGCTCTCTTGCTAGTTGCAAAAATTGAACAACCTGCCCTTTGCACTTTACTTGTCCCTGATTTTCCAGCACCTTGTTGCTACCACGGTGATTTCCCAACAAAATGTGAATATGAAACAACAACTTTGCGCAACCAGTACATCGCAGAACATATCGACGCACAGACGACGCCTCAACTTGGCTGAAGTTCTCCTTGACTTAGTATCAACGATATTCAATCATTCCAGCAAGGATAAACCTGTAGAAACTGTACCATGGCATCCTGATCTCAACCTCAACAACATCATTCTCGATAATACCAACGGGCTCGGCGCGATCATTCATTGGGAACTCTGCATTTCAGTTTCCCTATGGGCTTTCGACATTGTTCATTCGATCGAGCAAAATGCAACTGGAACTAGTGTTGTTATATCGAGGTTCAAGGGGTGGGCTGAGGAAATCAAGGATGGCAAGCATGTCGCACTGCGGGTTTGCCCACGGGTTATGGTGGGATTCCATTCACCGACAGGGCTTAGCGAATATTACAGTGGTTAAATTAGATTACAGGCCATCTCGAGATATCAGAATTCAAATGGCCACTGATGAAGTTAGAGCTAGAAAGGCCAGCGAACAAGGTCATAAGAGACGAAACCTAGATCATGTTGTTCAAATTTAGACGGCCATTTAGGCTACTTTGACTTGGTTCTCTCCAGTCTCGGACGTTAATATGTTTGCTATTGTAAAAGACCTTTGTTGAAAGTCGCACATTTGAGCAGGCTGCTGTTACCCGCGACTGTCACTAGCCGTCATGGCTGCCAATGCCCGTCGCGGCTGTCACTGAGCAGTGCTTCCAAACCGTGATTCACCGCTCGGATGCCCAGTACAAATTGTCTGCTCGTCCCCGACTTGAATCTTCTTCTTTTCAAACCTGCTCATCCCGAACCTGAATCTCCCTTTTATCAACCCTGCCCATCACCGCCATGGAACCCCTCACTCAAGGCCACGAAACAACTCTTCCTCTTATCCAACCATCCAGATCGGCCTCTGCGCCACCTGTGATGTATGAGAACGATAAGACTAAAGAGGGCCGGAGCTATAAACAATACCGCCTTGCGAGCACCGCTGAAGACCCTACCCGATGCACCAACCAGGATCCTGCAATGGATTCTCCGGCAAAATTATTCAAGACACCACCAGGCTGGTGGCTCTGCCATAACTGTGTCGATCAGTCGATTTTTGATGAGCACCCTGTTGAGGAAGATACTTACCCCCATCTCATGAGCAAGATTAGGGAACAATATGGTCTGAGCGGGAGGCTTTGTGAAGAACGCGCGGAGCTGTGGAACCTCGTGCAGCACTGCGAACAAAATATGCTTTCCGAGGACGTCGCCTTCGGATATACCTGGGGGCACCACAATAAGAAGAGAGCCCAGTGGATGGAGAAGATAGCGGCAAAGCAGAAAGAGTTGGAGGCGAGCTATGAGACTATTACAGTTCTGATGGAGAGGGTCGCAAAGATTCGGACAGAGTACTGGAATTCGGAAAGGGCAAGAATTGATGCTGTGTTTGGTCGGATTTGAGTGGGCATATTCTCGTGGACGGGAGTGAAGGTATAGCGATGGGCTTGTACTGAGGATTATTTGTATGAGAGCTTTGAGTATAATCAGCCTGTCAAGTTGGGCCTGCACTACAGAGATATTGCGGTGAAGAATCAATACAGATAGAGACAATAACAATGGAAAATTAAAAATGAATAAGCGATCATCTGAAAACTCCTTATCTTCTCCTCGTTGTTGGAAGAACAAGCCGGAACCTCGTGTTGTTCTTTCGATACAGGCGCACGGCAACTGTCAGATGTAGGATATAGGTCTTAAAAATGTCACAGCTGATACATACGACCAAAGGTAGTGGAAAATACGGGATCCCGTCCGCTCTCCCATAGTCAAGCCACTAACCGGCGGATTAGTAGTTGGGTCGGTGAAGATCGG